>OY755092.1:14742426-15153144 GCA_963576655.1 Gastrophysa polygoni | reverse complement strand
GTTGTCAAGATCATCACTGTTAGACAAAAGAACGACGCGGCGTTGTTATGGAGCTGGAAACTTTCAAAGGTAACTTGGTGGACTATGAACTTAATGGACTAACATTTTTAGATAATTTATTATAAGTTATTTTCAAAATTCGATATCTCGAAATCGGTTGAATTTATGAAATAATGCGCTCTAACAATTTTGTTCAGAATTTCGAGCAGAATGGGAATGTGGAATAATATACAGGGTGTCCCATTAGAGAAAAAGCAACTTTGTTTCGTCCTGACTTTTTGACTCATCCTGTATACTTAATTTTTCATTAGCTCAATGGATTTTGAAAAACCCTACAACTTTTGTATCCTAACATTTTTCGCTAGCTATCTTACTTTAGGAAATAATCGACCGTTTCCATACATATCAGCGACCCTGTATATATAAATTTCTCTTGTAAACTTGGTGTAGTTGTATCTAGAGAGATCATTGTTTGAACTATTTCTTTTAATAAGCGTTTTTGATATTATGCTGGGTGACTATACAAAACGTTGCTTTTTCTTCATTTCTGCAACATAATAATTGATTTGATAATCACACATGAACTTCACGTTTTGACATGTGAACAAAAAATAATAAAATTTTTTGAATTAATTAAGACATGTTACCTGCGCAGGGTTTCTGTGCACCAATCGGTCACCGCTAGCTGAGACAGTAAAATTTCGGTTTTCAGGTACGGCGTCACCAAGTCGATGCCATCGAGGCAGTGGTAAGAGTTTTCTTTTTTGTCTAGACCAAGGTAACCGTTCATCAGCGAGTATTTGACGGAATTCAAAAGGTACGACTCGTGCAAAAGGTGTTTTATCATTTGTAAGCCTTCTTTGCGTGTCTTGCATCTTTTTACCTATAAGATAAAGATAAATCAATGATTTGGACATTGAACATTTTATTTTGTTGAAAATTCTCACATCCCCACATTTTTCCTCTAATCAGAAGTTTTCATTTGGTCTCATTACCATGACAACCAAAGAAAATTTTTAGTCAAATGTTCCATGATGACAGTTGACATTTTGCTCTCATTCGAAATCATGAGTATGAAAGTATGAAACTTGTGAAACAACTTTCTCAATAATATTATTCTTGGAAAAACTCCGACAATTGAAAAAATCAACTTATATACCAACAATGAAATTATATAACGAATGATGTTTTGCTTCTGAGTCATTGCTGTCATACACTGATAAAGGTATTGAATAAAAAGCGTTCTTCCTATTTTAGTGAACAAAACTTATTTCATAAAAAAAAACAGATACAGAGTTGTCTCGAATGAATTTCTATGATACTATAATGAAGGGAAAGGATATCGTGTAAAACATTTCAATAACTACTGTAGAACAGAAAAACTTCTTCTGATGAGAACTAGGACTACTATAAACGGGACGTCAACGAGACATTTTATGAATTATTCCTCAATTCGTCGATAGAACAAAAATAATTTTTCTAAGGTCATGCATTTCTTGATTTTTCCATCTAGAACTCCAAGATCTAAAAGATTTTAATTTCACCCTCTTTTCAGTTCGGTTCTCTATCGCACCAAATTCATAAGCAATCATACAGAGTGTCCGTCCTGCCATCAAATAACAGAAGAATTTGTAGAGGTGAAGAGGTACAGGTACTCCATAAAAAAGTTGACGTCTCCAAGAAGAACTCCAAAATATCTCCCGAACAATTCAAAGTCTTTTCAAGTTCGTCGATATTTAAAGGTCTTCGAATTTCTCACCCCGTGTAACAACCCTCGACTCACCTGATTATACATAGCCTTCCTGAGTACTTCCACTTCGCAGCCAGACTGGACAATAAACTCCAAAATGGAATGCATAATATGGAGATTCTCATTACAGACTTTCCTCATTTGCTTCTCGTGTATCTTGGACACGATCCCAGTGAGAACGATTTGGTTTTCTAGCTTCCTATCTTTCACTTGCTGGACAGTTTCGTTGCTGACAGCATTTTCGGTTTTCTCCGCAGCCCACTTCTCGTCTGAATCAGTCTTATTCTCATTGAAGTTCTTCGCGTGTCTTTGCTCAGTTTTCGCGTTGATGGAATCCACCATCGCTTTACTCTCCGCGGTGACTTTATTGCCGCTATTTTTTATCTCGTTGTTGACGTCGTCTGTTTCGCTCTTAGTTTCGGACAATTTCCCATCGGAACTCGCCTTCTTGACGGTTTTGCTGATGTCTTCGCTCGATTTGTGCCGCTCGATGCTTTGCGACTGAATCGTAGCATTTACTATATCTTCGGGTTTTTGGATATCTGAAGTATGTCGGCCACATTTCAGATCTTTGATAACTTTCTTTACTAAAGTTCGCACTCTGGGTTCTTTGTAGAGAATATTGACTTTTTTGAATGCCTCCATTTCGATGCTCAGAGCTGGTTTGATTTCGTAGAGCAAGAATCGACATTTTTCCAAAAGCGGAATGCATATTTCCTTGTAACCTTTGTTAGCGTCTTGTCGCGTTTTAATCAAATTCCACTTCGTTTGATGAACAACTTTGATTACTTCACTAATCGCTTTTGGTATTTTCACACTGGGCTGAGCTGCATCTAAGGAAAAAACCATAAAAATTAATGCAAAAGAAAATAGAAGGAGTAGTCCCACTTACATGCTTCTAAAATAGGTAGCAAAACATAACCGAGTCCTAAATGTTTCAACAAAACAGCGAAAAGAACTCTACCGATCTCTTCTATTGGGTGTTCAAAGGAAAAGTCCACTCTAGTCAGGAAATTATTCGCTTTGGAATGTTGTTCTACTATAGCCAAAAATGCAATGACGTAGGGGTCCTAGGAAAAGTTTCATCTAAGTCATATCGAAAGTGTAAACACGATATATGATGTGCTTACCGATAATCTGCTTTCCGCTAGAGCGTTTATGAAGGATTTCATTCTTTCGACAGGCTGTTGGGAGTATTTCAATGTCTTTTGCGCTATATTGACTCTCGGTTCTGTAGGGGTGTTTCCTGCAGTTGAATTAGTGCTACGCGACTCACCCTTCTCTTCCTCATAGGGACTGGGTGGTTGGTCGATCTGTAATGGCACACAAACTTTCACTATTGTTAGTTGTCGCCATCCTGGTACATGTCAAGGTTCGAAATTGCCGAGATATTCCTTGCAGATGGAAAAACAAGAAGGAAACAAAGATGTCTCTGTTGAAAAACTGCATCTCCAATGTTGGCTAAATAATAACAAAAAGACTCGCACTTCCACTTATAACCTTCCACCTTCATTCGAAACAGTCTTCTACAAATGCTCAGACCGGACTGAATACTGAATCATCCAATCCGATACACAAACATCCCTCTGAATCAGATGTTGTATAACCTAATGACTGTCGAGACGATCATGAAAAAAATCAGACGAAGTCAGACAGCAATAGTGACTAATTAGTTGAACTGTTCAGCTATTTCGCACACCGAAGACTATTTCCTGCAGGAAATGTAAGTTGGGCATCAAAAAGTAAGGATAGATTTATGATCTACTGCAGATATATTGAAAAATCATTGTGTGGATTCATGAAAGCACTATGCAAGTGAAACTCTTTTTTGGATCGTAGGCATTTAATTGAAAATTTTCGGAAAATTATTCTATTCAGGGTATTAAAATTGAGTCATAACTTTGAATTTCGATTTCAATCTGCATATTAGAGTACTTAATACATAATATTTCACAATTGTAAATATAGTTTTGTAGATTCGTGTTGTCAAACAACAACATTCACATCAATACACACAAATATCGCGGAGCACTTGCACGAATGAGTGAGAATAGAAATGCTACAAGGTTAACTGATTCGAGCATTGGCTACTCTGCCGACCGCTTTTCGCTTTACGTGGACGAAAAAATTTGAGGCGATGTAATCTAAGCTTCACTTCAATAATTATTGCGATTTCTATATTTTTTTTCAGAAACGAGGAGAGAAAATCCCAAAGAAATCTGTTGAATGTGACCTCTAGCCCAGTTCATAGCTTTGCGGATGACAGTACACTTCATTCCGCCTTTTCCTTTAGAGCCCCTATTCATCCAACGAGGCCAGAGGTGCAAGACGAAGACAGGTCGATGCTTTAAATGAGGATCTGACAAGAATTCTGAAATGGGGATCTGAGAATCTAGTACAGTTCAATGCAACTAAAACTCAAGCTTGTATGTTCACCAAGAAGGCTGATCACACAATGCCCAATTTGATGATGTCGGGTACCACTGTTCCTATGAGGTCGTCAATATCCTTGCTGGGTGTCACCACCAACAGTGCTCTCTCATGGGACGATCATGTGAGGTCCATTGCGAAGACTGCTTCACAAAAACTCGGTTTTCTTTTCCGTGCGAAGAGATACTTCACATCCCAGCAACTGCTTATGATCTACAAAGCACAAATTCGACCTGTCCTGGAGTACTGCTCACATGTTTGGAGCTCAGCCCCCAAACATACGCTTAAGCTCTTAGATTCAATTCAGAAGAGAGCTATTCGCCTAGTCGATGATACAACACTCACCAAATCATTGACCTCTCTAGATCATCGTAGAAAGGTCGGCGATCTCTGCCTTTTTTATAGGTACTTTCACGGTCGGTGCTCAACGGAAATATCATCTATTATGCCACCACGCGCGATTCCTAGTAGACAGACCAGACGAGCTCAAGCTGGTCACCCCTACACTGTCAGGCTCGAGACTTGTCGAACATCGCTATACCAAGCATCATTCATCAATAGAACGGCGAAGTTGTGGAATTCTTTGCCTAGTGAAGTCTTTCCTGATGCTTACAACCTCCAAACATTCAAGAAAAATTCCAACACCTTCCTTCTTTCCCAAAATTCCACCGCTGGCTAACACGATGTTCCTCGAACATCATAGGTTTCCCTTTCGTGTTGTCCACAGATAAAAAAAAAAAAAAATAAATAAAAATTATCAAAATTTCTACTGATCGTATAAAATAACATTCGTTAAGTTTGTGATGCTTTTGTCATGTGTGACAACAAATGAAAAACACCCACCTGCAATCCACCGCTCAAAAAGGGCGACTTCAACCACTGCGAAGAGACGGTTTCTTCCTGCGTCAGAGGCAGGCTCTGCCTCAAATTACAAGCGTGCAAACCCAACAAGAACCCCAGATTCCTCTCGGCATCCAACAGCATCGAACAAACCTGCAAACCGTCCGTATCGCTTTGCGACGGATCCACCACTTCGGGCTGACAAAAACTACCGACCAGATAGTTCTCCATCAGCACCGCCAGGGAGGCGTTTTGCGGCAAACTTTCGAACGCGTGAGTCGCATCTCTGCCGACGTGCTTCTGCAGCAACTCCGCCACCGAAGAGTTGTCGCAGCGGAAGTCCTGCACGTCGTACACCTTGCCGTTGACGACGATCCAACAGCCGCCGTCCAGGTTGTGGTTCTCGAGGTCGGCCTGGCGGATCAGCGGAAGGTCCTCGTGAGGCTTGTGGGGAGCGGCGCGAGGGCGAGATTGGTATATGCCGGGCCAAGCGATGTCGTCGGAGTCGTGGATTTCGATGTCGGGCATGAGGCGGCAGAGCGTGTCGAGGGATTTCAATACGTCGTCGAAGATGTTCAGCCAGTTCATCTGCGGCAGGAAGACGTTCGACTCTTGTTCCAGGAGAATCAGGCTCGATATTAGCTCGGGTAATAGTATACCTGAAAACAATGGTACTATGGATTGTTTTGCTTGAGAATTTCCACAAGGTTCAGATAAGAGTGTAAGGATGAATTTGACAGTTTTTGTTTTATAAGAGTACGGACACTTGACGAGCTGTGACAAACATAACCAAAAATTTTTCGGATCGGTATTTTATATCTGTTATATATCCAAAATATGTCAAGGATCATTCTAACAGGAAACTATATATACAGGGTGTTCCGGTGATCATGCTACAAACTTCTAGGGAAGATAAAACACACGAAAATAAGAAAAAAAGTTCATGTGAACATGGGTCCGGAAACGCCCCGGCCCTTCGAAGATGACCTTCAAAAACTACTTTTCGTTTTATAGCTTCGGTACTACTGCAGCTATCGCAACCAATTTTGGGACATGAAATCTAGTTCGTAGGTTCATCAATTTGAGCCTTCCGGATTTTGTCACCTTTAACCAGGGGCGTACAGACCAGGGGGGTATTTGGGTAAATTTGACCCTACTCCTCTTAGGCTTCAATTTCTTGCCATTTTTATATCTGATTATGATTCTCCAATGCCTTTTACATAAAAAAGGTACTCTTGTAAAAATCGCTATCTGTCACCGTTTCCTCCGAAAATGGCTAGATCCAATCAATAATAAATTATTGGTCTTAAACCAATTATTACGTTGAAATATGAAAATGAGGTTCAGTACAGATAGTGAGCATTATTAGTTAGTCAAATCTTCTTCTTTAATGGAAATAAATTAGATTAGAGAAATTTATTGCCTTTTCGAAATTGGGGGAATAAAAAGTAAAAGGGAACGTATACAAAATATTTAAAAAAAAAACAATTAAACCTACACAAGCAAAACTAATGATAAATCATTCACGATCACCAATGAAAAACTTGAAGTTTCAAAAGTACAAAATAAACAAGTAACACAAACAGGTTTAACGAGTGAGTCAAGGATGAGGCAGAGTAAATTTTTATCTTGAAGATGAATTTACTAACGCTGTCGTTGACTGACCCTGTACGTACCAAAATAAATTCAAAATAACAATTGCTGAAAATGCCTTCCACCACGTTCAATACATTTATTACACCTTGGTAGCATATTCAAATCGACCTTTTTTATGTAAAAGGCATTGGAGAATCATAATCAGATATAAAAATGGCAAGAAATTGAAGCCTAAGAGGAGTAGAGTCAAATTTGCCCAAATACCCCCCTGGTTTGTACGTCCCTGGTTGAAGGTGACAAAATCCGGAAGGCTCAAATTGATGAACCTACGAACTAGATTTAATGTCCAAAAATTGGTTGCGATAGCTGCAGTAGTACCGAAGCTATAAAACGAAAAGTAGTTTTTGAAGGTCATCTTCGAAGGGCCCTAGCTCCTTAAAGAAGCGTTTCCGGATCCATGTTCACATGCACTTTTTTCCTTATTTTCGTGTGTTTTATATACCCTAGAAGTTTGTAACATGATCACCGGAACACCCTGTATATATATCTATATATAGACAGACGATAAGGTATTGTTATATGAGAATAAGAACGCAATCATTCTAGAATCATGAATGATTTTTCATCAGAGAAATAAAAATATATGAATTTGAAATGAGAAACGATTGTCTAAAACAAACTAACCACACTATATACCTTATTATTCAGATTGATCAGAAACTAACACGGGACAAACATACTCAAAGAGAAAATAAGATTAGGATGCTGCCAAGACGTTCGCGGCGAGTATTTTGAACATCTTTTATTTTTTACATCGTCAAAAAATAAAGAGTATCTATTTCTTATTAGTTTTTGAGTGTGCTGTTGCGAATTTCTGTAATCAAATGATTCAATTTTTGTAATGTTATTTTCTAAATGTTTCCGAAACAGTTGAAGACGAGTATATGGGACATCATGAAATGTGTCTAAAATTTTCTTAGGAATCCAAATATTGAATGAGATGCAAGATGTTGCATTTCAAATAAGATAGTTGGCATTGGCGGCTGTTATATGATACATCCTGTATAGAAAGTTTTTGTTGAAAAAAAAAATGCTCTTCTAAAAAATACTAATCGACGTGTCTAAGCGTTTTTTCGAACACGCCCCCGTTTATTCATCATATAATTTATTCAATTTGGCTGATACACACTGTACGTAGAACACACTGTATTATATGCTCATGAGTGATTAATGTACAATGAAAAAACTGGTCGTTATCTGACTGAATTATTGTATAAAGAAATGTTATGGCGAAAATTATCTTGAAAGATTAAAACCGAATACCATTATAAAACTAATTAGCAGGTGAATTATAAATTCCAGAAAACACATCCAATTAATAATAAAATGTATATCTTATGCTTCAAAATTATCAGTAGTACGACAATAAGGACCAATTTTTATTTCATTGTGAGCAGTGGTGGGTATGAAAGTAAAAATGACGGTTTTAATTGGACCTAAACTAAAATATAGATAGAAAAAAATTGAAAAAACCTTCAAAGCTACCTAAGTGGCATTCCTGGATATACAAGATATGGAGATACAAGCAGAAACGGGAGGATGAATTCAATTGAAATTCGTTAATTATGGCAATATTGAATTCAGCATAAATACTCAACTGGACTCACTCTCTGGTTTTCTTTCAGAAATAAGAAAAATGACAAGAGAAGATGTTTCTACTCATGGAAGTTGAGTATTGTAACTGGTGCACTTCCTTAGGGAATATTTCTTACACCCGGTATTCTTAAGGGATATAGGTTACTTTCCTGAAGCTCAAACATTGAATTCAGAAGAGCTATATTTCATAATTTTGCAGTAAAAACACAATAACGATAATAACAATAATTCAGATGAAAACTAAACAAGTTGAAGAGTAGTTATTCTAGCCATAAAATTATTGTACGAAATTATCTTTCCTGGTTGAAAATACAGGACTACCACTGGCTAAAATTAATATGCAAGGGGTTTTTCAGGAGTTGATATCATCATTACAAGCTCCAAATCAATATTTCCATCAGTTGAACCTTCGTTCTGTCTGCAGTAACCAATCGAAAAATAAAAAAAAAAAGTGCGATGGTAAGTGAATAATTGAGAATTATAGTTATTGAATTATGACTATCTCACAAATTAGATACCTGTACCGAAACCATGAACAATTTACCACATCCATGAAAGAAACAACACATTTCGTCAGGACGTCAATAGTCTATTTTTGCGATTGGTCAGATTGTGTGAAAATATCTAAAGCAGAGAAATAGTTTATAACATATCTGAGGTGATTGAAATCAGTTGTTCATTTGTGACACTGTTTTCAGCAACTAAATTAATTTAAATTTATATTTGTAAATATTCTAAATGAAGTTATATTATTGATGTTGTCTCATACAATCTCTTCAAATTTTGAGAAAAAAGTAGTCGAAAATATATATCATGAAAATTGGGGTAATACTTTGAAATTCCCTCCTAATATATCGATAAAGTATCAGGTTGAAAAACATTTTTAAGTTTCTCCATTTCTTTTTTTTTAGACATCATCATGACCAGCATTTTGGCGTTACCGTTTACAATACCTCTGGGTATAATCCATCTCGGCATCGCATTGATATTAGGCATAATACGTGCCGTTGTGGGGCTGCCGTTCAGAATAATAGGACTTGGAATTTGGACCGTGCTCAGGGTCATACGAATACCGTTTTCAGTTATCGGATGGTTTTTCAAATTGCCTTTCAGATTACTAAGAATACTTCTTTGAAACTGATTCACGAGAAACTTTGATAACCGTTTAGAAAATATACTATATACCAGTTTCGGCACTCTCCGCGAATGCCGCTCGGTACCTTCCCCTTTCCCCGTCTAAACCGCAATAGGCTGGCAGTAGGTGGATCTTATATATAGCTATATTAAATCGTGGAGTTAGATCACGTATATATATGTTTATCGTACAAGACGGGCCGCTTTTTTCCTCAAAACATCAAAGGGAATACGGAGAGTGATAGAACTGGTATATATTTTTCTATAAAATGTAACTTTGACATACAATAAAATTGTGAATATAAAGTATTCTTTTAATATCTGTTTCCTTCGAGTGTAATAACATTAAGGATGATTAAATAATATCATCATTTGGAGTACGAGTACGACGAGCAAAGCAAAGACGATGTCTTGAAAAATTAATTGACTTTATTATTTATTCTTATTTTGCATTGATTCTCAACAAAAATGATGAATATAATGGAAGAAAAAATAAAAAATGGCTCCAGTGACAAGAACAGCGATTACAGTGAGAATAGTCCAAATGTTTATGAAATATAATTTGGATAACAAAAACTATGAGAGATACAGAAATTTGTTGGTCGACTGATCACATGAATCTGGAGCGAAACATTTCGATGAATATCTTTTTACTTTGAGTCATCAGACGGAATCACTATACAATGGCCCAGTGGCTTTTTTTTTTCATTTCTGCTTACCAATTCAATACTTTCAAACTCTTTCCCTATGAAAATCATAAATAAGTCACAATGATATTGAATTCGATCTGAATGGAAAATGAAGTTTCATAGTTGCTAAATATACAAATACATCAACACATATGCGATAATGATACGCGATAATTTCGTTCAGGTATTGAAAAGTGCCAATAACAATGTTGAATGTTTTTTCTTCGGCTTTGAATAAAGTCAGTAGAAAACAAAAACGAAGTCGCAGTTTTTCGCCTTTTCTGCATATCTCCTGAAAAGATCAGACATTTTTTTGGAATTTTGATTGCGCTCATTGCCTCCATTTGAACTCTGTTGTATCTCTGACAATTTCCAAGATCCTATGAAAGAGTGTAATTGTTTCGTCAAGCTGTCTATACTCTGAAATAAGAATCGTTTCAAATTGAAAAACAACTTTGAACAACCCTATTTTCACATCATTTGCAAAAGAGACTCATTTGAATATATGCAAAAATCAGTTTAGGTCAAGAAGTTGCACTAGTTAAATGTAGAATTCAACAAATTCAAAACTTCTAACACTTCCTTTCTTTTCTATTTTCTTTTTTTGTGTGAATGATCAGGTAATATTAAGTGATACTGTACTTTCAGATTATCCTTACCGATAATATCATCTTTCAGGATTTGCATGACAGGAACGAAATTCTTCGAACTCGCCGAACACATTTCGTGACTCAAGTTCAGTGTAGCAGCCACATGGAAGCAAAAACAATCCAGATATTTGACGAGTAAAGCGTCAGCAGCGTCTAGACATTCCTGGGATTTCGAAAAGATTTTGCCGATTATGAGCCTCTGGAATCGTTGAAGCAGTTTGATGCTGGGAGACGGATTTTTCTGACTAGGCAATTTGCCCGAAGCGCTGAAGTCCTTCAGGGTGGATTGAGTGACGATACTGCTGTTTCTGAAAGCAAATATTCGAATTTAATATAATTATCTATACTATTATCAGAAGTGAATGCTACATGGCATGTAATTAAGTGTACGAATGCAAGGTCCTGCAACCAACAGATATTATTTATTTATTTATTGATCCTGATATTACAATTCAATAAATATCAAATGGAGATATCACAAATAATCAAACAAGAATGACTGGTACAAGATAAAAGAAACACTAAATTTACAAATTAAAAATTGTTAATTGTACAAAATTCCACATTCGAATGAAATGAAATGAAAATATCCATTGTACAAAAGAAATGTAAACATACATGCAACTTCGATCATTCCTTTGCGTGAGAATATACTTTTTGGCGCGGAAATGATCTCATTAATGGAATGCAAACTTTGGATATTCACAATATTTCAATATTATTGCATTCTTACAAAGGAATTTTCGATGTTTTCTTCTCGACCTCAACTTGAAGTATGTCTCGCTATCAATTCGATAATTTTTGAGATTGAGATTGAATGTCATTGCCTCCAAACAGTTTCAGTAATGGAATTAAAACAAAATGTCTAATAGAATTAGAAGAACGACTAATACTTTGAAAGATTATTTTTTGAACTTATTTGTGAAAAAAATACTCAATTCATTTGTATTTATTTTCCTACAACAACATTAGGTACGCAACACACATTACTCTGCGTCCTTAGGTGTTTATCGAAATACAATGCATGTTAGTATCGTAGTCAAAATGCTGAGGGACAATTTTGAAAATGTAATTCTGGTATATTTCTGTTGAATAAGAATTGATTCAATTATTACACATGAGATGGTAAGGTTTTCTTAGTTTATTCATTAGAAATCAGAAATATCCTGAATAAACTCACATTATTATAGTTCAGTTCCATCAGTAAAATCCCAAGTAATTGGCTAGAAATGCGCAATCTATTGATTGAATCAACAAAAACAAAAAAAACGTACGTACAAGTATTTCAAGACGTAATAACTAACCTAATCAACTGCCTCACTAGATACAACAATGGTATGGTGATATGAGAAGAAGACTGCTCGAAATTCTCGTCTGCACTCATGAGTTCGGATATTTCTACTCCTAAGGCCTCATTCAAAGCAGTCTCCAGACCTCCGTCGGCCATCAGACTCCATACTAACAAATCGGTCATGAATCTATGGCCAGATTTACACATCTTCGGTTCCATATCTGAAACATAAGTTGCCCGCCTAAATTCTGTGTTGCTATAAAAGCTATAAACAGAAACAGATTTATGTTTCTGGCAATTTTTTCAATAGGCCCAGCAGGCTTTTAATTTTCGAACCACTCTGATGTGGCTAAACTTGTACGAAGTTTTGATTTCTAAATTATGTGATATTTCATCAATTGGTCACGAATTTTTGAAAAATGTATTCTTCTTGATGAAAAGTGGTGATATTGAATTCCTTTCTCCGACGTTTCGTATTCGTAAGACCATCATCAACTTCTTCTCAAATACGGCCTGATTGTGCTTTCACAGATTCTGAAAGCTTTTTCATTTCTGGATACACCCATGTATCATACATGATGATTTGATTTTTCTGAATTAGTGATGAAGTGGTCAATTAGTAATGAGTTTCTAATCAGAATACTTTCATTGCAAATTTTGAAACTCCTAGATTTGTGAATATTTAATGAATCTTTGCACATTTCAACTCATTGATAGTATCAAGTCATATTCCTGAAATTTTAAAAAAATATTTTCATTCAGAACTTTCAATTATATCGAAATTGAGATTTTGATCAATGCAAATTGGACGTCAAGTGGGTGATTCCCACGAATTGTGTGAAATCCTACCTGAATTCAGCAACAATGAAGACAAAGTCCTAGCTCTGCCGTTCGCGGTAGGCAACAGAATCAACCAGCCAGATTGTAAAGCGGCCTGAGCAGCAGACTGAACCGACGGTAGAATTTTGGCAGCACTTGCCAAATAAACCACTTGGGACTTCAAGCTTGCCAGCAGTTTGCTGTTCGCTCCCAAACCCAATGGTTTCGTATCCAGATTATTGCTGATAATACAGTGCAGCTGAAAAATATCCAGGTAAAGAAATTCAACGACGGCATGGTAGCACATTAACTCACTTGTAGTTGCAATATTTTCATAGCTGATATAGCTAAACATTCCCTGTCTTGAGTGAACGCGGTTTTATTTGAAATCTCCAGCTCCAGTAACTGATCGATCAATCTGAAATCATATGAACCATCAGGGTCTATACAAACATTTCGAAATTTCTGAAGAAATCATCATTCCAGAGGTATTGTCGATGGTAATTCTTGGAGAGAATCTTGAAAATAATTATGAAATCTCCAATCACTTTTACGTTTCAGGGCTACTGAAGAAGGCAGCTTAGTTGCCGAAATACGTATTCAAGCTTTTACATCGATTGATTGTCTTTATTACGCAAAAACATTACTGTTTATAATAGGGTATACATATATACACATAAATGAAACATCAAAGAGGAAGAAAAAAATATATTCGTTGAAAAATCAAAAAAATCTTCAAGATAAAACCAAGATCTGGCCTATCAATACTAAGTATAAGTATCCGAATCAAAAGTAATATTGATGCAATTGAAATGATGTGATCGAGTATTTCTTGAGATTAGTTTTGAATCTTATTGAATCGTGTATATTTTTGAGCTCATTCGGTAACGAGTTGTATAAAATTATTCGACCTGGATGTATTTACTATCAATGAATTCAAATGTATAGTATTAACTGTATTGACTTCATTTTTCAGCTTTTTTTCGTGGGATTTTTTTCTCCTCGTTTCTAAAAAATAAAGTAGAAGTTATCTTCAGTTAAACATATTTTTGATAATTTCAATTTCTTCCTGACAAAGTGAATAAAGCCACATATCTTGACTTTATAAAACAAAATCAGATTTTTAAAATTCTTAGGTTTGTTTATGTTCCAGAATCAAAAATGAACTTCATCATTTCATTTTGTAATTTCATGGTTTAAAAAGTGTAATATTTGAACTTCCCTAGACCGATATCAAATATTACGAATTTTGAATATGACGCCTATGATGGAATTCAATTTGTGAACATGAGAGATGTTCATCAATTGGCACTTTTTTATATTCACATCTCAAATTGACAAATTATTGGGCATCTTAGCAATCCACCACACCAATTCGATGAATATAAAATTGTACCTCTATTCATTTTTGCGACCAATTGTTAGAAAATTCAATTTACACAAGCTGAAATTCTGATCTGGAAAGTGACATGGTGGAGCAAAAAGAGGAACGGTCGCTTCAGCAATTCAAACACTGCATATTCCATGTCTAGATTGGACTGAATGAGGAATTTTCGGTAGCACGCAATATCGAAAAATGACCATGACACGAACGCTCAGTCCACACTAGACGCAAGAGTGTATCTATCTACAGGGTGAGTCAAAAATGTGTAACGAGCTTTCTGTGGGTGATAGAACATTGAAAAATAAGTGTAGTTTGATGATCAAACTCATGGCCCAAAATGCATATTAAGGGAGATATATCCTTCCAAAGTTGATAAAATTAAAATAATTTCTCCTCGCATAACTTCTGAACGATGAAAGCCACCCGATTGAAATTTTGTGCATGAATGTATGTTGTCAAAATATATTTTTTCGTCACACTGCCACATTTCTGATATTGTTATAAAGGGTGTTTTCAGAGGGTGAGTCATGATTTTTTGTAGAAAACTTTTTTCCCTGTATTATTTTCGGTGAAAAAACAGGAGCATTTGATGGAGCGAAGAAAATTACATGAAAAAGGTACTCTTATTCAAATAGGAAAAATTGAGCCGTTCGTGAGATATTTGAGTTTTTGTAGTTACATGATATCAGCAGATTGATTTTATTCATCGCGAGATTCATCGGTATAACGATATTTCAGCAGGCCATGATGAATAATTTTGTTCTCAATTTTGACGTTCATGTCATCAAAATTCGAGTCAACATTGTTGCAGTCGATTTGTTCGTGTGGTTTTTCTGTGTCATTTATCACTGCGATTATCAACTGAGATTTTAAGAAATATGGCAGGTTATTCGTTCTCTGAACAAACTGATATGCTTCTAATGCTTGGCGAGTGCTTCGGAAATGCAAATGATGCTGAAATATCGTTATACCGACGAATCTCGCGATGAATAAAATCAATCTGCTGATATCATGTAACTACAAAAACTCAAATATCTCACGAACTGCTCAATTTTTTGTATTTGAATAAGAGTACCTTAGAGAGAGTAATTTTCTTCGCTCCATCGAATGCTCCTGTTTTTCACCGAAAATAATACAGGGAAAAAAGTTTTCTACAAAAAATCATGACTCACCCTCTGAAAACACCCTTTATAACAATATCAGAAATGTGGAAGTGTGACGAAAAAATGTATTTTGACAACATACATTCATGCACAAAATTTCAATCGGGTGGCTTTCATCGTTCAGAAGTTATGCGGAGAAATTATTTTATTTTTATCAACTTTGGAAGGATATATCTCCCTTAATATGCATTTTGGGCCATGAGTTTAATCATCAAACTACACTTATTTTTCAATGTTCTATCACCCCCAGAAAGTTCGGTACACATTTTTGACTCACCCTGTATACTTGAAAGCAATAATGTACGAGCGATGAATAAGCAACACACAGTACACGAGAGAATACAGTTTTACCGCGATTGACTTCAAAGTTGATATAATATTTCAGACCTTCATTCGATAAAAATCCCCGAACCGGCACACCGTGATACTCACTTGAAAGTACACTCGCCGAGATCGATGACGAACGACATGGCAGTTTTCGGCGCGAACGAATCCACGTCGGTCCACGCGAAACTCTGCGCCGGGCCGCACGCCACGCCCGCTATCCGCCGGCCTCGCAGCGCCTCCACCGGCATCGGCTGTCGCGCGTACAGCTCGGGCGAGTCTCGCACTCGCCGGTCGTCGTTCTTGCCCCAGCCGAACACCTCGCCCGTCTCGGCGACGGCCAGGCAGTGCGTCGGGCCCAGGCTGACCGACTCGATGCACCGGTCCAGCAGCACCTCCACCGGTTCCGGCACCCTGACGTGGTCCTCGGTCGGGTGGCCCAGGCGCCAACCGTCGCCCTGTTTTTTCAAAAAATTCTCAAATGGATTTCGGATACGTAGATAACGGAAGTGCGATCGGAATTGATCGATTCCTGATGACGAAGGAGTTACTGCTCATTTTTTTCTACAAAAAAAGGACGAAACCAGCTCGATCGGACGTGAAATTGAGATTTTCGTATATGGTCGACGATTTCATTACCGACTATCCGTATGAATTCTGAAAGTTATTTTGAAATTATGAAAAAAAAATCATTTTGACGGAAAAAGCACAAAGTTGACTTTGACGCGCCATATCTCCGAAACCGTTAGACTTACAGATGAGATCGACCCACTAATCGATTTTTCAGACAATTTTCTACAAGGAAGGAAAAAATCGGCACGATCGGACGAGAAATGAAAATTTTTGTTTATGGTCGAAAATTCCATGTACATTTTTATCGACTATGGATTTTTCCAAGATTCTTTGTTATTTTACAATTCTGAAAGAAAATCACATAGACTAATTCGGATACGTAGATAACGAAACTGTAATCGAAAAAACTCATTTCGTGATGGTAACTTGGTAATTTGAATCGGAAGTGCTTATTTTGGCGAAAAAAGCAAAAAGTTGACTTTGACGCGCCATATCTCCGAAACCGTTAGACTTACAGATGAGATCGACCCTCTAATCGATTTTCCAGACAATTTTCTACAAGGAGGGAAAAAATCGGCACGATCGGACGAGAAATGAAAATTTTTGTTTATGGTCGAAAATTCCATGTACATTTTTATCGACTATCCGTATGGTGGATTTTTCCAAAATTCTATAAGTTATTTTACAATTCTGAAAAAAATCACATATACTAATTCGGATACGTAGATAACGAAACTGTAATCGAAAAAACTCATTTCGTGATGGTAACTTGGTAATTTGAATCGGAAGTGCTTATTTTGGCGAAAAAAGCAAAAAGTTGACTTTGACGCGCCATATCTCCGAAACCGTTAGATTTACAGATGGGATCGACCCACTAATCGATTTTTCAGACAATTTTCTACAAGGAAGGAAAAAATCGGCACGATCGGACAAGAAATGAAAATTTTTGTTTATGGTCGAAAATTCCATGTACATTTTTATCGACTATCCGTATGGTGGATTTTTCCAAAATTCTATAAGTTATTTTACAATTCTGAAAAAAATCACATAGACTAATTCGGATACGTAGATAACGAAACTGTAATCGAAAAAACTCATTTCGTGATGGTAACTTGGTAATTTGAATCGGAAGTGCTTATTTTGGCGAAAAAAGCAAAAAGTTGACTTTGACGCGCCATATCTCCGAAACCGTTAGATTTACAGATGGGATCGACCCACTAATCGATTTTTCAGACAATTTTCTACAAGGAAGGAAAAAAATCGGCACGATCGGACAAGAAATGAAAATTTTTGTTTATGGTCGAAAATTCCATGTACATTTTTATCGACTATCCGTATGGTGGATTTTTTCCAAAATTCTATAAGTTATTTTACAATTCTGAAAAAAATCACATAGACTAATTCGGATACGTAGATAACGAAACTGTAATCGAAAAAACCCATTTCGTGATGGTAACTTGGTAATTTGAATCGGAAGTGCTTATTTTGGCGAAAAAAACAAAAAGTTGACTTTGACGCGCCATATCTCCGAAACCGTTAGACTTATAGATGATATCGACCCATCAATCGATTTTTCAGACATTTCCCTAATCTCAGCTCCATCAGACGCTTATTTTGGAATAAAAAGCATGCTTTGACTCTTATTGTTTTGTTTTGTTGTTTTATTTTTAGTGATATTTCATTTCGACATAAGAGGATACATTAGATATACAGGTAAGAAAATCAGAGCCCTGATCGAAAGCTGATAATGTATACTACCGATACTAATTCTCTCATTCAATTCAGGTGTTGAGCGTTACGAAATTGGGGACTATTCTGGAGTAGGGTAGCTCGGTCTCCACATAACTGCATGGACTATTTACAAGTTCTAAGCTTGAGTGACCGTAGAGACCGCTGAGAGTGGAGATTTCCTAGGTTATATAGGTTTGACAACTGAAATCATTGTTTCCTCGAATTGACCGATTGATGGCAGCACTGTATCGGCTACAGAAGCCTATAGTTGATTTGCGCATATCGGGCAGTCCAGAAAATACAGCTCATTAGATTTTTTCTTTAAATTCAGCCGACGATGAGTATGACACACAAATATAGTCGATACATATGTCCTGATAAATGAGGAATTTTCGCATTGATTTTGATTGATTGCTCCAGCAAAAAATAAGAGGAAGTAATAATTTACCTTGCCCCATGTGAAGAGTTTGCCATCCTTAGACAATGCAACGCTGAAATGTATCCCGCAATACACCTCGGAGATCTCGATATTTTGCAACTTTTCGATCAAGCGTGGTACTTTGGAGCCTTCAGAGCCGCCTCGACCCAGCTTACCATAGTCGCCGTCTCCCCAACTGTATACTCGTCCTAATAAGATAAATGAAGATGATGAAATGTATACAAGGTGTACTCATGAAAATGAAATAAATCCTGTATTTTTCCTATTAGAAAAAAATCATTATAGTTTGATGATTGATATAATTACTCTTGTCACACCAATACTGGAGATTTCCGCAATAGTCTGGAATCCATTTTACATAAAATATGCTCCAAGAACAGAAAGAGTGCAACATGAACAAATAAATTTCATAAATTTTTGATCCAATAGCGTCATTCTCATTTGTGTAAGTCTTGAGCAGACAGAGTTGACGCTAATTTCGAAGACCTGTTGTGAACTATTACCATGTGTCCCTATTTATCAATCTCAAGCCGAATTTTCAACTGGTAAAGTTTACGAAATAAAAATGAACTCGAAGGTGCTATGAACTGAGGAATCGAACCGGTACCTCTAAAAATAAATGCTAAAGAAATCTCAGACTTTTCGAATGATTTTGATCCCTCAAAAAAATGTTCCGATTTCGGAAACAAACGGTATAAACTACCTTCGCTAGTGACGCACAGAGTATGGGCATCTCCCGAGCCACAAGCGACTTTGACGACCTCTTGGCCAGCCAGTCCTGCTACCATTTTCGGTACCAGGCAATCCTCGCAAGTTCCATGACCTAAACGACCGTAATGACCTTTACCCCAGGTGAACAGTACCCCTTTGGCTGAAATCGCGGCGCTGGAACAAAATCAAACCATAAAAATTAGGATTCGTAATAGTAGAATTTTAAAATTCAATCGTTACTTGAATGAAACCCTTTTTTGTGTTCTTCAATTTCCAATATGATGATTATTTCAATATATTTGTAGATACCCTTTATATTATTGCATTAGTAATTACTTTCCTTTCATGTTCATAAAACACAACGATTTCAAAATAAGGTTGCGAAGGTGTTATTAAACTATAGTCACAGAACATCAACAGTTTTAGTTTTCAAAGGAACTGGTCTTCTTCAAATAGCAGAAATATTAAAGATTGGACACAGCAAATTCCTGTACAAACTAATAAATAATAACTCCAAATGTAATACTCAATTAGAGATGATGAACAATATACATGCTCATGATACCAGAAGACGTAAAGCATTATATTTAAGTAATGTAAGGACAAACATAACTTTAAATAGCCCACTGAACAGAAGTATAAGGACATTTAACAGTTTGCCAGAGTCTATTAGGGATAGTCTGAATTATAACCAATAAAAATATGAATAAAAAATGTATTTTCAAGAGGAGTTCGGGAAGTGAACTCATAGGAGTGATGTTTGATTCACATCAAATTTGTTAAATTTTAGTATATAATTTGTTTCGTGACCGGCACTGTGTTTGCCGATTTGGAAATGAGGCTCTTGTTCAAATGATGCTGTTTGTGAATCTAGGAATATAAAATTGAAAAAAAAATGATAAAAAAAGCTTCAATCTAATATTTATTACAGCGGTATCTGGATTCGAACTAACTTGAAATTTTGGAGGTAACATATAATGTATATTAGTTTTGTATGGAGGAGTTTGTTCTACATTATACAAATATGGAGTGAAAATAACCTGACTTGTTTACCTATATGTAGATCCACACTGAATATCAATGATATCCTGGTCAACGAGCGCCTGTATCAGGGTTGGTTCTTCCTTGTAACTCGTATCTCCGTGGCCTGAAAATGAGTTGAAATTATTGGTCCGATGTAAAATACTAGTAAAGTTTTAGTTCGTACCTAGTCTTCCTCCGTCGCCCGTTCCCCACGAATAGACTTCTGAATCTGCGGTGAGGGCCATGAAATGTTTGCTTTCACTGTGAGCAGCAACTTTCACTACTTCCTTATTTTTCAAAGCTGAAAATTATTTTGACGTTGAGTCGTAGCGGGCAAAGATGTAATTCATGAGATTCTCCTTTCATAAATTCAACTCAATATCAGACTATGAAACATATTTTTCTGATTGAAGAATGTTATCACCGGCTGTTCTATCAATTTACACGAGTATTTTGAGATATATCTATATTTTCAGCAAACATCAAACCTCAATTGTGTATCTTGCGAAATATCTATCAAAGTATTTTGTGAAAGAGAGTATTTGGAAAAACTGTAGTTCTGTGTAGTGTTTTCAAAAACCTATCACATATTCTTTACAAAATAGGCCAATTTGAGTAAATCATAAGTCAGCACAAAGTTTGAGCGCCATGAAGTACTGAAATTATAGTTTTGAAATTGTTGAAAATTATAATCATTTAAATTGCCCACTTATTGTACGGAATTCAAATTTGTATCTTGAGGACCGTATAACTACCAGAATGAGTATATAAATCGAAATCTCCTGGATTCTTGTTCTAAATTATATCTGAAAAACTTTTCCGACTTTGCATCGTTTTTGTTTTTTTTTTGTCAACTTGTAAAGTGTTTTTATCTTGATCATCATCTGTTATTGATTTAACAAAATTACATAGTTAGATAGTTGTATTTCAGTGTAATATTCTAGTCACTCTGTGGAGAAATTCAACTATACAATGAGATCTTCCTAATATCGTTTCTTCTGATTCTAATTATGCATCTTACAATAATAGCAACCAATCAAACAATATTATTCGTGTGCATGATCATTATGAGATAATAACCAAGATGAAAACGCTTATGAATTAACGAAAAAAATTACTCAACTTGAGAAAGTTATTCACGGTTGAGTTTTGTCGAGGATGTAGAATGAAATATTTTTTCGGTACCTTCAATAGTTTGGGGGCACTGCGTTTCGGACGTGTAATACATGAAATACACCTTCCCGGAACAGGAAAGTATCAGTATTCCTCTCTCGGAGCAAGCCAGCTGTTTGATCGGTAGTTCAGCGAGAGCTTCGCAAATCTGGGGACCCTCGTCTGGCGCCCACGACAGCCAACCCCAGCCCCACACTCTTTGGCCGTTGCGACAGGACGACTACAAAAATGATCATTCCAGAAAATTCCAGTTACATTCGAATATTCAAAATGAAGTCACAATCTGAGACCGTCAAAAATAAAAATCATTTCAATAAAGACGTGAAAAGCTCAGATGATTCAGTAATTCTGCTAGTCTATTTGGGATTCGTAATTGATACCCAACTAAAATTTGATAAACATAAAGACTATATTTCAAAAAAAATCGGTAAAAAAATTGGATTTATGAGACGTATACAATACAATAATATCGCCTCATTTCAATTATTGCAGTTCTATAATTTATACGAACATATCGAATTATGACAGACTGCAAATTCTACAAAATAAAGCAATGCGTATTATTATTTTTGGTTGCAACAGATATACGAGTATAAAATTGATGTTAGAGTTCCTAAACTGGTTCGATGTGAAACAAAATCATTGCATTCAAACAATGATTTTCATCTTCAAAATGATAAATAATTTACTGCCCAATTATTTACAGTGTCAATTGATTCCTATGAATAATATTCATGATCGAGCAACACGAACGGCAAGCAATATGAATTTTTATGTAAAACCAACCTCTAAATCTAGTTCGATGAAATCTGTCTTCTTTAAAGGTATCGTTGAATTCAATCTACTTCCTCTTGATATCAAAGAAACTTCTTCAATTAAATTGTTCAGAACCAAATTGAAGGATTATGTGAAAAATTGAATATTATTACATAAATTTATACTAGTTGGCTCTTGCTGTGGGTATATTAATTGATTATTTTTAATATTATTATTTTATTCATACATTTGATTATTATTATTTTATTTATACATAGTGTGAAATTTGTTGTTTTATACCATTTTTCACTTTTTATATTTTTTACATTGTAAACTGATTATCTGATGATAAATAAAGCATTCATTCATTCATTCAGTCTCTGTCGAAAATACATATTGAGCAACTTTTTTGCATGAGAAACAATTACCTTGTTAAATGTCAATGGCGGCAAATGTGGACTTGCCAATATGTCCAAATGAGACATAACAACAACAGCTGCTTGCCTCAGATCGATTTCACAATTATCATCTTCAGGCAATTCCAACAAATCGAGAAGCACCTTGGTGCTGCTACAGTTCTCTTCAATCTCATCTTTGTTACCAGATACAGGGCTAGATGGTTGTATTTCACAAAATCTTCTCAGAAAAGGTAAAAGTGGTGCACTCGCCATATATTCAGTAGATCTATAATTTGAAATGAGTTGATGAGTGACTTTTTGAAAATTAATGTTGTGTGGTAGCTCACCTGTTATCATTCATATGAGTCTTTTTATCCCACAACGTCAGTAGCAAAATTGCCATGTCTAAAATACCACTCAAGGTGCCTTTTTGAAGTGCAAATTCCAGAAGTAAATTCAAAGAAGTATGTTGATCTGTCACGGGAACATTATACTGTCTTTCAGTTGAGGTATCTCTGAAAGAGACCATGTATTTTTGTCAAGTTCTATAATGTTTTGGAAATAAAGTAAGAAACCCATTTCTCGACCAATGAAGCGAAAGAAGAGATCTGTAATCATATATAGAGTGGACTTCATATAAAAAACTGACCTCAATTTCAAACCTGATGATATCTGGTTAGGTATTTATCATAACTATCCAAAATATTTTTTCTTCCGAAACAATACAAATCTGAAGTACAAAATAAATAGAAACCCAAAAACCCAAATACTCAGAAAAGCAAAAACTTTATGAAACTTGAATAAAACTCAAGTATACAAGAATATATTGGTATATTAATATATACACCGAAAGAACAAAAACGGAATTCCGAATGGAATTCAAAATTTCAAATCCTAATTGGAATTTTCTTCATCTCCAGAAATATAAGAATGTGTCATCAATTTCTTGAATATTTTTTTTTCTAATAAAATCTGACTGAGCCAGTGGATTTTTGAAAGTATTGTGGTATTTTTTTTCTTTGTTTTTTACTACCAGGATATCTTTCCCAATTGTATTTATCCACATATTTTTTTTTTTTTCATTATCCTTATCATCCTAAGAAGATTTATTACACATGATATGAATAGATACAGGTGATTTTCAGAAATTATAATACTGTATGATTGCTATTTGAGACTCAAGATTTATATGACAAAATGATGTTTCAGCTTTGACTAAAAGTGATAAGTGATTCATAATTGATTGTTTGCTCACCAAAATTAAATAATTGCTTTTATCATGCTACATTAGGAACTATCAAAATATCTTGATATACAAAAATGTTTTTCCAAGTTTATTCAATAATAATTTCAATTTATATGTCATGAATATTCTAAATGAATATATATTATTATTTCACCAGTTCATACCAATGATGCCATCAAACTTACCCAGTGATGACTTGCCTCAAGAATTTGGAGGATCTTTCTATAACTTCCAGCCAGACTGGTGATATATTATCATGTGCAAAAAGTGTGGCTACCGGAAGCATCCTGAGAGCATCTAGTGATTCAGTCAACAATTCACTACAAATATCTGTGTCTTCCCCTAATCTCCAAGCTCTCCTCAAGAAGGCAAATGAAAAATTGAGTGCTGCTCTTGACCCAACTCTTGCAAGGCTAGTGGTTGGATCCAAATAACTTGTATGAGTTTTGGGCTTCACCAAGACTTTGGAACTGTGCAGCTGTGATTGTTTTCTAGTGTAAAAACCTTGTTCGACTTCAATGGGATGTGGTATTCTATTCAGTGCAATGAAGTAGCGCTTTAGTATGAATAACTGATAGTATAGCCTAGTTGCAGATAAGGTAGTATTTGCTGCTTCAGAGCAAATGAATTTTTGTTCATGATTCAAACTGAGTAAACCCTGTGAAAGTTGATCTACACCTGAAATAACTCATGAAACATAATACTGATATGGGACTATAGAAAACTGTCATACTTGGTTGTGGACTCCATGCCCATTTTTCTAGCAGAGAATCAAAACTGGGCAATTTTTCAGCACATGAAAATAGCTCTGCATCTAGTTTTTGGCAAGGTTGGCAATTACAACCACTATCTGGGCCACAAATTCCATCACAGCATGTGCAAGTTAGGACCTATTATAAATCATGAAGAAGTGTAGAATGGATTAGCATTACCAAGAGATTTTTGCAAATGAATACTACTTACTCTTTGACCACAATAGAATTTCTCTAACTTTTGTGTAGCAATCACTCCAGCACTATTAAAAATGCCAACAGAGAAATCGCCAGTGAGTTCTCCATCAGTGATCAAACCATTCCAACAATTTATTAAGTTGTCTTGACCTGTGAATAACTGTTCCAAATTTGTTTTCAGCCACTTAATGTCCAGGCGTGGCTGAGGCCTCAGCTTCGCCTCGGGATGAGACATTTTTCTTCAGATCAACTGGAATTAAAAAAAAAAATAGTTTTTATAAATGGGAAGACTACTAGCAACAAACTATCAAAACTGAATTGAAACTGTATGAGTTTTAAGTCTTGTCAAAACTACGATATTCTACATTTACCTGTGATAGCTGTAAACATTTCTGAGAGGTCTCATGTTGCTGTATCAATATTAAATATTTCTGCTAGACAAAATCGTCCGAATTACAAACTCTAATAAAAACAGTATCAAAATCAAACAGTACTGTCAGTTTTTCAAAGTGTCATAAATTTTTTCTGACATAAAAAAATCCAAAGTAAAAATCAATTGTCACTCGTAATCTGTGGTCACAGACTGACCTGTCATCGAACATTGAAATGTCATACCGGTCTATTTGGTGTTTATTCAAAAATCAACAACATGACTTTACATATGTAGGTATTTCGTATTTTCATTCTTTCACACGTTGATACCGATTTTACGTCGTTGTATTCTGATGTCGTACTATAATCCAAGATTCTTCTGGTGCTGACAACTTGATAGATCAGTAGTGGCTGGCAGCTACATTCTCAATTTAAGAGTGATATTAGAAGCGACCAAGTCCTCATTATGTTAGTATGAATGTATATTGATGAGCTTTTTTTATTATAGATTCTTCTAGGTCAGAAAGAATAATGAAAGGTCTGTTTAACTCTCAACACATTATGATCCCGAGTTCTCATCAGTATTCAACGCACATTATAAGATGTATATACCTATAATGCCATGCATCGATTCCGAAATAAGTACCTTCTTGCTGATCACATGCTCCAGTGTGAATCCAAATCAAACCCCTACATATTAAAGAAACAAGGAATTATTGATTCATCTAGATGTAGGGTTCAATAGGATTTTATGTACATGGGAAGAATCATACCAAACTGGAAAAAATTCTGAATTTAGTTTATTGTTTGTATTTTTTTCAAACATTTCAGATCGAAAATGAAACTGGAAGACATGATTCATTTCATTCCCGAATTCTGGGAACCAATGGATTTGAATAAAGAGAAATATAGAATTGTACCTCTATCTCCCCATAGTGAGGAATTCCATCATGTGAAATCCAAACTTTTGGTTAATGACTATTGTATAGAGAATATATACAGGGTTCAGAACCCCTGTTTATACACAAAATTTAAATTGAAATGTTTCGATTTTTCCCAACGAGGGCCTTACGAAACGAGAACCCTTTATCACGACACTAGGAGAAAAAATGTTGAATCCATTTCATGTTTCAACTTTGATTGGAGATATGGGGAAAGGTTCAAGTTCGGCCCCGGAGTTTACTTTTCATGTTCACCCTACTATGCTAATAAGCATTCAAGCAGGCACAATGGTCTATTGAGGTCTATGTTTGTTGCTCTTGTCTTACTTCAAAATGTACAAGAAGTAGAAGGCGACATATTTCTGCCTGATCAAGGCTATGATACTGTACTATGCCATCGTAGGGAAACATATGTCAAGTACTTCGACAGTGAGTTCTATCCTGAATATTTTGTCGATTATATAAACTCATCTTAATTACTTTTCAATTTTATATAGGGTGTCCCAAAATTAGTGTGCGATATTTCAAATAAGAGAAAAGTTTATATGGACAAGATGTTATTTCCTGAATATTTTTAAAATTCATCAAGATGTGATGATGAAACTCTACAGCGTGGCTGATTCATTGATGCTAAATATGGTAGATTATATAATTTCGAAATTTCATTCAGGGATGAATCAAAGCTCTGTGGTTGGTTAAATTTTGTGTGTAAATGAACATGATATGAAATTTTTAAATCAAACAAAAGCCCCTTTTCTTAGGAAATAGCTGCAAATCTCAATATTCTGTAATCAAATTCCAGAAAACTTCAGACCACTGCAAATTAGTGAAATTTTCATTCCAATCGTAACCTTTGAATGAAATTTCGAAGTTATATTGATTCTAACGCATTCAGCATCAACGAATTAGTCACCGACTGAAATTTTATAAATTCATTTCAGTTCGAATCGGACATATCAGGAAAAAATATCTTCAGGACCACTCTTTCAAAGAATGGTCTGTCTGTCCTATGTTCGAATGGACTTCTCATATTTTCAGTAGAAGAAGCCTCCTTGAAATATTGCACACTAATTTTGGGATACTGTTGTATACAGAGCAAAGTTAAGACAAATGTATGAAAAGTAGCTTTATTATTATTGATATTTTCTAGCATTTCAGCTATATTTGACCCATTTCTGGAAAGAATTTATTTTTTGTTTTATATTGTGCATTGTGTCAGTGTATCAGTATCAGTGTATCAGTGATATTTTTGCTACATGTACAAGTGGTGCTGTGAGATTTTTTGATTACTTTCATAATAACGTTTTTGTTGAAGTTTGAATGTTCCAAAAAAGAGTGAAAGAGCATTCTCAATTTTCAGAGTTTACTGATTCCATGTAAATAATAGATTACTGAGGTTCAAATGTTGTTGAATAATGAATTTGCAAATAGTAATACGAAGAGATTTTTTAACAATATCAGATTCTGTTATCAAACAAGTTGCAATCGGTAGATTTTCAATAATTTGAAGAAACAATATTCTATATATCTTATTATTGCTGAACGAATTGATTTTCTGGTGTAAAAATGTATACTTATTTCATTTTTGTTAATAGCAGAATCTGAAAGATTTGACAAATGTAGATCGTTTGCATCTCCTGCAAATAAGATTGTATTACAAGGTTATATAAAAGTGGAATGACAAGTTTTAAATATATTTTTTCACTGTTTTGTACTTGCTGTTTTATTCATTGTAAATAATATGGTATTATCACTTCTAGCACACTTCTTCACTATAATGAGTGACATTGTTCGCAATTCAAAAGAGCATGAATGGTATAGATAGGAAGGACACCTCTAATGACAGGTACTTTTTGTTATCAACTTCCCACATAATTGGCATCATGAGATATTGAGTGAGATGTTATGGAAAAATAATTGAAATATAAACCCACTTATAGTGGAGGCAATATTAAATGTACCAATAGATTTGCTAATATGATACTATATTTTGTAATGTTTGTTGTTGATTCGCCTCAGATTTAAAGTATAAAGAAAGTGGTATTCTGAACATTGATTTAAGTCTACAAGCGAAATTTCAATATTTCAGTGGAGTTTCAGAAGTAGAAGGTAAGGCAGTGGAAATGATCCATTGAAACATCAAAATTTATTTCTATAAAAATGCAATGTGTCCAATATGTAAAAATGACGAATTCTGTAATACCATAAATTATTTTAGTTCTGGATAAAATATAATATAAAAGAGGATCTCTTGTGGTATCATAACTGGCATAATAATAGTACAATATGTAAATTATGCATAACATTAATACATACATAATACTTATGTACCTAACACGCTTGAGCATCCAACTAATTGTATATAATCGAGGCCAATACTGAGTTTCACAATATTTCATTCAATCAGAAATATGGTAGTGATTTGTATCCTTAGTCATTCTTCAAATAACCAACATCCTTAATCGAATGGTACCTAATCTTTTATAAAGGAATGCATACGAAAGCTATGAAAATACAAAATTTGGTAATAAAGAGATCAATACAATAAAATGGTTGCAGAGGATATTTCAGTTATGAATTACTCAGTTATAAATTCAAAATTATGGAATTTTTATTATTTCTATTTCTTACTGCATCATTTCAATTTCAACAAATGAAAATACTTTTGATTGAAAAAATACCGAATATACACTATGAGCATATACAAATCTAAAGCATGTTTTTGATTGTGTGATTATTATTTGAGTTAATACAAGAGCGCTGGAAGTGCCAACAGAAATTATATTTTCAAAATTCATAATTCTTATCTTTGTAGATTTACTCAAATTTAATGATTCAAAGTCAATGGTTCTATCATCATTAACTTTTTGAAGCAGTCACGCAAAAAGAGTATATATTTGGTATTCAAATTGTGACTTAACAAAATAAATAAATAAAATAAAATCACTCTATAGGCACAGGTTGACCCAGTAATCTGTGCTATAGGACTATGGCACATGCAATCCAATCATGACTAGATAAATATGGCTCAATGACATGTCATAATTTTAGGTACATAGAATTCATAATGAAATAACAAGTGAATTTACAAAAAAAAATCATACATGCATATCATAATATCAATTATAACTTAAACAGCAGAATACATACACTAATGAACAATACAGTGGGTGTCTACATATTCCAAATGTGATGATATTGTATTCTCAACTCGTCCAAAATCAGTATATAAATATTTTGTTACAAAAACATCAAAACATCTAAAATACAAAAGACAAACTTAATAGGTAGTATGTTTGTATTATTTTCAAGCAAATAACGCTTTTAAAATAAAGATGATCTATCAAAAAGCTGAAAATACATTTGGAATATACGCATGATGATAGGAGAATTTATATTTACTAGTGCTAAATAATACTGAATTGAGCAAGATAAGTACTTCCAACCAATTCACTTCATATTGGGTGGTAATTGATTTTGGGTGAACATCATTGTGAAAGAATTTACGTGATAATAAACAACATACTGAACATAATCTAAGATTTACCATTCTCGAAAGGAAGAATTAGTGTATAATGACTAAAACCAATTTCATAAAAAAAAAAAACAATAAATGATAAAGAGCTCTTGATGAATACAAAAAACATGAACATCACAAGAAAATAGTCCGAAACCACTGATAATAAAAGATACGAAAGTAAAATGCTCCAGTGAGGTTACAGTCATCAACAAAAAATGATAAATCCATTTCAAAATACGAAAATATCAATATGAATTTTCTGTATTTTGCATATATGAACTGAAGGTCAGATAAATCCAAATTATAAATCACAAAATCATTGTTCTGCTTTTAGGAGTGAAACATCATTCAAAATGTATTTCCAGTAATCATAGAAGAGTTGAAAACCATTCTGTTTCAGATAATGTACAGAAAAACATACTTTCTTGTCCAAATTTCCATTTAGATATTGTGATGAGTGGAATAGTAATATTCTAAGTAGTTTCACTGTTACAGTTCAGTTCACTTTTTGCTTTGAACTTGAAGACATATCATTTATAGCCTCTCTACTTGCAACATTATACACTTCAGACATCACATTCCTCACTCTTTCCATCAAGTCTTCCAAGTCATCCAGTGACAAATCCTTTGTTTCTATTTGTGGTAATGCTGTAATTATCACATTTCCTGAAACATCCAATTCAATACAAAAAATCTCATGAATTGAGAATATTTTTAGAAGAACCAACCTGGGTCGAAATGTTTGGCTGCTTTATCCAAAAAATAATATCTGCTATACACTACTGGTACAATCGGTAATTTATTTGTGATGGCCATGTGGAATGCACCCTTTTTGAAGGGATGAATTTTTCCATCATTATGCCTGGTACCTTCAGGAAAAACCCACAATTTTATCTGAAAACATAAATAGAACATTTGAGTAATTTTAGGTGTAGCCTCATACTGTTTTATAAAATCCTGAATGGAATTTCTTAATTATTTGCTCTCTGTATATAGAAAGTTTATAGAAATAATAGAAAGAAAGATGGCTTGTTTGGTGTTTTGGAAATATTTAGGATCTATTTTCAGGAGCTAACTTCAATTAGGCCGTAGCTGCATTAGGAGAAATTTTATGACCCATGTTTATTAGAACTGTTCTCCTATTTTTGGTCAGAGAAGACCCTGCTGAAGTTCAGACATCCTGTGTCACTTGTTACACAGACTCATGGTACACTCTAGAAATTTGTCATTTCCGAAAAAAACGGAATTTGAATTAAATTCTGAATATGCTTAATAATGCCATCTAGTGAGCATATTTGGTATTCCAAATTTCAAAAATGTAGCAAGAAAAATGAAGGAGATAGATTGTGTACCTCGAGTCCGTGTCAACTGGTGAACTTTATAGGAGCTAGTGACTTTATGATTTCGTTTGTTTTCATATTTGTGCCATACATAATAATAATAATAATAATAATAATAATAATAAATATACTTAAATGTCATTAAGACAAATTCTTGTGGACAAAGCTTGAATAAATGTGTATATAGCAATATGGATGTAGATTAAAAGATATATAAAAATCGATAAAATATCTAAAATAGGAGTAGAACATATAAATTATTATAAACGATACCGTTTAAGGTCACAAAACGCAGTTAAAGTAGACTGCTTCGTTAAAAATATATATATACGCACACACACGCTCAACTATACACAAACATATGTATGTACACATATACACATACATATATACATGTAAACACATACATACATACACCGATATACACATATACATATACACACATACACACCTATAAATTAGTTACGTCACACTTAAAAACCTACATAGATTCAAATATGCACCTTGTCATTCAAATTTATGAAACTTTTTAATAATTTTTCTAAAGTTTATCATGTTCATATTCTCCTCCCTTATGTCTGAGGGTAGGTGATTGTACATCTTAACCCCATTGTAATAAATCGAATCTCTGATCATATTTGTTGAAGGAATTGGCAATTTCAACATGTAAGAACGGGTGTTGTAATGTCTGCGTGAAACCTCGAACAATGACACATTCTTGTATATGAGGCAAACTGATTCAAGAATGAATAACGCAATTACTGTTAAAATTTTTTCTTCAACAAATATGTTTCTGCATGAATCACGGGGCTTAAGTTTACGCATATACCTTATAGCCATAAATTTCATCATCAAAAATAAAAATATATCCATCAAATATGAGGGACTCATATGGTATCTTTGATAACTGGTACTTGGAAACATATCAAAAACTGAACCTTCTATGCGATAAATAATCTCGGAAATGATAAGACATGAGTATTACCTTATCAGATTTCAGCCTGTCGGCAGCTTTGTTCATAATAATTTTTGCTTTGTCTGTTCGAATGCGAGGTATGAATATCAAGCCACATAGATAACTGGCTAAGCCGAAAGGACCGGCAAATAATAATTCTCTCTTAGCCACAACTGTGCATTTGTCCATAATCCTCCATAGCTCCATGATACCTGAAATGAGAATTTGGCTGTTTTCACTGTTTTACTGAATAAAACTCCCTTCATTCAATTCACCATATTCAGCAGACTCACCCAAAATATCTATTGAGCTTTGATGGTTGGAAAGTATGATACATGCTTGATCTTTTTCCAGATTCTCTCTTCCTCTTATAGACCATCGCAATCCCACTAGAGTTGAGACAACACGACAAAAATCAGAGGCAACTCTAGAAAGTGTATTAAATTTTTTAAATGAGATCCATACAGGCTGGAAGAAATTCGAAGCATAGTCAAATGAACCATGGAGGAAATTACAAGATTTCACAAAATTTAATTTTTCATCAGAAATTGGGAATTTTCCAGATGTCAACACATATGCAAGCCATTTTATCGAGCACCATATCACCTAACTTTGACACAATTCTACCAATCCTGTATATCTCACAGTTCCCCAAATCCCAATACCTTGGATTTGATCCAAGTATGAAGAAATATACTTTTGCATTTGTCTGGATTTCAAATTTTTAATGAACAGCAAATTCCAGGTGCGCACAATTTTTCATGGTCACTTGGTATGCTTGAAAAATCTAGATTTATTACGATTAGCATTGCCGCAATATTTTTGGGAATTTTTGAAAAATCCTGAAAATGTCTGTGAAAAACTACTATTGATTTGAAAACTATTGGAAGTGAACTACTGCTTCCAAAAGAAAAAATAATCCAAATCATTCTTTTAATGTCTATGGTTTCAACCTCCGAACAACAATGTTCAATGATCGAAGGTTTCAACACTCTGCGAAATCTTTGTATTTTCGTATCCATGCACTGAACAAAACACCCTATATATAAATTAGAAATATTAGGTACTCACAGGAGGTTTCGTACGTTCCTTGGTCTGCAACAAAATACTGGTAGAAGAATGACTGAATTTATCATACCAATGGAATAATATACAAAAAATTTCAGGTAATATCTGAATACATGACTAGTTTCGTATAAAAATGGCAAAATTAACAAACAAATAGCAAAAATGAATTCTAAGTATGTAGCAGTCATTCCTGAATGGACAAGGCCCTACTTCACACTGATACTAAAACCATAACTGAAACACAGACGAATATAACCAATGATTTCGAAATCCATTCATCTCAGAATTCTTATCAAAGCCATCACAGGTAATCAATCAATCAACCCGAGATATTGTTATCAAAACACTCGCCACTCGTCTTTCGCCTTCGACCGGATTTGACATTTCACTATTAATATGTCTACTGTGTCTAGAAGTCTGCGGATCGGATTATAGAGTTGACAGTATTTTAGACCAAAAAATTAATAATGAACATAATTAGACTAAAATTAACAAATGAAACATATGTTGACTAATTGTTGCTCGGCCCCTTCATAAAGAGTCATCAGTTGAGACTTTCATCATAAATATATAATACGAATTCCGACACATTCTTGCGTACATTTAGTCATGGTATCGTAAAAACAACACTTTTCTAGAACCACCACACCACCGACATAACCTAAAATTAGTGCGCAGATAGTAGATTGAAGGAGGCGAAATACAGTTTATAGCTTCGAAAATATCATTCCTTTCTCCTTTCCTGTCTGAGCTTGAAGCAGTACTGAACCTATAGAAAAATGGAAGACAAAATCCAAGAAGTGAGTACTTCAGAATTCAATTATCTTTGATAACATGTTGAGAAAATAACGCTGGGAATATATTTTCTTTTTTCAGTTGAAAAAAGATGTTGCAGAATTAGAGAGTTTCGAAAAACAGTCAGGTAGACAAAAAGTCAAAGATATTTTGAGTATTGAAATTCGGAAACTGATATCGGAAATAGTCAAATTAGAAGAACAGATTCAAAGAAACTCTGATGAGACTCCTTCAAGCTCATCCAGACCCGCAAACAAAGCATATGATGTACGATTGCAGCTGAATAATTATGGTAATCTATTATCATTTTGTTCACTGTTCTATTTTCAAATAATTATCTTCATCTTACAGGTTGGGATCAATCCAATAAGTTTGTGAAATTTTATGTGACACTTGAGAATGTCCAAAGCGTTCCAGCAGAGAACATCAAATGTGAATTCACCTCCAAAAGTTTGGAACTGGTCATTGAAAACATGGGAAATAAAAATTATGTATTTAAAATCAATCACTTATTGAATAATATTAATCCATCTCAAAGTAACTGGAGAGTAAAAAAAGGTGAGGATATTTAAAAAGGTTCACCTATTTATTACTGCATGAACAGGTATTAAAACTGTCTGTACTGGGAAATTTCTCATGTATGTTTTCCCATTTTTTACTTGTTATACACAATAATAAGAATAATTATTATTGTTATTTCTCATATCAATGACTGATCATGAATTCTTCTTTGTTGTTAAAATTATGTTGTTCTTTCTCAGATATGGTAATCATCAATGCGGCAAAAATATCACCAGAAAATTGGTCACATGTCACCGAGTGGGAGAAGAAAGCAAGTGACAAAAAGTTGCCTAACACTGATACAGATAAAACTGATCCATCTGAAGGACTTATGTCTTTGATGAAAAATATGTGAGTCCTTTTTGTAACGTTCCTCCATAATATACACTTCTGAACATGATAACAGGAATATATAATTTTTTTAGGTATGAATCTGGTGATGATGAGTTGAAAAGAACCATTGCCAAGGTTTGGACTGAGAGTCAAGAAAAGCAACGTTTTCATTAATCTAAAATATAGATTTTTTTATGTTTTTATTGTATAGCTATCTATAAGCTTGAAGAAGTTCTTATTGTTTTTTCAAGAATGGAAAATGAAATGTGATTTTTCTGAATAAAATAATATAGTTCTAACACCTCAGTTATTTCAAGACATGAGAAACCTTATGGAATTCAATAACACATAAATACAAATGAAAAACTCTTCATAAACAAAACTGCTTTATTGCTAATTGCATGTCAAATTATTAAATAAATAATAAACTCAAGAGAATTCTAAACAGAAATTCAGCTCTTTAGAATACTGAAAAAAAAAAACAAAATACCTTTTTACTCATAAATTGATTCAAATTAAACTCGAATATATCTCAGATGAATTCAATAACAATTCAAACCTAAAATTAACAGTCCAATATTAAAAAATAAATAACTTAATCATTTGTCAACTTACAAATATCTATATGGCATTTCCGGTAATATAAAAAGTTCAAGGAACAATGTTGTGGCTTCTTTGGCTGACATGGATGTGAGTTATATTTTATAAGAGGTAATATAAATGCACAACGATTTGTGTGGTGCTTCTAGGATTATATATGACCTCAACATAGCTCACGAAAGACGATAATATTGACTCTAAGTAATGCAATGTATAAAAAAACTCAGGTGGTTCTTCAAGGATATAAAAAGAACAACAGATCATAATCTCTGATAACGATGCAAAGTATTGATGTGCAATGCTATGAGGACTATATCTTCAGTTCAGGAGAAATGCTACCGCGAGGCACCTGTAATTTCTTTATTATGTCGTGCATTTGAGGATGGTTGTGCCCGTTGTAGGAGAGCAAAATGGGCCCGTTGAGCGTTGTTAAGCATCCCGGACAATTGAGGGTTTTCTTTTTCACGCAGACCCACAAACTACGAATATCCTTTTTATCACAGAGGGTATAGATATGGCCGTTGTGTACAAGAACTAGTTGACCTCTGCCGCTCTTCAGTAATAGTAGGCCTGAAATATTGAGGTAAGCATTAATAATTGCGAGGAACATTAGAAATTCTTGTCAAAAATGCATATAAATATACGGTAAAACCATATATCTGGAGAATTGAAATCAATACCCACCACGAAACATAGTATAGGTAGTAATATCAAGGATTGAGGAAAAGAAGCTGCTTTTCAAGCAGGTGATCGATCACTGGGGTAAATGATTTTTAGGACACGTTCAATTGATAATATATTTATTTGTTGTCATGTTTCAGCTCCAATTAAATTTTTATCAAACAAAATGAGATAAATGAGATTCAGAAATGCTGCACCAATATGATTTTCCAGCCTTGAAAATAAAAATGATTGAGACAAATTATTTCCTTTTATTTCACTATCATTACAGATTCTGCAAGGAGATAAATAACTCTCATGTGAATAATATATAAGGAGTTTCCATAGTGAAACATTTCTTAATGCAACTGCATGAGTCTCAGATCAGCAATAACAGATCTGTAATTTCTACCTATACATAAATCACAAAATATAAAGCTGCATCGATCAGAATAAATTACAGAATATACAAAAACAATATCGATTTATACAAAAAAAACTGACCTGACGTTTATGACATACTGATTATAGTTTTTATGTAAATGATCTATACATAAAATGAGACGTTTCAGTCAAAATTCTATTTAGCAATCTTTGCATGGTATTTGTCATCTGAGTCACTTCAAAATAAAAATATTACAACACGTGTTACGTGTTGTTCCGTTTTAAATTATGTATTCGATGCCATTAGATGCAGAAACTTTGACATTGCATCTTATTGTCCACTATATCAACATTCGATGTCGAAACTATAGTGAATCAATTGCCGAAATAATGACTATTCGATAATACTATACATTTAAAAAACGAAAAATAAAGCTGGCATTTAAAAACAAAGTGTGATATTTTCTAAAACTAACTGAATTCAATAAAAACATTAAGTTTGAGACCATTATTCGGGAGTGTTTGTTCCACGATGTGATAAAAATTCAGAAATCTTCCTGGGACTCATTAAAAACTGTTTGTTGTGTTGAAAAATAAGTTAATACAGATTTCATGTCATCATATGGAATGATTACTTCTTCACAATTTACAAATCTCATAAACCAAAATAGTACCAAAGTAAGTACATTGGTATGTAAAATCTAATTGGTTGTTATGAGATTTGAGTTGAGTTGTCTTTAAAATCACAGCTTCACAATTTCTGTTTTATTTTTCGTCTCGAGATCTGATACAATGCTTCTTTTGTTAAAGTGAATTTCTTGATGAAGAAGAAAGCATCAAATTAGGGAATTCACATGGGGTTCTCTCAAAGGTATTCTCTAATTGTTCTGAACACCCAGTAGAATGAAAATGCACACGTTCTTGTCGAATTATTTGAGACCTATTTTGTTTACACGTTCATCTTATCTTGGTGTGCATCAGTCTGAGTTTTAAAAAGGAAAGTAAGCATGCAGTTGTTTGTACTATGGACTGAGGAATCAAACCAGTGCCTTTCAAACAAATAGTGAGAAAATTTTGGACCGACCAATAGAAAATTTTTGGTATTTATTCCATCAGATATGTGACAGAACACCCCATTCGATTCATCGCTCGAATTCCGGAAACACCCTGTATTCACAGAATAGAAAAAAAAGCAATGTTCATCAGGAGGAAATCGAATATCAATCTACCAAACGGATTAAAAAAGGCTGTTAAAAATGTGGGACACATCGTCGAACATGCTACTAATAAATTAAAAAAAAAAACCAACAAGTTCAAAACAACAGTTTCAGTTTAGCGACGTTTGCCACAAAACTTCTTGTAAATTCTCGATAGGAACTTCAGCGTCTTCTTCGGGGTTGAAAACGTCAGGAATGGCGGGATGCGTGTGAGGGCACGGCCACTTTACAATGTTGCCGTTCATCGTCCAACACACCGACGGGCATTTTTCCGGCGTTCGACTGTTTTTGCAATACCAGAAGGCTTTTCCTTTGTACACGCTTTTTTTGTAAAAAGCAAAGCCGTCTAATATCAATCGGGGGTTACCTCTTTTACTCAGGATACATTGGAGAGTACCTGCATTAAAATAATACATGAAAGTTAGGCTACTTGTGCAGATAAACATGCTCGAGAATGAAAATAAAAACATGAATGAGAATGGTCTATATTGCATGTTCATGAGGTATGACACAGCCTTCGAGCCTACTAACATTGAATACATCTACTTCAAATTAATTGAATTAATTTATTGAACAATTAAAAGAGTGTACATGCATCAGCTAAATACAAAGCAAGTAAAACTAAATTACGTAAAATTAAAGAGCATCAATGATAAAAGACTAAAATTCAACATATATTTATGTGGAATATTTTGGAGAATCAGAATTGCAAGTGAGAGAATAGAAAAACGATCATATCCATAATCAGATAAGTTTACAATATGCCTAACTGAAATAATATGGCTCTAGACCCTTATGCAACAAAATGCTATTGTTATTGAATCTTCAATTTATTTTTATATTATTTATCATTATTATAATATTCAGTATATTTAGAGCAGCAAGATGAACTGAAGATATAAGTTGAAAACATTTCAATAACACAATAAGATCAAAGCAGAAAACAGGCAGGTGTAGATAAAATGAAGAACACAAGAGGATATAACTAAATATTGGGAAAAACTCACAAAGATGAAAGCTGGAATACAGCGAGAAAAATCTTATGATAGAGAAGAAATATAATTTAACCCTACTATTTTTCATTTGTTTGTTTTTACCAATAAGATTCTGATTCCACAAAAAATTTCCACATAATTATGCAACATTGCCAATAATGCTCTTGCAATGCCACCTATTATTCTTTTCTGTTCTTGGATTCTTGTCAAAATAACTAATATCACATTCAATTCTTAGATTCAGAATTTGGAAATGCATTTATTGTTAGTTCATGTATTATTTAACAGAGGTTCCCTCAAGAAAATACCCCAATATATCAATAGTTCTGTGTGTTGTGTGTGAAAAAATTCGAAAACATGTCAATAAAATAAAACTGTTCAAGTGGAGAGTATCTCACTTCCTCAAGCACATCGTCAATCCAGCTGTTCCAGAAATTCAAGAATTTTTGTAGAAACACAAAACAAGTTTCCAATGGTCATAATTGAAAAATATGTTTGCATTGTTTTGTTAACAAAATTCAGGAGTATTAATTGAAAAGTGCAATAGTGTGTTGCCAAATGTTGAAAGCACTACAAAATTCTACAGAAAGAATAATGCATAAAAAATGGAAGGTCAACTTACCTGGAGAAGAAGAATCTTGAGGAGGAGGTAAGGGAAAATCTACCGGAGGCCATGCTGAAAATGAGTGAGAAGGTGATGGATCCCCTAAAGATGTATCCAGCATGTGAGAAATATCCATATTAGCTTCTTCACCTGTGAAAGGAATTGATCTGTTACAACTATATGATTCTTCAATCTTCAGAGTAATTCCAAGTTGCTTAATGGTTTAAGTAGGTTTTTGAGTTTTCAAAGTTTTCTGATATACTTCAAGAATATTCAATAAAACCTAGCTAGATCACAATGACTGAAAAATACATAATATGACATTTGACTTCTGTGTGTGTGTATATTTTTATTGCAACAAGTGTTAAGTGTCCTACTGTTCATCTATAAGTATGAATAGACATGATTTTAACCAAAATAACAATCTACTTTTGACACTGTGAATTGTGTAGCTAAGTATTTACACAATCATGGAAAAAACTGAAATTGTATCAAACCATCAATGTTATAAATATCTGCAATTGAAATACAGTACCCACCTGAGTGAGATGTATTGTCTGTATTCTCTTCATCTTGATGATCTATAGGTTCTTTTTTTGGCATGATGAAAGACTCCTGGATATTCTCGGACTTTTGTTGCAAAATAGGTTGGGGTAAAGTAGAGGAGGGTATCTGCAGAATGTCATTCTCTATTTGGGACTTTTTATTTGGTGGTGGGTGTGGTGATGGAGGTGACTAAAAAATAGACATATTGATCAAATAAAAAGTAACAATTTGGATGATTCTTACATGCTGATGAGGCTGAGGGGATGGTGACAGTTTGGGACTCTCAATAGGTCTCAAATGCTGAATGGGACGAATTAGTTTCTTTACAGGTCTTGGTCTTTTCATTATGTTCTGTCTCTGGTCAGGAAAACCAAACTCATTTCTATTAGAACTTGCATACCCATTTGTGTCCTAAAATTGTTTATCAAGTCAAATCATTACAACGCACTACAATAAAAACTGGTAACTCACAGATGTAGGGGATGATGCATTATTATCAGTCAATCCTTTCACTTTCAACATTTCTGCTACCCTCATGAAAGTAGGAATTTCTTCTTGACTAACACTCACTTCTCCTTGATACATAAAATGTAACAAACTGCACAGTGCCCCATAGTGTACCTCAGGAAGAATTACTATGGGATGTTTGCAGGGATTGACTCTGAAGAGTTCTTTGAAATAAGGACTACAAACTGATAGAACTGTTTTATGTGCTTTCAAAAATTTGCCATCAGCTGCTAAGGTGACATCAACTAAATCCTCATCTTTGAGTAGAGAATGAAATCCAGTACTCAGATTTGTATGGAAATTATTCCAGCACAATGAAAATTGTTCACCTTCCATTCTTCAGAATTAATCTAGGATAACAGGGATATCCTATTCTCAATCAACAATTTTCAATACATGCATGTCCTTGAAATGAAAGAAGTACTGTAAAAAATTGTACGTAAACAACTTCGCGCACCACTTTTTTTTTCAACTAGACATGAACCAACATTATTATAGAAATTATGGCAAGCATGAAAAACAGGAGCAGAGCGTGTTCACATCAGACAATTTTGAGCGCCGGCACCCTGGATTGCGGATTTTAGACAATTCCCGACGAGTATTCTGCTTGATTTGGCGTCGATTTCATTGTAAACAATTTAGACGCATCATTCATTGCATTATTTCGCAAAAAAGAAATTCATCATATTTTCGAAAGAAAGAATAAAAGATTTCAAGTGAAGTTAGCGATTTTTTCCTATGTCATTGTCAATGTTCCTCTTCTTCTAAGTTTTCATTCTGGTTTCTTGTCAGTTGAGTCAATCAATCGCGGGCACAAGGCGAGTGAAGATGTGACAGATTTTAGAATCGTCAAATGTCAGACATTCAATAGTATGAATGTAGCTGATGGTAACAGCTGCAACTTCAAGAGTAACAAGTACGTTCATAGGCGTAGGGAGATGAATTATCTCGAAAATAAAAATAATGAAATGAAGAGATATCATAATGGTAATTTGCAATGATGATGATTCTGCAAAAAAATAAATTCAGCTGATAACTCAAAATTGGGAAAGTATTCCTTAAGAAGAAACGTTACCCGTACCACGGATTGAACTATCTGGATATCTTGGGAGTATACGTATACTTTTTCCTTATTCATTTCTGAGGAAATGTATTTTTAGAGCGGTATTCCTCTTTTGTGGTTCTGTAAAACATTTCTGTGGGTAAAGCTTGGAAATTTCGGCTGCTATTTTTGTCACCTGTTTTCACACTACTAGAAATTGTATTTTGTATGTTTTGTATTTTGCATCTCCATCAAAGAGTATTCAATATTCAATGTCTAAGTTTCGCATGAATATGTGCTTATTTGCAAGATTATCATGAGTGAATGAAAATATCTGCCGCAAAAATAAATCAAGGGATTTTTCTATGGAGTAATAGGTCGGTGGATGTCAGCTGCATTTTGTATTCCACCATTGTAATATTGGAAACAACAAAAGTCCTCATCATGTAAGTGTTTATGTTTATGATTTTGCATTTTTCCTGACTATGGATTCTTCTAGGTCAGAAAGAATGGTGAAATGTCCATTCAACTCCCAACACATCATGAGCCCGAGTTCTCTGCAACGTCACATTATAAGATGTATGGTGAATTATCCTAATCATGTTGTATGCCCCTATAATGCGATGCATCGATTCCGAAACAAGGACCTCCTTGCTGATCACATGCTCCAGTGTGAATCTAAAGTAAAAGCCTATATAATAGAGGAAACACATGATTATAAACAGGAAGCTTGTTATCACATAGACAAAGTCAGAAACTTCAATCTGGAGCATGAAAATTGGGATGAAGATTAGATCTTATTTAATATTTTTTTTATACTTCTGAATGATTCATCTAGATCATAGGCTTTAAAATGATTTTATCTAGGCATGTTCATAGGGAAATCTATGTTAGAGGGGTACAGTTCTGATAAATGATGATTAAAACGATTTGATTAACAAACCGTTTCATTCAATTTCGAATCAGTGAACCTCAAAAAAGAATTTAAAAAATGTCTGTGGGTAGAAACTAAAAACAGAAGAATTGGTTTTAACCTAATTTCAAGTGTCACAAGATAATGCCAAAAATTCTACTGAATATTGTCCAAATATCCATCTATGTTATTATAACGCATTGTGGAGGTGATATTGAATGCACAACTGGCGTAGAGAGTTATTGAATGAATATGTTTTCCAGGAAATAACCTCCACCTCATGGATGGAACTTCAACTGCTGAAGTTATAAATGGAGATGTATTCTTCGAGATAGTAGATCCAGTTGAGTTAGAATATACATATAGAATTCGGCCTGCAAAAGACTTTGGAGCCCCATTTGTGAGATGCTCTACTCTGCCCATGTTTAATCATGTTGATTTATTGAATGTTCTAGAATGCCTCATTCCACATTAAGAATGTTCCATTGGTTCCTATTCTACCACTATATGGATGCAAACCACCTGACAATTCAGATGAACTAGAGGGAAATGTTGCGTTGATTGAGAGAGGGTGAGTCAAAAAAACTCTTGAAGTTCAATTTACATAAGCTATTGTTATATTTTTGCAGCCAGTGTTCCTTCAAGACAAAAGCCATCATTGCTGAGAAAGCTGGGGCCAGAGCAGTAATAATAAGTGATATTGACTATTCGAATGAAGAGTATTATATAGAAATGATTGATGATAATTCTGTGGAAGATGTGAATATACCTGCAGGTTATCTGATGGGTAAAAATGGGTTGATGATTTTGAATACCCTGAAAATACTGAAGAAATCGTATGCCATAATAAATTTGCCAGTCAATTTAACTTATATACCTGTACACAAAATGAACCAACCACCTTGGTTGGGGTGGTAACTTCTAATAATAATTTTCCACTCATTCTCTTGGCAATAATATCTAGGTAATTGCAGTTCTTGGGAATTTTTATGAGCACTAACCACTGAAACTGATATCATTCATCCACACCATAAGCACCCAAGGAATTTATAATGAATAGATTGTGTTTGAAATAAATATATGAAATGGCATTTGGCTGGGAAACCAAGCTGAATGCAGATAAAAAAATTCCACCCTCGATTATAATATAAAATTGAGAAAATTATTGTAAGCTAATTTATTCCAGAATTATAACTCTTGGAATGAGAGAAGAGTGTATTTTTTATGTATACCTTACACATAAATGAAAATGTTATTTTACTGCTAAAATAATTAGCACATAGATGAAGGCGATAGCAATTGATTGATTTGCATTTTTTTCACATTTTTAAGGCTTACACTGCACAAAGAACTTTTGTGACTATATATCAGTATGTGGAAGGAATTTTTTCATTTATTCATACCAGATATATTTATATCAGTTTAGTATTTATAAATATTTCTCTTGTTCTAGTCTCTCTAGGATGTTAAATATCTTCAGACAGAACACTTGTGATGAAAATGTGATGTTTTTGTCTATCTATCTATCTATCTTCATCCATCTACTCATATTATACAGGCTGTTTCATTACTAATTGGAAATATTTCAACCATAGAATCCTGAGCTCAGAATATGAATATTTAACCCCAATCATCTGGATAGATAATCAGGGTGTTTTATCAAAAATTTCGTGCCCAGTACTATAAAACTATTCGAATATTATTGTAATATGTGGTGGTAAGTGTAATTACTATACGCCCTACTGAATTATGTTAAATACACGTTTCTAGCTACTACCAGAGGCCTACAACAAGGGAAAGCGACTGGTTGATCTTTCCCAAATCGTACGCCACTGCCGAAATTGCAATTTCATCACTATTTTTTGATTTTCCAATATTTCCTAGTCATTATTTTCAGAGATATTTCAAGTTGAACATGAAGCTGCACTATTAATTTGATTTAATTATGCCAGTGTTTTGTCGTTGGATTGAATTTATTACGCGAATGACACTCCAATCCGTATTAACAAAGATAAATGATGTTATCGATATTTCTTCAGTTTGAAGTATTTGGGCACAAATAATTTTCAAATAGAACCCCCTATTGCTCATACAGGAGACTCATTTCATCTAGGTGATTTGGGTTGAATCTTCGTACTTCGTACAAAAAATTAAATTTTCATGCAAACAACTTCTTTATTGGAATGAAGGAGTTTGAAAGCAAAATAGGATAACAAAATTTTATTACAAAATTCGAATATGATATGACTTCACTGGGAACAAATCTATTCGTTACCCAAAATGAATCGCCTCCGGCGCATCACTTTTTCCTACGAAATATTCGATCCAGCAACTAAACCTACTACCCGCACCCGTTCAATTAGTCTTGTTCCTGAGTTCAGCATCGGCCATCGGCAACTTTTCGAGAAACCCGAGCCGTCTGACCCTCAACCGGCTCCACACGATGTAGTTGGTGAGCGCGACGCTCTGCGCCGCGCACAGCGCCGCCGTCTCGGGGTAGACGACGGTGGCGCAGCCCAGCCCCGACGGCACGTGCAGGCTGGACCAGACGTCACGGGACAGCGCGTCGCCCGACCCCGGCGGGCAGTTCACCACCGGGAAGTCCGTGTTGCCCGATATGACGGGGCCCAGGCCGTTCGATCTGCAAGAGACACAGAATTACAGTGAATCGATCAATATAGTTATTTCAATAGGAATATTGTTTTTGATACCGATTGCGTGGTCAGTTCCCATACATTTTGATGCTTCGACCATATATCTTGCATCAGTATGTGTTTTGAGAGATCTTTGAGTTCTCACGCTTCATGGCTTATCTTTGAGTTCTCATTCCATAAAATCCTTCGGATTGCCATGAAACTTTGCAGATATTTTCTCTGATGCCATAGTGTTGTTACGTATGAGATGAAAATGTGTTATTTCAATTGTGCCAAGAGGTTTATAAGTATAATAACATAATTATAGCTAAATTTGCCAACCGGTAGAGTTTACGAAATGAAAATAAACTGAAAACAGTGCTAGAATCAACCGAATCTCAAGAGGCAGTTGTTCGTACTATGGACTGAGGAATCGAACCGGTGCCTCGCAGAAAAAAGGTAAAGATATCTCATGATTGACTTATCGCTCCAATTTCGGAAACATCCCCTCCAAACAACGCCACCCATATTCACCTGCCGGCCACAGCGATGAAAACGACCGGTACGTTGAGCGCCTCGTACTCGCTGATCAAATCCAAGGTATACTGTGTGGTCTTGTGCGCAGACGACACCCGCATCTCCGTGTTCAACCCCAACTCCTCGCAGTACTTGCGGATCTTGAGGCAGTGCTCCCGGTCGGCCGCGCTGCCCATCACGATCACCACCAGGTGGTCGTTGGGCGGGATCAGGTGGTCCAGCTGGTCGACCACCCACTCGAAGTTCCTCTTGACCGTGTCCAGGTCCTTGTCCGTGACGGTGGCGAGGTTGCGGTACACCTGCTTGTCGACCATCAGACGCTTGTCGCCCGAGGGCCACAGACGCCAGCTGTCGGAATCTATGACGTCGGCCACCAGGAGTTGGCCTGGAAGGAATCATCAATAATACTGATTTTGTTGTCGTTTTTGTGTAGCCATCTAACAACTAACATATGAGTGATTTTCCGCTATATTGAATAAAATGCTGTTATCAAGTTGGCTGTACGATAGAGTTCTGGTTGGAGAAATTAGATAGGGAAATAGACAGAGCAGATGATGTAGTGTGGATACCTCTTTGCACGGAACAGATGTGAAAAAATCTCACTAAATTCTTTTCTTTTAATTCGACATCAATCAGATATTATCGAAATGCGCAAAAAACTTTGTTCAAATACTTTGGAAATATCCAATGCGACAGCCATAGGCTAATAAAACAATTCTACAGGAAAATAGTTTCGATTCCCTTGAGAATTTTAGGTGCCCTCCAACTTGTTTTGTTAGCTCAAAGAGATAATTATTTATAACGACATTATTTATTTCCATACGTCGAAATTTTGTCGTACGCATTTGCAATAGCAATCTATTTATGACGTTAGTGAAAAAATCTTGTTTATTATGAATATCGATATCTGTTGTAACAAAGCCATTATCATCTCTGAATATTCCAGAACAACAAATTATTACCAAATCTGAAATGTCCTGAATAACAATAAATATTTGCAAGGTTTAGTCGCGCTGAACATGAACACTAAGAATTATGTAAACCATAAAGGGCAACAAAAATATGTGAAGGTACATAAATAGTTATCGCAAATGCTTGTAAAATCTAAATTGAGTCAACAATCAGAAGAGAAACACAGATACCTTCCAAAAACATCTTGCGTATGACAAGAAAACAAGAATATTTAAGAAAAATTTATCCTGGAAAATTTCTATTTCTGTTAAAATAGCCTCTCGTCATCGTATCAGTAACCTAATGAACTGTTGGGAAATGATGGCTTAACAATTCATTTACGTCAGTGGATGATGTATCTCAAAACTTTGGAACAATAATTTCATCAGATTGAGAATTGAATGATGCAATATCAATAAAAAATTTACCATTTCTTTATCAATGACTCGAAGATATATTTATTTCTGCATATATTATTTCAAAAACGAATGTCCATAAATAAAACATTCTACATGGGCACCAATTAAATAAACTGATAAGAAGGAAATGTTTCGAGGTGAGGTGAGGTTGGTGATGAAGAATAATTGAATACCTGTATTATCGACCCCAAATTCGATTTTCATGTCAATCAAAGCACAGTTCCTTGTTTGCCACACCTTTTCCAAGACCTCGAATACTAAGATCGATATTTTTGTCATCAAATCCACCTCATGTTTACCTGAAATAAAATAGACGGTAATAAAATTACACCGAGCAAAATGATATGGTTAATTTGGTATGTCTGTTCAAATTGTAATGTCGTGCCACAGAATATAGATATTTTATGTATTAAGAAAGTAGAATGCTTATTTTTTCAACTCATCAAATGGGGCTCATTTTGATTTTCCCATTTTGACATTTCTTTTTTTCAATTGAAAAAATTTCAAATGTTGATACCCATAGCACAAACCATTGAAATCTGAAATAAAAAGACGATCATAGTACTGAAAAACATATTTCAGATTTTCACAATTATAAAAATCATGGTGTTTTCTTTCGAGTTTTAAAAAAAAAAACAGCTACACTTAGAATGAAAGCTGCAAATGATAAAAATGATCAGTAATTTTACAGTCAGTGATGAATCAATTTTCGAGGTAAATGAATCAAGTTCCGACGTTCCGTTTTCTAGCGATTTTTCCTCTCTTTCTGTGTACGATAAATGGAAAGATATAGACTTTGACTTGCTGTATTTATTTTGATATTTTCTAAATACCTGATGAAGGAAAAACTATCTTTCTTGCAATTCTGAAAAAAAAAGCAGAATGAAAAGTCGTTACTTTGGCTTGCGAAAAAATGCGCCCTTCATATTTTCATTTATTGCCATACAAGTCTCAAGTTGGAAGTTGGTCAACTTCACGAATCTTGAATGGAATGAAGTATAAAAGTCTTGAATGATTTTATAACACCTACAATAGGCAAGATGAGAACCCTTGGATCCATTTTGAATGTGCATATGATTGACATATAGCTATGAAATGACTTTCATGCATAATTTTTAAAACAAGTCATCTTTTAATATTCCGACCAACGCCATATGAAGAACTCGTGATGTTTTCAATCGGTTTGTTCATTATTTTTCATCAAAAACAACGTGGAAAACAAAAAAAAAATCATAAAATTTAAATGTGCCCTGATATTATCTTCGATAATTTGTGTCAGATGTATGTATTTTTGTCAATTTCAACAGCCTTCCAGCATAAAATGCTGATTAATATATTAATCTAATATTTGCCGCTCTCCTTGATGAGATAGGTAAACACGATGATGTAACATTACCCAACTCCTAGCAATAATATAAATAGGTTTATCATCGTACCGATATGTACCCCGTTGACCTTGAACTCGGCCGATATTATCTGTTCCTCAGACCACTGGGGATCGTGATTAGCGTCGTCTTTGAAGAAAGTCTCGTGCTTAGGGGGATTGAAGCGATAACCTTCCTTGACCCCCGGATGACGCTTGAGAAAGGATCCTGTCGCTAGGCGGCGGGTCACCCATTCAATGGGTATCATCTCGCATTTCTTCGAAAGGAACGCGTTTTCGGCTGCCACCTTCACGAAAGACGTCTTGATTCCTGAAAAATGAAAATTTAATAAAGTTGCACTTCAGCAACCCACCTTGAGGCATTGAAAATTAACTTGAATCCGAATTGCACTACTATATACTATTGCAGATACCAAACTGCATTATTCACAGTTGCAGAATTTCGACTTTTTTAGGAACGTCCAGAGGTATTCCGATTTTTCATTTTTCTTTTATTCTTTATTATTCAGATTGCATTATGTGTGGTTCCATCATCCTGCTAATTTTATTTGCTAAGAACGCACCCAAAATTAACACCCCTAACCCCACCACTGTACATTGTAGACCCCAAAAACTCAACCCATAGAAAGCGCTGGTGCATCTTGCATTTTCATTGGCTCAATATTTGAGTTGAATTTTTAAAAAAAGTATGCGATAGTACCCCTCAGAACGCTTTCTCCCGTATTTTCACCATGTATGGTATCATCATTTTGGAAGAAAGTAGAAAGAAGAAAGTGTATAATGTAGAACAGTTGATGCTACTTTTTGGTACAAGCAGCAACAAGCATAGCTTAAAATATTTATGAAACTTATTACAAAATATTTATTATTTTATTGGAACAAGTACTCAAACTCTGGTCAAACAAACAACTACTCAAAGTGGTCCCATCAGATTCACAACAGAAAATTGCTGCAATTGGGAGATTGAAATTCAAATAAATAATGAAAATTAAATAACTATAGTAATATGGAAATACTAATCCTTAGCTAGAATTTTTCATATTTCTTATTTGTGATATTTGTTGTTATCAACGTTATTGTATTTCTATATAAGCTATTTTTGCACCAGTGCAAAAAGTAAAACTTGTTTTTATCTAATCACTTACCAACAGAATTCAAGATTTCGAATACTTTGCATGTTGTTTTGTTTGAGACAACTGATTTCCCCAATAAATCATGTGCTTTCACACCATCTCCTGCTGTTATTCTATCCTTGCTCAGCAAGATGCAATGTCCTGGCATCGAAGGTACATCATATACTTGCTTTGTTTTCCCTTCGATGAGCAAATCTCCCAACTGGTATCCTCCAACTGAAAAAAAAATTATGAATTGGATGGTAAATTATTCGAGTACACGAGTGATATTCTATTTTCACTCAAATTGCTAAAGAGGAATGCATTATTCCATTTTGGATGGTTTCGAAAATAATTGATTTTTAATTGAAATCTCTTGAAATTACCATTGCTGTTTACAACCTGTATAATATGTCGAAAAAAAAAAGAATTATTTACAGTAATAAAGTGCGAACTGAGAGTAGTGATTGATATTATGAATATCCTTTATTAGGAAAATATCTTCTATTTTGTTTATGGAAATTTGAACTTTGCTTATTTTCCCGGTAATCGTGATGTTGAGCAGAACGAAAAAAAGAGGTTATAACACTTGTTGACTGAAATAAAAATGATGAATATCGTACCTTGCTTGACAGTTGCCATATTTTCATTCACTATCACCTTATCTGTGAATAGAAATATCTCACTGATGAAGTTATAATATGCTCGAAAAACTTAACTGAAACTCGAAGGAACCAAGAGCATGCAGCGCCTAAATCGGGTTTTTATTAAATCATGGACAGCCGTCAACGCATGCGTCAGTTTTTGAATTCGCAATCAAATTCAATCGAAAACAAAAAAACAATTAGTACATATTTCTCAATTGGTAAGGGGTTGATGTTCTTAATTATGGCACAACACAAATAATATTGATAGGATGATTTGTGATTTGTTAGAGAGGGGATCGCGCACGTGATTATATAAAAAGGAAGAAGAAGCGAATTATCTTGATAAATTGAACTACCGAAACAGCGAGTGTTAATTTTGTGCGGGGCTTTGATAAGTGTTATATTACATTATTATATTTTCTGGCAGTGAGTAATCGATCAATTGTCCAATCATTTTATCAGGCAGTTTGAAGACTTACAACAACTGATGGAACTAATTTTGAAGCACTAGATTTGATTTCCGCTTGTACCGGAAATTAAAGAAATTTTATATTATTTTGAATTTAGACTTGAAGTTCCGCATGTAAGACGCTCTATTGTCTCTAGTATATCTTGAGTGAGAGTCTTTTTACATTCTTCCTAATCCTGTGAAATAATTTCAATTTCCGCTTATTCTGGAAAATAACTATCTAATTTATCAACTGATCTTTCTAAGCTGAAAGTGACCCCGGAGTTAGACTTTGCATGATTGATCAATAAATAAAATTTCCTATAATATATTCGCATTTGGAAACTTATCATGATATATTTTAGAATTGCATAACTTTAGTGGAAATGAATAATATATATACTGTCTGTAATATAATTTGCATACAGGGCGAACAGTTCGAAAATGCTGTATCGAGTGGAAAGTTGCACAATAAATAGTATACAGTGTGCCACGTAAATCAAGCGGAATTTCAAATGGAATGAATGTATGAATGAATTGAACTTTTCCATTTTCCATATAGATGTCTGGAAACAAAATTTGCCAGTTCGAACACAAAACGGAAGAGGATGATATTGCCTGCGCTATGGAGAGCGTCAGCGTCAGCAAGAGGAAAGGTAGAGGAGAAGTGCCTTCCGGTTTGACACACGAATGTGGAGTTTTCGGGGCGATAGGCTGCGGAGAATGGCCGAGCTCTTTGGAAATCTCACAGATCATATGTTGGGGCTTGGTGGCTCTCCAACACAGGTTGGTGAATGATTTTTTTTTTACATTTCCATTATTTCTCAGAGAGAAGCCTCAATTCTATTTTTTAGTATAATCTTGAGGAATGATATTGAATCAACAAGGCATGGACTTTATTGGACACTAATATATCCAAAATTACCAAATTTCAACATTTTTCAATTCAATAAACATCAAGATCAATCAAAGAACCACGTTTAGAATTCAAGATTAAGATATTGAAACTAATGAAAGTCTTTCTTGATTTCATAATAATCTAGAAGACACATTTGGCACTTCTTGACTACCAATAGAAATGAAAAATTAAGGCAGGCTGTCAGCTGCGATTTTTGTGATATTTTCATGAGTCTGTGTGCCATCCGGTGTATGTTTATATTACTTTTGATGTCCCTATTGATAATAACGATGTTTTTCGGGATAATAAAGAAAATCAATGAATAAATCAAGTACCCATACAACATAGGATATACTATAGACATCCAAATCAAGTCCAATTCATATTGGAATATTTGGAAAACTGGATATACAAATGTATATGTCAGAAATATGTGAATCAAAATGGTTGAAGTCCGAATTCATATCTAATAAGGTTATGTTACTGGAAAAAAGTATTGAATAGGTTTTGATCATCGTTTTTTGGACATCCATAGGATATCCTGTTCGGACCATTGAAGTGACATCTGTTAAACTGTTAAATTTTCGTTGATTCAAAAAAGAATTGAGGAAATCTTTCATTACATCATTTTTAATGACGAATTTAATCACTAATGTATTCTCAGCACATCGATGTGTTGTTATTACTGTTATTATTTCAAACAAACCAACGTCGAATATAGCTGGCGACTGAAATTTGCATTGGTGCAACCTCCGAACAACAAACCCACTAGAAGGATCACAAAACAAATATTCTGATGCCAACATGAATTCCCAGAATTATCATAATATTAGTACCCAATCGTCGCCAGTGTTGTCATATCCAATCATCAAAAAGTGATGAATAGTCCATAATATTTAAAGTCCTTTATGAATTCATGTAGTTCAATGCACAAATATAATAATGAATTTGGGTCATGACGATAATGAATCAGTTCTGATTAATAGAATATTGCTACATTATTCTGAGACTTGGCAATTTTACTTTCTTGGGGGCTCGAGGACCAGCATGGGTATCATGAATACTTTTTGCTCAACGTTGCAACACCGCAATTTGATATTGACAGTCGACGGCGATTATTGCTTTGTTTGGTATCTGTCATTATTTACGTTTTGATTCATCGATATTATTCAACTTGTGTTCAGTTTTGTGTGCTCGGAATTCATCAGAAACTCAGTTTATTTCCTGTTTTGGTGATTTGATATAATGGTGAGGTGTGTTAAAGACAATTTGAACCGGCGATCAAAACACGTCATTTCATAGGTGAGTTACAATTGTCGTATCATTCGAGATTTTGAAGCATTTTCCCAAATGGAATGGATAAAAATGAATTTAAATTGAATTGATTAGATTATATTGATTATACCCATACCCAGCTACGACAGTGTTTTGTGGTAAAATATGTAGCACTGATAAATGCTTCCTTATTTGTAGTCAAAATATGCGAAGCTGCTGAAAAATCACTGAGAATAATAATGAACTCAAATAATATTTTTGATAAGAAATATAAGGATATTTCTATACTTCTCCTACACACAACAATGAGAAATTTACCGTTGACTGTTTTTGGAACTAGTCAAACTAATTTGGAGAAATATTTCACTGTAAGACTTCATCATGAGGCAAATAAATTGAAAGATTCAACGGAAGTTAGAGTAAGAAGTATGTTGACAAAAACAATCCTATTCAAAAATCAATAAATTATTTGTGTGATTATCCATGGTTGTTTTTCATTTCAGTCCTGTTTTAAATAAGAAACACTGAAATGAAATAATCAGACATCAATTTTTTGCGTCAAAATTTATGAATTCTGCTCAAGATGAAACGTCCTTCATTTTTGACGATATCGTGAAATGATATAAAAAAGTTTCATCTTCAGATTTGAAAATTACATTCAAATATGCAATCATATCTATTTGCCTTTGAAACGAGTTTTTCACTTTTTTGAAAATTATTCCACTAGTAGGTACTGAACTTTGAAATCGTAAATATACTTACATGCACTGTCACTGATCGCCAAAGATATAAATGTTCATTATTGAAATTGAATAGTAAGTATATTGTGACGTGGTCATAATAAGTTTATTGATTACAAGCAAGTTACAAAAATCACCATAGGATTGTATGTATTCGAATTTCTCGTAACAATGTGAAGGAAGTATAAAGATGTTCATTTTCCCACCAAGAAATGCTAAAAAGTACCACTGAAATTGTTACGGATTTTCAATTTGGTTTCATCATGAATTAATAATAAATTCGACCCCCTCTGACAACACGGCACTGGTGCTGGGAGAATCATCTCCTGCTATCCTTGTTTAGACTATAGATGTTGCTTCCAAACAAACTGTATTGCCAGGGGTGTGGATTACTTATCTAGTCTGTTCAATGATCGAAGGGTGCAACATACTTTTTTGATGTAACATGATAGTAAGCTGGGTACCGTTCATTATATTTTTCTGTTTCATATTTTCTGAACACTACGAACTTGCTACTAAAGCAAGAAGCATCATCAAACGCCCCGAATGCTAGTTAGGATATAAATCCCCAACAACTGAGACAGCCCAAGTGGCACAAGGATATCTTATGGACGTCCAGGTTGGTGGCCTCAGGACTTCCATGGGATATCCAACATATCCTGTGGGGACATCCATTGGACATCCATCGGATGTCCATCTGTCGTATGGGTACTTACTTGAGTGGAAAAAAAAATAAAAGACGAGAGCGTCATTCTCGTTTCGACCGTGGCTTTGACAGTCTGCAAAACGCGCTTACGCCCCGCCTGAATATCGCAGGGGACAAGAGTCGGCGGGAATAGTGACGAGCGAGGGAAGATGCTCGAAATCGTTCAACGTGGTGAAAGGCATGGGCATGATCAGCAACATCTTCAACGACGAAGCCATCAGGCGGCTGAAGGGCAGCGTCGGGATCGGCCACACCAGGTACTCGACTAGCGCGGCGTCGGAGGAGGTCAACTGTCAGCCGTTCGTGGTGCACACGGCACATGGGGCCCTAGCGGTGGCCCACAACGGGGAACTAGTCAACTGTGATAGCTTGAGAAGACAGGTATTCGATTATTTCTCTTCGGTAATTTTGCACTTATCATGCGATGGGTTTTTTCTCGATTTTTTCTGGGTACTCACGTATTTCGACCTCAGGAACCCGATTTTCACAATACAAACGTGCGCAAACTTATATTTATCGAGATATTCCAGGAAAAAGTATGAAAATTAACCTTCTTTCTTCGGCTCGTTTTGGGTAGGCATGGAGTTTCTTCTCTCACACAGGATACTTTTTATACCTTCCTTGAACATTCGAAAAGTCAAAAAAAGGGAAAACATCCTCGAATTAGTTAAATCAACGTTCTTCAGCATCTTGGAATAAGGTGGATCTAGCATTTTTCATATGGACGGCGCTGGCAAATGAGAATCTACGTCAGAATCACTAGTTCTGTGAGTCAAAATATCACAGATTGACATTTGACAGCGCCGTCCATATGAAAGAAGGATTCATCAAAGATGATAATTAAACTTCTTAGAGGATGTTTCTCCTTCTTTCTAGCTTCTAGAATGTATAAGGAAGATATAAAGAGTATCTTATGTGATAAATGAAACTCCATGCCTACCCAAAATGAGCCGAAGAAAAAAGGTTAATTTCAATACTTTTTCCTGGAATATCTCGAAAAATACAAGTTTGCTCACGTTTTTATTGTGAAATTCGGGTTCCTGAGGTCGAAATAAGTAAGTACCAAAAAAAAAAATTAAACCATCGCATGATAAGTGCAAAATTACCATATATCTATTAACTACGAATATTGATAAGAAGGACAGCTTATCTGATGTCAAAATAAAAGAGTGCAATTGGCAAGGATGAATTTATGCGCATGCGCCAAAATGAATTTTGAATGAAATTTGAATTTTGCGCATGCGCCCTCGATCATCGTTGCCAATTAGACAAGGAAAGACGTATATAATGAAGCATCACTTTTCTAAAATTGCTCTTATGGCGTTTGGTCGATATTGTAGTTAATACATATATGAAAATTACCGAATCAATGGACTTTTTGTCAATAATCCATGTATCTGCTGTGTGTGAGTTCATATATAGTTCTTGACTTATTCGGTAATAGATTCAATTCCACATCTAGCGGTCTCTCATCTCAGGTGGTGTTAATGGCAATAATTCATCCTCAATTTCAATTAAATCCACTTCAAACAGTTATTTTTTGGTATTTTTCGAATTGACAATGACATTGAAGTAAACAGAAACAATTCAACAAACATCATAATCGGTAAACATAGTAACGAAGAGCAGATACCTTTGTTAAAATAATTTAATTATTTAAATACTGTGTGAATTTTATTATTTGGATTTTGCGTGAAATTGGAACGAATTTGGAGAAAAATATATGTTTCACACGACAGACAAGAATATTCGGCTACGCCTCGAGTATGAAACACCAGCCACGGCATTAAATCTTGTACTTTTCTAATACTGTCTGTTAAGTTTTTCGAGGAGGTGGTACATTCATTTTTCAGCCTTTTGTGGGATTCTCTCTTCTCGTTTGTAAAAAATTAAGTAGAAGTTATAAAATTATTTCAAGAGATGAGTAGAAGTTTTTTTTATTAATTATATTTGTATTTCGAAGTTTTTCAAAAACAAGGTGTCACTGACAAATAGAGAATTTCTCTTTTAGGTATCTAGAGGTTTAATTACAAGCGCAGTGACATTTTGGGGCAGATCACAAAATCTGTCCTTTTACTACAAATATATTGAAATTATTTTCAATAACTTCTACTTCATTTTTCAGAATCGAGGAGAGAAAATCCCTCAGAAAGCTGAAAAATGCTTGTACTTTTCTGTCTAGTGAAACAAATAACTATTTTAAATGCCAAAATAATTCACAAAATAAGCATGATGGATTCATTTTCAACAGATTCGATTAATAATCAATTATTCCTCATAAAACATCATATTTACTATCGCATCATTCCATTATTTTGTAGGTATTAGAACACGGAGTGGGTCTCTCGACTCATTCGGACAGCGAATTGATAACGCAAGCGTTGTGTCTGAATCCCCCCGCGGGGGAGCCGGACGGGGAGCCCGACTGGCCTGCCAGGATCAAACACTTGATGAATTTGGCCCCGCTGAGCTATTCTCTAGTCATCATGCTGAAGAACAGGATATACGCCGTCAGAGATCCGTACGGCAACAGGCCGCTGTGTTTGGGGAAAATGTTGCCTCTCAATGAACGTAAGTGAGGTTTTAGTGGGATTTTTCCATCTTGCATAATATCAAATATGCCAACAATCTATCTATAAATTCTTGCCCCATCAACTTATAAAGGGGAAGCACTGAAACGAACATGAGAAAAAGATAGAGCTAACGGGTCGTCTGGATGTGCAACAGATTGAGGTACAGTTTTGCTGATCACTGCTGGTTGCCTCTCTCTCGATTGCTGTTTTCATTGGTTGGCTTTCGCTAGGCGCGAAATAGGGTTCTTTTGAAATTTGGTCAACATTATTCAATATCTCACCTATGAGATGGTATATTCTGATCTTTTTTAGGTTTATTGGCACAACAACATGTCGAACACAGTTTTAAAATCCTTCCTTGACTTGATGGGCTGAACAAACTAGGATTATTTACCAATTTTCAATATTCAAACAACACTTATGGATCAATAAACTTGACTAAACTATAGATTTTAGTGAATAATCTTACACTTTTATATCATATTATATCTGAATGTCTCAACATGTAGTATCTCCATATACAATTGCATGACACATCAAAATGCCTTGACAATGCCAACAGTCATGTGATTTATGATGGCTGCTTCTCTTTCTTATGATCGTTTCAATTCCTCTTCCTCTAAGCTCGATCCAGTAGAGAATACATAATATCTCATACTTTTGGTGTAAATGCCGGTACTTGGGGATTGGTTACCATTTTTAGTGAGACAACTAACATCAGGTTTATTTAAAAAAGATATTTTACGGTCATTAAATTTCTTTGACGAGTGTTACACTTCATTCATACATTCAATTTTATTACGGCTGCCGCTTTTCACACGATTTTCAATATCATGACGGACGCATAACGCTTTTTTTGCACGTTTTTTGACCGATCATTTATGACCCCATTTTCACGGGACTGACTGTCTAAGCTGACTTTCCAGACTCGCCTATTATACCAGATGGAAAATAATGGAAGAAGCGTGAAGAAACCGCCATGCAGCGGTCTTAAACGAGAAAAAGCGTGATGCTTTTGTCAACAACGTGAACAACTGTGAAAAATTGCGAGAAAAGTTTGAAAAAGAGTCAAGGACGCGAAAACAGTGCCACGCTGCCATTGTACATGTGGAAAATCGTGAAAGCGTGAAAATAGCGTCAAGTATCAATCAAAAATGTAAGAAAGCGTCACGCATCCATCAGAAACGTGGAAAACCTTGGAAGAAGCGTGAAAAAAGCGTTAGGCATCCGTCAAAAACGTGACAAACCATGAAAAAATGAAAAAAAAAACAGTGTCACGCGGCCTTGGTAAACGTTGAAAATCGTTAAAGCGTGAAGAAAGCGTCATGTATGGGTGAAAACGTAAGAAAGCGTCACAATCCAATCAAAAACATGGGAAACCTTGGAAGAAGATTAAAAAAAGTCTTAGGCATCGGTGAAAACGTGAACAACCGTGAAAAGAGCGTCCGGCAGCGGCCAAAAACGTTAAAAAGCAAGATGCTTCCGTCAAAAAAAGTTCACAACCGTGGAAAAAATGCGAAAAACATCTCGAAAAAAGCGTCAAGTCGACCTTCGTTTACGTGGAAAATCGTGAAAGCGTGAAAAAAGCGTCAGGCAGCGGCCAAAAACGTTAAAAAGCAAAATGCTTCCGTCAAAAAAATTCACAACCGTGGAAAAAATGCGAAAAACATCTCGAAAAAAGCGTCAAGTCGACCTTCGTTTACGTGGAAGATGGTGAAAGCGTGAAAAAAGCGTCCGGCAGCGACCAAAAACGTTAAAAAATTCACGACCGTGGAAAAAATGCGAAAAACAACTTGAAATAAGCGTCAAGCGGCCTTCGTAAACGCGGAAAATCGTGAAAGCGTGAAAAGAGCGTCCGGCAGCGACCAAAAACGTTAAAAAATTCACGACCGTGGAAAAAATGCGAAAAACAACTTGAAATAAGCGTCAAGCGGCCTTCGTAAACGCGGAAAATCGTGAAAGCGTGAAAAGAGCGTCCGGCAGCGACCAAAAACGTTAAAAAATTCACGACCGTGGAAAAAATGCGAAAAACAACTTGAAATAAGCGTCAAGCGGCCTTCGTAAACGCGGAAAATCGTGAAAGCGTGAAAAGAGCGTCCGGCAGCGACCAAAAACGTTAAAAAATTCACGACCGTGGAAAAAATGCGAAAAACAACTTGAAATAAGCGTCAAGCGGCCTTCGTAAACGCGGAAAATCGTGAAAGCGTGAAAAGAGCGTCCGGCAGCGACCAAAAACGTTAAAAAATTCACGACCGTGGAAAAAATGCGAAAAACAACTTGAAATAAGCGTCAAGCGGCCTTCGTAAACGCGGAAAATCGTGAAAGCGTGAAAAGAGCGTCCGGCAGCGACCAAAAACGTTAAAAAATTCACGACCGTGGAAAAAATGCGAAAAACATCTCGAAAAAAGCGTCAAGTCGACCTTCGTTTACGTGGAAGATGGTGAAAGCGTGAAAAAAGCGTCCGGCAGCGACCAAAAACGTTAAAAAATTCACGACCGTGGAAAAAATGCGAAAAACATCTAGAAAAAAGCGTCAAGTCGACCTTCGTTTACGTGGAAAATGGTGAAAGCGTGAAAAAAAGCGCCAGACAGCTCAGTCACCTCCGAAGCTGACACGACCTTCGTTCCTCAGCGCTGCACGCGGAAATCGACGACGCGCGCGAGGCCGAAGGCTGGGTGGTGTCGTCCGAGTCGTGCGGCTTCCTCTCGATCGGCGCGCAGTACGTGCGCGAGGTCTTCCCCGGCGAGATCATCGAGATGACGCGGCACGGCATCCGCACCGTCGACGTCGTGCGCCGGCCCGAGGCGAAGCTGCAGGCGTTCTGCATCTTCGAGTACGTGTACTTCGCGCGCGCCGACAGCATCTTCGAGGGCCAGATGGTGTACACGGTGCGCATGCAGTGCGGCCGCCAGCTGGCGATCGAGCACCCGGTGGAGGCGGACGTGGTGAGCGCGGTGCCGGAGTCGGGCAACGCGGCGGCGCACGGCTTCTCCAGGCAGGTGGGTACGGCGAGCGAACGTCTCGAAAGGTCTCGACGTCCTGGAATTTTCTAGCTTTCTGTTTCGGTTCGCGATACTGCGAGATTCGAAAAGCTCTTCTTCTTTTCTAGAATCATCTGTCACTGTATACCGAACCATTTTACAACCGCATTTCGATTATTGTGCTAGCTTGCTTTCCCTATTAGATGATAATATGAATATGAAAATGGAAAATTCGATATCAATTAATGAAAACACCTTGTAACCAGAATTCCTCCGTCTGCCAAATTGTCACTTTTCATTATCAAAATCGAAAACATTGAAAAAATTTCACGAAGAGAAAAAATATTTCAATTGTGTTGAGAACGGGAGCAGATTCGTTCCCGAAACGTCCACCAAGATAAGTAGAGATTTTATATTCTTATTAAATATATTTGTATTTCCAAAATTCTTTCAAAAACAAGGTGTCACTGACCAATAGAGAATTTCTCTTTCAGGTATCTAAAGGTTTAATTTCAAGCGCGGTGACATTTTGGGGCAGATCCTAAATCTGTCCCCACTACAAATATATTGCAATAATTTTCAATAACTTCTACTCTATTTTTTTTGGAAACGAGTAGAGAAAATCCCATGAAAAGCTGAAAAATGAATGTTCCACCTCCTCGAAGAACTTACGGACAGTATTTAGATAATAATAGTATATCTTCATTAGAAAAATTGCAAAACCGCGGAATGAGAATCATACTTCAGTGTAATAGATTAACCCCTGCTGTCCATCTGATGTTGTCTGTTTGCGAATGGATGACAGTGAAGAACAGGATTAAATACTTTTCCATGATATTTATCTATAAAATAATAAATTGTAATTTCCCTACTTACTTCAACGAATTTATAACGTTCAATCATTAAATTCACAATTATGAGACTAGAGGCAGGTTTGGATTTTCATATTAACCGTATTAGAATGAAGAAAACTATGAATTCACTATTTCATCAGGTTTTAGTTGATTATAATAATCTATCCATGGAAATAAGGATAAGTTCTTCAATCCATGTATTCAAATCCAAATTGAAGACTATTCTGATCGATTAGTCAATTCAAATCTATTTGATGTCAATATATGTACCTTTTTTCATTGAGTTTTACTGCTCGTAAGGAATAACATTACCAAAATTATTTGCTTACTTATTTATTTCAGAATGTATTGTTATTGTATGTTTGTTGAATATTTATCTATTTTTTTTATTTAACTTCCACCATATTGTTTGTAAATTAGGATTTCCTATTTAAATAAAGATTATTATTATTATTAGATGGAGGAGAAGCGCTTAGTGTCATTTCTTTAGTCTTTCAAGAGTCCGAAAAATTTAGTCGAATTGCTCTGAAATTTTGCAGGCACTTTCTCCGATACCATAATAATTCACCATTTTTATATTTGCATTCTTAGGTGAATCACCAATATTATCCTACAAATATGTTATAATATGTTATCCTACGAGTATGTCATGATACTCGTTTTTTCTCTAAATCCGCTTGTTCTTCTCATATCGTTAGTAGAATACACTACTCTGTGTTTCGAAAGGGAAAGTTTGTCACTGCGTTGTAGTTTAGCTTTGGTCTTTCACTTTGGAAAAAATCAAAAAATAGTCTGATTTTTTTTTATCTGTGGACAACACGAAAGGGAAACCTATGATGTTCGAGGAACATCGTGTTAGCCAGCGGTGGAATTTTGGGAAAGAAGGAAGGTGTTGGAATTTTTCTTGAAAGTTTGAAGGTTGTAAGCATCAGGAAAGACTTCACTAGGCGAAGAATTCCACAGCTTCGCCGTTCTATTGATGAATGATGCTTGGTATAGCGATGTTCGACAGGTCTCGAGCCTGACAGTGTAGGGGTGACCGGCTTGAGCTCGTCTGGTTTGTCTACTAGAGATCGCACGTGGTGGCATAATAGACGATATTTCCGTTGAGCACCGACCATGGAAGTACTTATAAAAAAGGCATAGATCGCCGACCTTTCTACGATGATTTGGTGAGTGTCGTATCATCGACTAGGCGAATGGAATCGTCTGAATGGAATCTAAGAGCTTTAGCGTATGTTTGGGGGCTGAGCTCCAAACATGTGAACAGTACTCCAGGACAGGTCGAATTTGTGCTTTGTAGATCATGAGCAGCTGCTGGGATGTGAAGTATCTCTTCGCACGGAATAGAAAACCGAGTTTTCGTGAAGCAGTTTTCGCAATGGACCTCACATGATCGTCCCATGCCTGCTTCTTGCTCTTTTCGTTTTGTCACCCTGGATCAAGTCAACAAAAAAAGTCAACGAAGCTAGAGAGAAAACACTGGTATGTTAAACACAATATTCAAATATTCGAAGTTTTTTGTTTGAGAATTCGAACAATACGACCCCCTTAGCGACCAACTGAAAAGAGGTGATACCACTATCGCAACTGTGGTTCCGCTTTGGAAAAAATCCAAAAATCCAGTCGGATCGCTCTGAAATTTTGCATGCACTTTTTCTGACGCCACAACGACTCGCCGTCTCATTTTCTGCATTCTCGGATGAATCACCGATAATATTGAAATATCCCCTTTTTTTTTCTTTTTTCAAAAACCCAAAGAGCGGCATCCGTTTCTCTGAGGTCCTGTGCAAGAACCGCTACGTCGGCCGGTCGTTCATCCAGCCGAGCAACCGACTGCGCCAGCTGAGCGTGGCGAAGAAGTTCGGCGCGCTAGCCGGCAACGTGCGCGGCAAGCGCGTCCTGCTCATCGACGATTCGATCGTGCGCGGCAACACGATCGGGCCCATCATCAGGCTGCTGAAGAACGCCGGCGCCGTCGAGGTGCACGTGCGCGTCGCCAGCCCGCCGCTGCGCTACCCCTGCTACATGGGCATCAACATCCCCACCAGGGAGGAGCTCGTGGCCAACAAGATGACGCCCGACGAGCTGGCGATGCACGTGGGTGAGTTGAGAGATCGAAGACTAGGCTGGGCAGGGCGTGACTCGAAGCGATTCCGTGTCATATTTCACGAAAAAACAGTTCATATTAACGTGTGTCCTAGCTCGATTCGTTTACGAATGTCCAACTGTTACTATGAAATACGTTTTTTCATTAATAACTCGCCGATTTTGATGAAACTAGGTATGTTTGTAACCCCCCCCATGTCTACGCCACTGTTCAGCCATTAATTTCGAATGATGTCAAATTCAGCGTGCAATACCCATATAACACATGGATATCTGATGGATGTCCAGTGGATATCCATTCAGTATATTTTGGATATCTAATGGACGTCCACTAGATGTCCTCAGGCCACCAACCTGGACGTCCATAGGACGTCCTTTATTGACGTCCATGAGATATCCAAGGAATATATCCCACGGACGTCCATGAAAGATATCTTACGGACGTCCATGAAGGATATCTTATGGACGTCCAGGTTGGTGGCCTAAGGACATCCATTGGAGGTCCATGGGATATCCTTTGGATCATATTTGGACGTATTTATTATCGTAAATATCAAACAGGTTACCCTCTGCGACACCACTGGACCCTATATTCGAAATCTAATTCGATGACAAGAAGCATCGTTTTGGAAATGAAACACACACGAAGTTTGATCGAAATCGGCGAAAAGAGTGAAGGTTGTTTGACAGGTCTACATGTTTTGTATAGAAACAATTGATAGTTATTTCACCATCCTATATCCACCTTGGTTTCCACAACGATGTACAGAACACTGGTGGAGCTATTCTGCCTATTTGCCTATCTAATTTCTTCAACTAGAACTCTAACGTACAGCAAACTTTATAACAGCATTTTATTCGTTATAGCGGAAAATCACTCAAATGTCAGTTGTTAGATGGCGACACAAAACTTAAAACAAAATCAGTATTATTGATAATTGCACAATCAGTGTTATAAAAATGTTGATTCAGAAGTAGTAATTTAGGTAACTTCTCAATTTTAGATCGAACTACATGATTACAATCTCAAAACGTCAACTATTTATACAGGAACCTGTAGAAATGTCACCATCTTCTGGGGAGTGACTGCACCAGTGTTTTGTACATCGTTGTTTCAACCAATGAAACTAAAACTTAAGCAAACTTAAATCGTCATTTCTGGGAATCGCTTTTTTTCGCACCTGCGTCATTGCTCTTCTCGAGGTGCGATATTTTCTAACTTCCTTGCAATTTCCAACAATATTAATGAACCAACCAGTACATATCTGTTATACCGTGTTATATATTGAATTTTTGGATGCTATCCAGGCGCTGACAGTTTGGAATACCTGAGCTTAGAAGGTCTGATAAAGGCAGTCAGGTCGGACATAAAGACGAAGAACGCGCACACCAACGTAGGCCACTGCACAGCCTGCTTGTCCGGCATTTACCCCGGCGGGGAGCCCCATCCGTCGACCGACGATTGGTGAATCACCGAGGACAAGAACGAAACCGGAGAAGTTTTGGGTTGTGAGTAGATAGTATGCTTTTCATACTATTGTAAGACTTTTTCGAGAAAATGCTTGCGATTGTTTTGCTGGACTTTTTTGGCAGAGGTTTTGAAGACTTGGAGTACAAAGGTTTCATGTTTCGAGCTACTCATCAAATTATCAAATCTCACAAACATTTTCAATTTGAATTTTCCAGATCCAATTGTGGATTCATAGGTACAAACCTAAAGATTTATTGAATTTGGTTTCATTATATGAATCAAAATTTGTTGCTCTATTCATTTTATCAAGAAGAAATTGAAAATGGCATGCTTATTGAATTTTAATGAAGTCGATACAATCTAATGTCATGAAACATGCCAATTCAATTTATAGATAAAGAATACACCACACTGCCCAATGAACTGAAGAATGTTACTGAAGCAAGAATAATATTGAAAATCAGTCTAGAAAAATATTTCGAAAGAAACAACCATTATGATTGAAAATTTAAATGAATAGGTAATTATTCTTATTGTTTTTTATTGTATTTTATATGCATTACTGCTGTTTTTGTACATTATTATATTGTATATACCTGTTCTTAACGTTTGTTTCTTAGGATGATAATGAAAATAATTGAAAAAAAAAAAACAGTGAATAGTAGGAATAAACCTAATTTCCGTTTTCTAATATATTTAGTGATTTCATAATTACACTAACTTAATTATAATGATGGTGACATACAATTTTTGAACTCATTAATTTGTATGAAGTTTCTCACTTTTGTATTTAACCATGTTTTTTTTCCGACAAGTTCTTTTCTTTCAAATATTCAATTTTTAACTTTTCATAGCCCAAAATATAGGTCCGCAGATAAAACGCTATAGGTATTTAGTATCTTTGTTGTCTTGTTTTTCTAACCACGTAACCTCGCCTGAAATGAATGCAGCAAACAAAAACGTGAAAGACATTTTCAGATTTCTTATTAGTTATTACTTACTATTAGTTATTTCCAAATAAGATTTTTTCCTCTGTGAAATAGATTATTAGCTTCATTAACGATAGTAACGATGTTGCTATCTATTGAAGATTCTCGAAAATATGAGATTTCAAAATATTCAAGGAGCGATAAGTTTAAATAATGTATTTGCAAAAAATTGCATAACTTGTGAAATTTGGAGACATATTTTGTACCACTATACATTTCAAAACGTCAATAGGAGATATCTCAAAGACGAATATGGATAATTTGCGAGTTTTTTACCTTTGCAAATATTCTTTTGAATATTCTGTATATCGTATATACCAAATAGTGTTATGGTAGAACAAACTAATTTATTTATTTGCTAGGAATGTTGAGTCATTTTATGTTTTTTTAATAAATCATTTCAAGAAATTGTTAGTTGATTTATTTCCGATGTTAAGAATAAAATACTGTGTAAATAAATTGTGGCTCATTTATTCACCAAACTGGTTTATGTCTTTCAAACGGTGGAGAGAACTATTTGTTCCCTTTCAGAACCGAGAACAGCATGTAAACCATTTTTACAAAAGTCAATATAATTATTTTTGCAAGTCACTTGCACACACATTCACAAATTAAACTTTCCCGAAATATATATATTTTGGACGCGAAGATCATGAGGCAGCTCCACTTACGATTCTCTCAATTTCATCTATATGTTTTGGACACTTTCTACTCAGAACGACAGGTCCGTTGATAGTGATCAATACGTCATCTTCAATTCGTACTCCCATTCCCCGGTATTCCTTAGGAAGCAGTTTACTTGTTTCACTCACATAAATTCCTGAAATAATTTTTTTTTTAAGAAGAAATTGAAATTATTCATGGTATCTTTGCTATCATCCATTGAATAATGATCCGAAAGTTGTATGAAATTCTACATTTGCATTATTCTTTTACTTGTTTCTTTTTTTTTTTAGCGATGTCACTCAGAAAAAATGAGATATTTCATCACTCAAATTACCACTCGAGGTTCAAAAATATTAACGTCCCCTATCTTCGACGTAGATGAAAAAATTATAAATCATCAGATTTCTGAATATCATCTAAAACAGTTTATTACCTGGTTCTATGGTTATGACCATTCCTGGTTCGATTTTTATGCTCCTACTAACAGAAGGGGTGTCATGTATGTCCATGCCCAAATAATGGGAGACATGATGAGGGCACAGCTTGTAAGCAGCCTGGAAAAATATTTTTTTTCAGATTCAAATTCAAACATTAATATTCAAAAACATAGATTTCGTTAAATAGTGTCTGTAATCTTTCCAGAAAAAATATGATTATCATTCTGAAAGATTTGTAGTAAGGATAAATCAATGATCAGCTCAATGCATCTGCATTTGAAATTCAACTTTCAGATACCCCTGAGAGAAATTTCTTGATGGAAGTCAGTGACACCTCGTTTTAAAAAAATATCAATGAGAAAATGTTGGATGATTAAAATATCTTTACAATATATAGAATGAGAGAAATTTAAGTCACAATCTCAATTTCCAACCCACATTTGAATCAAAGTTCTTTGAAGAATGTATTAATGAAACAGAATTATGTCTTTAGTTTCTGTTGAAATTTGCAATTTGAAATTTGTTATTCAGGTTTTTCTTCATTTTCTAGCTTTTTGTGGGATTTTTGCTCCTCGTTTCTAAAAAAAAGGAGAGGAAATCCCACAAAAAGCTGGAAAATTAATGTACCGCCTCCTCGAAAAACTTATAGACAGTATTATTCAGGTCCTTGAACTTCGAGTTTTCCATACTTTTCAATATTTCATTTTTTCCTTACCTTCATTAGGTATGCATTGGACGGCTGTATGCCCAACAAACCAGTCTCTTGTAACCGTTTTCCCAATAAGAAACACATCGACTCGAACAAAGTATCCAAGGAAGGAAATTTTCCGCATAATTCGATGAGTTCTTGATGAACACAATAGACCACATCGTAGATTTCTCGTTGCTGCGCTGTGAATTTTCCGTTCACCGGCCATGTTCTTGTCACATCACTCGCATAGCCGTGATATTCACAACCTAGCAGAGAAATAGTGGATTATAAAAGTTTTTTGATTGGTCCACTTCATGGGAAACGTGAAATAGAAAAACAAAATATAGCAGAATATGATGAACAAAGAAACAAAAATTCCAAAGCAAAATCTCCACTAAAAACCAACCTCGCTATCTCATTTTCATTCACTGAAATGAAAATTAATGAAATTATTTCTCTGATAATACCCATGAGTTTTTCTCATATTTTCAACTGAAACGTCTGCCCTCATCATATGGTGAAATTCTGTATATTGTGGAACATATGGGAAAATCGTTTGAAACTTTTGAAGAAAGAAAAAGGCTCAAAAAACAATGGTTAAAAGTGAGCTTTCACTTAAAAAGACTTGTTTATCATGTTATTGACTGATTTAATGATTTAGCAAAAAAAATACTTCAAATCTATTTGGTGGAGTCAATCATGTGTTGAAGATTCCTTACCAGCATCCATCAAAACCATTTCATTTTCGTGAACAAGTTGATTGTTGTTGATATAATGAATTATTGTTGCTCTATTCCCTCCAGCAACCACTGGCGGATATGCTAAAAAATCTGCACCTCTCATTCGACACTCATAGTCGACTTTTGCAAACAGTTGGTTTTCACCAATACCTGCAATTATTTTCAAATTTGCTTGTGATCATTCTAGATATTGTATAATCAAGACATTTTGAGGACTAGCTAATGAAGGCATTTCAATTTCAATACAATACAATAATCAGTATTTGACAATGTGTGATGTAATGTACTCTGTGTATAGTATTTTCTCAAGTACTGATTCTAAGAGAGTCAACGATTTCTTTATGTATATTTTTTGTACCTGGCTTCGTGCATGACATGGTGTCTATGAAGGCCTCTGCAGTTATATCACAAGCTTTCTGCATCAATGCAATCTCTGCTGGACTTTTGTAAAGTCTCAGATTATGCAAAAGGGATTTTGGATTCTCCCATTTTCTATTTCCAGAATCTTTCATAAAACCGATGATAATATCATGGACCGTCCTCTGAACAGGCATTATCAAATCATACCTGAAATGTAATTCAGAATCATCTAACTCTCACTCAATTCATGCTTGTCCATACCAAAGAATACTATCTTTGTGTGATTTTTTATGTGAATGTAAGAAATTCTCTAGTTCCTTTATGGGAAGACTCTGATCAACCCCAAAGAAAGTTGAAGCATCTTCGGGATGAGTTCGGGGTCCATCCCATAGCTCTGCATGTTCATCCTTGTCTCTGGTGAACAATATCGAGTCATGGACGCCTACTTCAGATATAGTTATCACAAGGCAACAGTCAGGTTCTTGACAACCTACTAGGTATAAGAAATCAGTATTCTGACGGAAGACATATGGTATTTTGTCGGACATGTATTGCTTACTGGCAGCAGGAACAACTACCTGGAATCAACAAATTATTCAACAAAATCTGCCCAGTCAACACGAAAATCGGTTACCAGATGGTTTTTCCGAGGTTGTCCATTTTTGGCAGCAGAAGTTAGTAGTGACTGGACAAAGTTAGCTCTTCTACACTGGTATTCATCCCTTGTTATACTAGGTGTAATCTCACCATCCTGAAGGAGATGGGAATGTGTTTCAAAAGTAGGCTGGCCGATTTTAGCGTTGGTTAATGAATATTTCACTCTTGTTTCTGCTGTGTTTACACAAAATTTCCTCCTACCACCTAAAATATCATGACGTATGGTATTAAATATACAAGATTATTATAAACTTACCAAGTTTAGAAGATGTGATTGCCCTTGAAACTTTCAAAAGTACTTTGAACATTGTAATTTTATTTGTATTGAGGAATGTTATCACAGAAATTTTTAAATTTGAAAGTGTCAGTTCGTTTACATTTTTGGTTATGTTTTCGTTGACTTCTTAATTTTTTTGTGATCTTGTCCAGTGTCCGTTAATGAACGGTCACAGCTGAGATGGTCTTCTAACCATCTCAGTCGCAGCATATATGACAGATGAACTACTCTTCTTTTTCTTCGCCTCTTCTCCAGTGCCAGAGATCCAGTCACAACATGCCACAACCTGAGATACCTTCAGTCTTCTGTTCTTCATGTCGGTTTTAGGCAGATGGGAGCTTCGGAAAATTCTCATATCTAGAAGTTGATTTTTCATAATAAATTATCGGAGTGATGTAGTTATCTCAGACTCCTGTTCATTACAAATATATTGAAATAATTTTTTAATAACTTCTACTCTATTTTTTAGAAACGAGGAGAGAAAATCCCACGAAAAGCTGAAAAATGAATGTACCACCTCCTCTAAGAACTTACAGACAGTATTCCTGTTTTATAGTTTTAATCGAATGAACTTTATATTTAAGAAAAATAGTCATTTCGGATTATGCAGTTCATTTTGGAAATAAGAATTTGTATTAACATCCAAAATTTGAAATAGCAGAAACTTAGAGAATGAAGAAGATAATAATTCTATTCACAAAAAAATGGTGACTCCTTATCTAGAATAGAATATATTGGATTTTCCAATGAAATACTGAAATTGTAAAAATATATTTTACTCTGTAGAATAAAATCCATTTTGAGCCATCCAATGTTTTTTCACTATTACCTGATATGTTTGTCTAGGGTTCTTTGCATACCGGAAACAATGATAAAAAAATTACGGCTGTACGTATTGTTGAATGAAATGTATAAATCAAGAATCATACAACCAAGAATATACCTAGATTTGATCATTTACAATGTGGTCATAAATAACAGGAATGGAGACATTTTTTTGAGAATCATGTTACCTGGCGGTCAATATATAACATGAAAGATCTGATCATATCATGATCTCAAAAACTTGTCTGAAATATGAATAATTACAATTGATTTAGAGATATTACTAATGTTAGCTCCTTTGGTCATTGATTGTTGCTGGAACTTTCAATTCTATTCCATCTAATGCTTCTGTAAGAATTATTTGGCAACCTAATCTGGAAGTATCAGTCAAATCGTAAGCTAAATCAAGCATATCCAGCTCTTCGTCAGTTGCTTTTTCAGGAAGTGCATCAAACACTTCTTTCTTGAATATGAGATGACATGTGGAACAAGTCAATGTACCCTCGCAAGCACCAAATCCATCCAAGTCCAGATCATTATTTACAACTACATCTAGCAGAGAATCACCAACTTTTCCTTTGGCCTTAATTCGGTCCCCATTCGCTTTCACGAAGATGACCTCAACCCTGAAAATTGATGAATGAGAAAGTGAGAGATTCATCATGTACTCACCTACTCCTTTTTATTCAGAAGTGGTTGACCCATAGAAAATATCCTAGAATGTTTTTTAATTAAATTAAAATTGTTCATTTTAGCACATTTCCTCAAGATACTATTTAACGCCATTATTTCAATGCCTTTATTTTGACCCTCGAGCACAGGCAACTAGCACACAAAAAAAGGCAGGGGCCTTCTTATGACCTAAGATCTTGACCTACTGATTCTCGAATCGAATTCCAACCTCATTTTTGAATCTTCACTTTCTTCTGCCAGTTCTGCCATCCTATCCCCATAGAACTATAATAAAACTACAGTATTTTATTTGACATCAGCCGTACTTCGTATCTTTTTGTATAGATGGCACATGAGTGGCCCAATGTACACCAGTTTAACCAACATTGTCAAATGATTTCTATAGTTATTGGTTGAGAGGGTTAATTTTTATTATACATAAATGACGCTACACTTGCCAGGGGCCTCGGTCAAAGCATCATTTTTTTTTAGAATCATTTGAGGACATCGATAATCATAAGACACCCAAGGACACCTCAGATATCTCCATGTTCTCGTTTTATGTTGGTGACACTGATGATATTTTCAAATTTCGAATGAGTTGTCACTTTGATGTGTACTGGAAAATTATTAATATACCGTATTATTGCAGTGTGGAATAATGACTGAAATACCGTTTTATTGGAATGTAAATAACATTGATATTGTAGTGAGTGATAGAAACCATCTTTAACTTGAACACAAAATGTGATTATTGAGGTGAATGTGCTCAGCAGCTGTGATAAAATACAAGTCCAATTGGAAGATTCTCCCAGAGACCTCAGCTTCGATTATGTAAGTTGAATTTGAGACGTTTAAAAGTTGAATTTCATACCGATAATATGTTTAATACGTGGACGTGATACATGGATGATCTAGTAATAGATACTATAATGTAAAAAATTCGATAGGTACTCTCCTCAGTTTTTTGTTGCTTTCTTAGGAAGTTCGTAGGAATGAGTATTTTTTTCCGAAAACTAAGCGAGACTGAATCAAATACTTATATCATAGGTAATATATATACAATTAAAAATATTTGTTACTATACAGGCGGATATTGAAATTTGATGGAAGAAAAATTCCCTCCTGGGTCTCCTGGTGGATATATAACGATGGATTTATTGTATCCCTGATTATAATACATGTCGTGATATGATGGTAGGCAAACAGAAGCGGTGTTTTTCCACCCCCGCTACATCAGATTCCCGTTTCCAAGGAAACGGCACAATCTGCTCCCCTCAGAACCCCCTGGTTGAATCTGATATGTTTGTGTAAAGATTTGATATCAATTATGGAGGACGGTTTGGGGTATTTTTCTTGAAGAACCTAAAGTACCTACTTCAGTAGACAGAGTTGATGGACGAGTCTGTGCTTTCTCGAATGAATATAGGAATGCTTTGTCTTCGCTATCGAAAGATCATCCAGCGGAGAGTACGGACAACTTTGATGGGCAATTAGTTGTTTCCGTTTTTGAAAAAGTGCTGATGGTGATGAAAAATCTTTTATACTGAATATATAAACTGTCGGACGCGATAATATGCCTTTACTCATATCAAGAAGAGGTTGAAAAATAGAACATATAGGTTGGAAATCGTTTGAAAAATCATCTGAAATCGATTGGAAATCTTGAGTGTCAAAAGTATGAAGAATCATCATGGAAGAAAGTATACCTAGATATTTCGTGCATTGTTTGAATATATACTTCTAAATATGCATATTTATTTGAATCCAGATTGAAGGCTTCTTTATAATATAACCCATGGATATCCAAATGTAGTCCAAGGATGTTCCGACAATGAATTTGACTTCGTTTGGATGTCCACAGGATATCCGGTGCTGTATGGGTTGCAAACTTTCACCATCCTACCTATATTTGTATAATCGGATATCCTATTTAAATAAAGATTTTCCATTATACTGCTTCGACCCCTCGTGAGCATTTACCTCCCTCCGAAGACCCCCCCTTTTCACTTTTGACGTTTTTTGTTTTCCTCGTACATCTCGCACAAAAGCATGTATTTTCGTCCGGGTGAACAACTCATCGGAGTCAAAAAGTACGAATAAAGAGAGCGCCTCTCTCACCACATATCATAACAATCCCAATTATCATCCCCAATGATTTTCTCATAATAATATATACGGTATGTTTGCCGTTCACGTGTCAACTGCGCTCGCACGGAAAATAATTGAGACGTGCGTCGAGCCGCGGGGGGCGACCTAATGAGGGGGGGGGGACATCATCTTTGTTCTTTATTGTTCGAAGGAATCAGCGCCGGGTTTATTGTTAGCTGATCGGGAATCGCCGGCTCTCTTTGGAGCGGAATAAAGTAAACTAAACCAATTTGTTTTCTAGGCGATTATTTTGGTCATTCGATGGAGAGGCCTGTATTTAGCTCCGTATAATTGGAAAGAAAAGGCCGGGGAGAAGGTTGTGTAGTTATATCAGGATTACTTCGTTTATTCGTCGAAAAACAGATATGAAAGTGCTTGCCTCTTCTCAAACATCCTCGAACGATGTGAAGTTGATTCAACTAATGCAAAGATATATTAATTATTCTCTACTATAGATACATCACTATTGCCCCATCGACTCATGGGGAGCATTGAACCGAGTATAATAAGAAGGTGCAACTTTGCCAATAGTCAGCTGATCACTGCTGGTTGCTTCTCTCGATTGCTCTGTTTTCATTGGTTGGATTCCTCTGCCTTTTTCCAGGCGCGAACTATAACTCACCGATGAATTGATATATTCTGATCTTTTTTTTTTAATCTATTTAACAGTACAACGCCATCTCGAACAAAGTTTTAAAATCCTTCCTTGACTTGATAGCAACTAGGATTATTTGACAATTTTTAATGGTCACACAATAATTGAAACTGAGTCCTTGTTTTGACACTCTTATGGATCAATAAACTTCGCTCAACAATAGATTTTAATGAATAATCTTACACAATTACCGAATGAAAATATCTGAAAATGTGTCTCAATACAATGGCATGAAACATCAAAATGTGAGCTCGATCCAGTAGAGAATAAATAATATTTTATCGTTCCAATTATAATTCCTCTCAAGTATTTCAGTATTTGAATCACTTCTCTTTGCGCTGATATTACTTTATTTAAATATAAAAATATCGACTGACTGGCAATGCAATAAAAAACGATATAATAAAATAAAGGAGATTTATTTGGTTTGATTCACTTGATACATCATTGAAATTCAAGTCGATACATGATATTTACAATATTATATATTCACAGTCAAAATTATTGTCATCCCTATTAAGCTTCATAAATTAAATACAGTACAGTCCTTTCAATATTTCATGTACCAAAGTACTTCTTCATATATCAATAAGCAATATATCTACCTATATAAACAATCTACACCATCCTCTTATGGCACCAAAAATATGGGAAAAATAAAATACAAAAATATACAGATCATACTAATAGTGTATATATATATATTATTTACAAATAAAATTCATAAAAAATAAAATTCAATCAATGATATATAGAAATAATAGTCGTGCGAAAATATAAGCTCATACTTTGGTGAGAATCAATTCATTGTTGATTGATCCAAATTCGTCAGCATGTCAAATAGTTTCGAAATATGTCATTCTTGAAAAAGACGAACATTTCCTGATGAATTTGGAAACTTATCAACAGACAAGAGCTGTTCCAAAATATTCCATATAGGAATCGTTCAAAAATCTAACTAATGGTTCAGTGTAATGACACAATAATTATTCCACAATCAAATCCCTATAGTAAAACGTACAAGAGCTATATTTGGGATTGGGATGGATGTATACAAGAGATCTTGGTGGTACCTGAACAGCAGAAAACATATTTCAAAAACCTTCATTATAGTGAAGCAGAAAGTTTCATGGTAGTCAATAAAGAATAATTCTTGGTTTTCACAACACTACAAGCTTCAAAAATTGAGTCGAAGAACCATCTGCAAAGGTTTCAGGATCATCAGATGATTCAATTTCGGACTAATTTGGGATATGGGTAGATTCTTAAAATCACGAAGATGCAACAAATTTCAGTAGACGTAACTACTTGGATGGCTCAGAGAAAGATTGACTCACTAGAGCTTTTTGGTTTGTTTCACTTTCACCATGGGATTCGAAAGTAATGATTTGCAGTCACTCCGAAAAATTATGAACTGCTATTTTTGAAGAACCGAAGGTACCTTTTCATTCATCAGATTCTATCCTCGGCCTCTATCAGTAGTCATGGTCCTGTTTTACTTCCGTCACATGTGTGAAGACTCCCTAATGAAGATCAGCAACTGTCATAACAAAATCACCAGGAACCTATAACCACTGCGGTTCACACAATACCCCTGAAGGTGGATTCAATAGAGATCGTTGGTTTTACGTTCACCAAATGTGGTTTGAAGGTGTGGATGAAATGCAGACATTAGAGGACATAATTATCTTTCAGCCACAGCTCATAAAACTTCCATGATAGTTGTGCGAAATGTGGCCAAGGTAGTGCGACTGTGAAGGAATGCAGAAAGTTGAAGAAGACCTCTCAAATGTCTTCATTTCATCAATAGGACGTTGCAGCAATTATCAGGGTAAGCTTATGCTACTGTTACTGACGTCCAAAAGATTCAAACAGTTCGAAAAACGCCCCTGGTAGTTATGCTAGAAGAAACCATCATCATGCTCTTTGAGTGTAAAGACATGAAGATAATTTAGTGGAGACCTAGTGGTGCTTCTGAAGAACCGTTCTAATGCCACAGCCACTGCAGCACACAAAATGTGTGATGATTGCGCAAAATGTGGATTCTCTTTGGTGTTAGCTCCTTCACATGGAAGAAGAGGGTCATGGGGTGTAATGCGAATATTTCCTAATGAAGACCTACCAGTCACTTATGCCTCCATCAGATCCACCATGAATTTCAGCCCAGACAGACGCTTTGAAGGACTCACAAAGAACCTGTCCACAAGAAGGTAGCTATCCACAGAGCTCTTTGGTTTTACTTTGTCCAAACGAAAGAAGACGAGGGGTTTGAGCGCGAAGAGATGTCAGAAGTCAGCACCAATCTTCAGCCAATGTGGACTCTATAGAGCTCTTTGGTGTTAGTTCCTTCACTTGGAAGAAGAGGGTCATGAGGTGTAATGCGAATATTCCCCAATGAAGACCTACCAGTCACATATGCCTCCATCAGATCCAACATTAAGTTTCAGCCCAGACAGACCCTTTGAAGAACTCACAAAGAACCTGTCCACAAGAAGGTAGCCTCCACAGAGCTCTTTGGTTTTACTTTGTCCAAACGAAAGAAGACGAGGGGTTTGAGCGCGAAGAGATGTCAGAAGTCAGCACCAATCTTCAGCCAATGTGGACTCTATAGAGCTCTTTGGTGTTAGTTCCTTCACTTGGAAGAAGAGGGTCATGAGGTGTAATGCGAATATTCCCCAATGAAGACCTACCAGTCACTTATGCCTCCATCAGATCCACCATGAAGTTTCAGCCCAGACAGACGCTTTGAAGAACTCACAAAGAACCTGTCCACAAGAAGGTAGAATCCACAGAACTCTTTGGTTTTACTTTGTCGCAACGAAAAAAGACGAGGGGTTCGAGCGCGAAGAGATGTCAGAAGTCACCACCAATCTTCAGCCACTCCACTATCAGTGGACGTACTCATTGGCCAGCTGGTACTGCTGCGTATCGACGATGACGCTAGTATACCCCGCCGAATGCCCCTGGTGGTGATCGTGGCCGGCGTGCCACTGTTGCGCCTGCGCCTGGTTGTTGTTGTCGAAGCAGTTGTTGACGTCGAAGGCGTAGGCGTTGTTGCCGCCCGTCAGGCTCTGCTGCAGGTGCAGGTGCTCGCTCTCCGAGCTGCTGCACGAGCTCGACGACGCGCTGAACGGCCGCTGCTGCTGCTGCAGCTGCTGCGGCGCATGCTGCTGCCCCACCTCCGAGTCCGAGTACTCCGAGTAGGGGTAGTAGACGTGGTGGGCGTGGTCCTGGTGGTGGGGGGAGTAGTAGGCGGAGTCGTCGGCCGCGTAGGCGTGCAGGAAGACGGAGGAGGGGTAGTCGGGCGGCGGGGGGGCGTACGATACGGCGCCGTTCGAGTCGCTGAAGTCGTCGTCTGTCAGCGAGGAGGCGTGGGGGGAGATGATGGTGGGCGGTAGGCGGGCCGGGGTGGGCTGGTACTTGTGCTGCGCGGCAGGCGGTAGGTGGAGGGGGGAGCGAGGGGAGTCGGGGAGGTCTTCGCGCGGCGAGCCTTGCGCGTCGTTCAGGACCAGCTCTTTGGCTTCGAATTCGCTGGAATCGGAAAGAAATTTTGGTGTATCGAATTACAATAAATTGAAATGTTGGAGATCAGAACGTTCTTATTGACTCGATTATCTCAAGAATTGGTAGGGTTGCTTACCTTAGCACGTAGTTGACTGAGACTATACAGTGTGGTCTGGACGATCTGGAATTATGTACAATGGTGGCGTAACTCTGCATCCAAACCCATCCACCTCCTTTGCAAAGAAACCGGTAGTATTTGGTTGTGACTTGTCCTTTGCATAACACTGTAACAACATTGCGACAATGTATTCTCAAAATTCAAACCTTTTTTTTTCTCTCTCTTCTCCTTTTTCTTTGAATTCGTAATTTTTCTTCGCGTAAAATTTTTTTTCTTTGCGAGTCGAATTTTTCATTCAATTCATATATTCCTTTTTGGGCAACCTTTTTCATCGAATTTAAACATTGGTTTTTTTTTATACGGATTCAAATTTTGTGAGATCTTACACTTTTCTTCGAATTCAGAATTGATTCTTTGAATTTGTGAATGCAGGCTTTTTTCTTTGAATTCCAGATTTTTCCAACACATTTTTGTGAATTCAGACTGTTTTCTACAATTTTCAACTTCTTTGCTCAAATTCAGACTGATAGATTTATTTTTCAGTAATTTTACAAATTTACACTTACGTTGGTGATGGGAAAACCTTAACGCCAATATATCACTACCATGAACATAGTGATACAGCGTTTTTTCTATCAAATCTTGAGGTTCAAAGCCGGTCAACTGGGCTACCCTGTAAAAAAAAATGTGCCTTTTAGGATAATGCTCAGTCAAAAATACATTCACGTCTACTGACTTCTTATTGCATAGATATTTTAAGACACATCTGATATCAACTAAAATCGGAATGAGCTACGATATCGATATGGCACCTTCTAGATGTCTTTCCGATTGTCCACCATGTATAGCACGTACGAATACACTCAGAGTTCTGTTTTATGCGGGAACCGATATATCGAATAACCACTTCACTGTCACACTGTCAGAGATATAGTGGTGGTTTATTTGATCACACTCTTTTTACATCCCCTTGTTGAGACAATATAGTCATTCGATATATTATACTTTTTTTTTCAGTTTATTCTATCTATCAATGATATTTGATGCGGATGGATACTGTATTGTGTGAGAGACCACCTGTGTTTGGAGTAGGTGTATGATGGATCAGTTGTGGTTTTTCTCATGGATGATGCATCTTTTTTATCCAGTCTCACAACTGAAATGTCCTTCAGCGCACTCATGTGCAGTGCACTGAAGGATGTAGTCAACTCACTTTCAAAATCTTTACGTTCTGGAATATTGAAATCATTTCCATTCTGCTCCACATCACGCAACTTGAGAATAAGCGAGTAGGGAGCCTTTGTGTTCAAGACGGTACAATTTTTTATTCATTATATATTTCTCATCTGCCCTGATATTGGCAACAGTAAAGTAAACAATAAATCAAAATTGTCGCTAACGTATATTCACGAGAGGAAACTTTTCTAAACTTTGATAGGTACACGCTTTGTGGAAGCTAGCTAAGAGACGTTCGGCGAACTTTTTCAGAACGTTTTTAATCATTCTTGAAAAGTAACAGTTTGCAGTAGAAGAGGCAGTATTAATGATTATCAACTGGTCCTTAGATAGATGAGTCAACCCTAGATAGTTCTAGTGGGTTTTTTGATTGGCGTGTTGGTTGCTGGTCATTTCCCCTTTAATTCGATGATCAGGCCCTGAACCTCGTTGCTTGTGATGCATCGCCTGGCGTTAAAATGAGCAGAATGAAATGGTCAAGTTGAATGACACCCAGTCGGGCGTTTGATATTCTCTGTTCAAAAGCGAGTCGCAAAATCGTGTTGATGCGACGAATTTCCTGTAGAGACCGAGCGCGTCAGCCCCTTCTATGTGTCTGGGTACCGATCGGTACCCGAAGGGTCTGAGGAGTGCGGTTAAGGTATACCGTGCACCCGATGGGTCTCACCTGGCGTCCAAGAAGATGAGCTTGAGATCGAGGCTGGCCCTGAACATGAACATGTTGGTGTGCAGCTTGATCTCGGTGATGGCGCTGGGCGGTAGAGAATGGCCGACGGCCACCAGGCCCATGTTCTGGTAGCAGCCGGCTTCGTAGGGGCCCGAGGCAGCGCTGAATTGCTTCACTTTCAGGTACCCCGAACAGTGGATGACCTGCGAAGAAATAGTAACGCTTATTGGTTTCATATTTTGACAACACGAAAGGGAAATCTATAATGTTCGAGGAACATCGTGATAGCCAGCGGTGGAATTTGGGAGAGAAGGAAGGTGTTGGAATTTTTCTTGACAATTTGGAGGTCGTAAGCATCAGGAAAGACTTCACTAGGCAAAGAATTCCGTAACTTTGTCGTTCTATTGAATGGATGAAGTTCGGCATGTTTCGAGCCTGACTGTATGGATATGACATAGAAGAGAGGGCTTAGATTTTTCATGTCAGTTCTGAATTTGAAATTTTCTTCTTTTGCACCCTGGAATGGCGTTGAGTGAGCACGATTTAATTATTTTTTGTTGATCTTAAGTTAATCTTGAGTTTATAAGAATTAGGGCAGACATAGGCGAGTCCATTGATTTCAACATTTGTTATTTATTAAATAACAGAGTCTTTGAAAAGGCGTCACATACAAGGCGTTGAATTAAAATGGAAATTGAATGGACCGATTATTTAAATTCAAAACAGGTAAGTATACCTACTCAAAACAGAAGTTGACTTTTGATGGTGTTGATTTTCGACAAAAGCAAACACTGCAAATTGTGACTATTCACCTCAGCTGTCAGTTTTTTTTATTAGGTAGTAAACTATGGCTTTCAATGCATTGTTGTTTTCATTCTGGAGGGAATAACAAAGCTGATATAAATACGGCAATCTCAAAGGCATTGTTAGGTCACGCTTTACTAGAAGCGTTGCTACGAATACATTATTTGGATTAACAAATCAAAACTCTCAATCGTTTATATATACCCACCTATAGTGATTTATTGTTCGGTTCGGCAATGGATGATGATGTATACTTTTCATAATCATCTCATTCTATATACAGGGAGTAGTACTTGAATCTTGAAGAATTATGAATCGGCAACAAAATATGATGGAAAGTAAAATGGTAAGATCGATAATGGGGTCGAAGAGGATAGTGGAAATATCGTAAGAGTACGATAATCAGATCGGTGGAAAAAGGATCGCATTGAACACCGTGAAGAGTTCAACCCAACGCTTCTCTACAGTGACATGGATAAATATTACTATAGATAATATAAAAAAAGGATGTAAATTATATTGATTTGAGTAATTTTGAAAGGAACAAGGGCAATTTCGTATGACGCATGTTGTGTTAATCAAAATCAAAGCGAAGAACTCTTGAAATGGCAACGAATAATTGGGTGCAATTCACAATCTCAGAGATTGCCCATTAAATCATTATCGAAACTTCTGTGGAGAATATTTCATGCATATTCATTATGACTGCATGTTGTATACGAATATACTGAACATGCTTATGGAGAGGAACCAGTCTGGAATATTCTGGGTTGATTAACGAAGAAGTCCTTCTAGGTGTCACCGGTGGAAATATATACCGTGTGTATCCAACGATGTGTGTGCCTACTAACCCTTATAGAACGTCTGGAAATGATTCCAATGATGATGATACTTTCACAGTTTACTATTTCAATCTCTTCTAATATATCGGTTAATTTCTCATAGCTTAAAAAATCGGTTTTACGTATTTTTTGCTATTAGTTTGAAAATAAGTATTGCTATATCGATATTCTACATGATGCTTGCATGAAAATGATATAGAACTCATTCTGGATCAAAATTAGGTTCATTCGTTTTCGTGTTTCCGATTAAACACAAGATTTTTCAAGAATTTCTTCCAACGTAACGAGATACCTAGTTCATGATTTTTTTTAGAATGTTCTACTCTGTTCTAGAACGTTCTAGACTGTTTCTAGAATATTTCAGAATGTTCTTGAGAATGTTATGAAATGTTCTAGATTGCTCTAGAATGTTCTAGAATATTATATAGTCTTCGAAAAATGTTCTAGAATGTTCTGGATTGTCCTATAATGTTCTAGAATTTTTTTTAGGATGTTCTAGAATGATTTTAGGATGTTCTAGAATGAATTAGGAGTTCTTGATGGTTATGTAATGTTCTAGAACGTTCTAGACTGTTTCTAGAATATTTCAGAATGTTCTTGCATGTTCTTGGGAGTGTTATGAAATGTTCTGGATTGCTCTAGAATTTTCTAGAATATTATATAATCTTCAAAAGAATGTTCTAGAATATTCTGGATTGTCCTATAATGTTCTAGAATGTTTTTAGGATGTTCTACAATGATTTCAGGATGTTCTAGAATGAATAAGGAGTTATTGATTGTTATATAATGTTCTAGACTGTTTCTAGAATATTTCAGAATGTTCTTGAATGTTCTTGAGAGTGTTATGAAATGTTCTAGATTGCTCTAGAATGTTCTAGAGTATTATATAATCTTCGAAAGAATGTTCTAGAATGTTCTGGATTGTCCTATAATGATCTAGAATGTTTTTAGGATGTTCTAGAATGGTTTTAGGATGTTCTAGAATGAATTAGGATGTTATTGATTTGTTATATAATGTTCTAGAACGTTCTAGACTGCTTCTGGAATATTTCAGAATGTTCTTGAATGTTCTTGAGAGTGTTATGAAATGTTCTAGATTGCTCTAGAATGTTCTAGAATGTATTTAGGATGTTCTAGTATGAATTAGGATGTTCTTGCTTGTTATATGATGTTCTAGAGCGTTCTATAATGTTCTGCAGTTTTCGAGAATATTCTTGAATGTTATAGATAATGATATAAAATGTAACAGAGCATTTCCTATACTGTTTTAGAATGTTCTATAGTGTAAGAGAATATTCTAGCATATTCTAGATCGCTCTATAATGTCGTATAATGGTCGAGAGTATTTTAGAGTGTTCTAGTGTCCTAGAGAATGCTATAGGATGTTCTAAAATATTCTAGAATGTTCTTAAATTTCTGATTCACGAGAAAATCACTAACACGGTATTCATTTACCTTGTAACCGCCGTTGGTGAGCCCTGCGTTTCGTTTTGCGAGCACGCACTTCATCCTCAGGAAGAAGGCGCGCTCGCTCTCGTGGTCGTGCAGAGGCGTCACCCCCGGGGGGAACATGGTGGGGGTGAGTACGGCCGTCATCTCGTCGTGGTCGGCAGGGTGGATGTATTCGTATATACTGTTTCCTGTCAGTTCTACCTGGAAGAAATCGCTAATCTAGGTATACTGGGCCTTTAGAGTTCTATTAGTCCATTTTGTCTGTCGATTTCAGTCGTTTTATATTTTTTGAGGTGAAACTTTTTTTTTACTTCGCCTCGATTTCTTTCAAGAAGCAGTCGAGGCCGATGTGGCGGCGCCCATGGCTCCCATCAGCTAAATCGACTAATTTTTCGAAAATATCAAATGTCAACGATCCGAAAAAAAGTTTCACTTGCATCGCATGGTTTTCTGTTACTTTACCTGCGATAAACCCAGATGTACCGAGGCGGTTTCTGATATGTACATGATTTTTCCGTCCGGAGCCACTACGAATATGAATCCGTCGAGCGTTTGCAGAAGGTACGAACCCAATTCTTTGATGGGCGCTTCTCTGGGATGGGGAATGATCGGGGTGGCCCCCCACGCGTCGCCCAATCCTGAAAACGACACGAAATCATGCTGTGGTGTTGATTTTTTTGTAGCCGCAAGGACTTGGAGGTTTAGTATATCGACAATTAATCAATCCACCGACATCTTTTTAGAATGTAATTGAAGAATCTAGAATTTGTTGCGAGCATTATACAGGGTATTAATTGAGTACAATGAATTTAACAGACGATTATTGGAGTGATTTTAAAACAAAAAAATCGTGAAACGCGTTGAACATTGGTTTCTCGTAAATATCTTGAATATCCTTTACGCAACTTTTTTTTATTTGGCATTATTTGGGGATAATTCAGCTCAAAAACGTGTCTGGCTATTTACGACATCATAGACAGCGATTTCTATGAATTTACCACCGTGTGTTCAAAGTTTAATCTATGCATGACATCATTTTGATAAATATGATTTGTATACTTGACGCGTTCTTTGAAAAACTCAAAGATTGAAGACTAGTTAGTGGCTGCATCGACAATGCCAATTATTCGAATAGAAAAGTTTTTCTGTTCGTTATATATGAAAGAGGAGCCTGCGAAGGAAAATGTAAATTAATGCGGAGCTTTTGTGTGTGAGATTTCTGTTGAGATACGAGATGAATCCGTACTTTATTCATTCCCCTATATTATTATGTTCGGATGTATTTATTCGATGACAGTGATGTTTGATCAAATGTGACGATCTCACGTTCTCAGCATATTTATAAAGGAATATCAAACTTTATTATACGGAACATTAAAGTGGTCGATAGATTTTGAGACATAGATTTTTCACGATGATTCGAAACCCACCAGGTTTTGAGAAAATAATATAAAACAGGGTATTCCATTTGAAAATATGTTACTTGTATAAATACTGTCTGTAAGTTCTTCGAGGAGGTGGTATATTCATTTTTCAGCTTTTAATGAGATTTTCTCTCCTTGTTTCTGAAAAATAGAGTAGAAGTTATTAAAAATTATTGCAATATATTTGTAGTAAGGACAGATTTTGTGATCTGTCCCAAAATGTCACTGCGCTTGAAATTAAACCTTTAGATACCTAAAAGAGAAATTCTCTATTGGTCAGTGACACCTTGTTTTTGAAAAAAATTGGAAATACAAATATATTTAATGAGAATAAAAACTCTATTTATCTTGAGAAAATTTTACGAAGAGAGAAATATTTCAATTGTGTTGAGAACGGGAGCAGATTCGTTCCCGAAACGTCCTCTAAGATAAGTAGAGGTTTCATTCTTATTAAATATATTTGTATTCCCAATTTTTTTTTCAAAAACAAGGTGTCACTGACCAATAGAGAATTTCGCTTTGAGGTATCTAAAGGTTTAATTTCAAGCGCAGTGACATTTTGGGGCAGATCCCAAAATCTGTCCTTACTACAAATATATTGAAATAATTTTTAATAACTTCTACTCTATTTTTTAGAAACGAGGAGAGAAAATCCCATTAAAAGCTGAAAAATGAATGTTACTTGTATAGTTTGTCACGCTTCCAGGGATCACCCTGTGTGTAAAATAGGCACGGCACTCAACTTCCGTTTATTGTTTTTCCCTCTCAGCAAAAAATAACAAGAATATATGGGTATAATACGAGATTTTGGGGGGTCAACTTGGCACTTCGCTCGGCGCAGGTCAATTTTTCAAATTTTTGTTATGTTGAAGGGCTGGTGCGAATTAAGATGAAAGGATCTACAATTCAAACAAATTTCCTACAAGAATTGTATCCTAACCGTTTGACCATCATTGACTGAACAAGAAGTGAAACAAAAAAGAAAGCGCGTAGGAATAAATATTTTATATTTATTTATTCAAAAGACTGGTTTTATTCAACGAAGAAATCTATTGAAAAAAAAAACAATTACTCGTCTTGAAAAAGAAAAAAAATTTTGAACAACTTGCTATGGAGTAGAAACGGTTTCAAAAATTAGTGAAGAATGATACAAATAATGGAGCCTGGTCGAATTCGACATTATGATATTAGGGCCGTATTCAAAAGAAAATAAAAGAAGCTGGGGATCCGTGAATTCGGTTTTTCAAAATATCTCGAAAAACTCATATAGTGTCCTTATCTTGGACACAGTCTAGATATACTAAGTGGCCCAATGAAAACGAAACGAGGCCGATTTGACATTGTTATCGTTCTCAGAAAAAAAAAAAACGCTCGCTTCGAGGGGAAAATATATTGAAATCATTTTGAAGGTAATCGAAATCTCTTACCAACGCTTGGAATCCAATGCAGTAGTTCTCGAGAAAACACGTTCATGAAAATAACCCCTTTCATCACTATTTCTTATTTTGTAATTAGAACGATGTTCATCTAAGAAGTGCCTTATGTGTTTTTTTTTTTAAATCCTGTCCTATCCAACATTACATAAAGAATCAATCATTTCACTGTCAGTTGCTTGATCTCTCAGTAAAATGCATGCCTGGTTTCGTTTTCATTGGGCCACCCTGTGTACCTACTTACCGTCCGGGAAGACTTGTCTCATCTTGAGATAGGAAGTGGTCAGTCTGATGACCGATGCTTTGTCCAGTTGTGATGTGATGGCGGCCGGTAGAGGGAGCAGCTTGGCCAGTTCCAAAAATTCCGCGTTTTCTTTTTCTCGTCTACTTCTGGCCGCATTTTTGCTTTTTTCCTTCATGGCACCTTTGGTGCCGATTGATGATACTGGAAAGCGAATACGAACAGATATAGAAAATATCTACACCAACATACAGGTGTCTGATTATTATTGCTCGTAACTTCCAGGTCCGATTTTTTGGGCCCCAAAATATGGAAAAAGGTTCACATAAACATGTCCGAAAACGATTTTTTTCTTAGATACAAGTTTTTTGGAAAAATAGATATTCTAATAATTTCTGAAAAAGGCTTCAACCGATTTCAATATATTCATTTGCCAGCTGTTTGATTTTTGATTTCAATATAATTCACATTAATTATTTATATATCAATATGGTACCTTTTGGACCTATTACGGAAAATAAATCACTCCTAGGTCGTGCCGACAAGGCAAGTCAGTTAGATTTTGAACAAAAAAAATAACACTCAGGGGATTTTCCGAAATGTTCTGTTTTTTTTCATATTTAAGCAACTTAAAATACAACTTTTTTGGCACGTGAGCTTATACCATGTATCTCGGAAACGAATCGATTCTAGACATATGTTTTCATGAACTTTTTTCTATTTCGACCCAAAAAATCCGACCTTGGAGTTTCTCACAACAATAATGAATCCCCTGTCGGACGAGAAAGTAAAAAGAATCATTTTTTTCCTCGAAGGAATATTAGATTAGTGTTTCTCATTTTTTCTTCGCTTCGGAAAAAATATCTGCACTAACATATATAGGGTGTTTCGTAGTTGAAGTGACAAAAACCTGTTGGATATATTGGAGATAGTTCATAGGAACATGTGACAGAAAATATTGAAGAATATAAGCGAAATGTTTTCGCAATCAATTAACTCAGATATTATTCATTTTTTAGTTTTTATGGGATTTTCTCTCCTCTCTCTCCTATGTATTAGTAATTGAATCTATCGTCTTTGAATTCAACGAAAAACTAGATAATCAATTTGTATTTAGTCTTTTTATCTACAGTTTGCTGAAAAAAAAATGAAAATTGAAATAATAATTGAAAAAAAAATAAGAGTCTAACATTTCATCAAATATTAACCTGTTGCATGTGTATTTTGCATGTGATTGTTCTCTCATTTCGCCATTAAAATAGAATTTGACTCCGCACAATAAAGTCTAATATCATTTTCACGGGTAGCAGAACTTTTTATAGACGCAGAAACTTGTTTTCGTAAAATTATCAACTTTTTCCGCGTGTATTAAAAAAAATTGGACAGCCTGTCTCACAGTTCGTTATAGATAATATTCCATCCTAACAGGTGGAATCATCTCTACGTACATTTATTTTTGGCTGCAGAATCCGCACTAACGAATTTCATTTTGAAGTAGTCCCGGCGTACGAAAATTATCACCCACAGCAAAATAACCCCAAAAATAACGTTAATTTTTTTTTCCACACCTGCCACTCGCAAACACTTCGCGCACTTGTCCGAATCCCAAACTGATGCAGCATCTCATCCGGCATGTCGGGAATCCCCGTGCAGGCATCGCCCTATAGAATTCGCGCTGTCGACCTGTCGATTCGTCAGGTGGACTTTCGAAAAACGTCCTGAAAAGTCAGTCGGTCGACTGGAACTGAGGTGTGCCGGACAGGTGGAAGATACGCCCTGATAGCGGCGAAAATGGAGGGATTTGGGTAGGCACCCTTGGTGCTGAGATGCACCCTACGCGTCGGAAAAAGTAAATTAATGTGGGAGGGGGGGGGGGAGATATTTTTATTTTACTCAATTGAAGTAGGCGAGAAAAAAAACCTGAGATATGAGATTATACATTTTTTACTATAGATCGAGCTTAGGGAGAAAGAGAGAGGAATTGAAAGGACCACAAGAAAGTGCTGTTACATATAGTACCAGAAATTTAGGTTTATACAGGGTTGTGGGATAAAGTATGGATCCAAGTGAATATCTTTCCAACGAAAAGATCGATATTTATGGAAATTTGCAGGTATAATTGCAACGGAACAACATACATTTGTTAATAATATACTTCCGGTTTAACCGGAAATGCCATCGACTTCTTCAATTTAAATGAGACACCCTATATATTTTTACAAATTTTGGAAGAGCTTGTTATTTTGAATTCATACATACTTAGTTTAGAGTGAAAAAAAATGTAAAAACGAGGAATATAGCACTTCAATCAACCTCCTTTGAGCTTTTTGCATCAGATCAAATAGCTATTTAGATGGACTAATTGATGTTGTTTGTATGCATATTAATAATAAACGTACCATTTATACAAATTGTACAAATTAGAATGGTTCAATTAAGTGAAAAAGAGTGTATTGAAATCTTAATGATGATCGGTTATGCTGATTCTAAAATTTATTTCCGTCAATTAGAATTTGACACTTGGTGAACGAAAGAGTATTCGTTTATTTATTACTTTGCATACAAACAACATCAATAAGTTCATCTAAATAGTTGTTTGCTCTAATGCAAAAAACTCAAAGCAGGTTTAATTAAAGTGCTATATTCCTCGTCGTTTTAACAATTTTTTTTACACTAAACTCAGTATATATGAATTCAAATTAACAAGCTCTTTCATGTTCCATTGCACTCACTTGCAAATTCTCATAAATATCGTTCTCATCGTTTGGAAGATATTTACTTGGTTCCATACTTTATCCCAACCCTGTATATTTCTGGTTATATTTACTAAGGGCTTACTTCTTCGTGTAGCACAGGAGATGTTGTGTCTAAAAGGATTTAGGGGTATAATCACCCGGTAATCTTTACGTTAATCCAGCACTGGATTATCGGAAACATGACTTTGGCATTTGAAAGTTTATGGATAATTATTAGATTGTATTTTTGGGGTAAACGAAGAGATGATATGATCACCAATATCACATGTATCGTGACGTTTTTGTAGAATTTCGACTGCTATTTAGTGATGAAATATACAGGGTCCTACAGCATTCAAAGTTCAGTTTTGAAAATGGTTTTTCCGCCATAACTCTCAGGACATCGAAGCGTTTTTGACCAGATTGAGTACAGGTGAGAAATTATGATGATTTTGTTTCAATTTCCACTCTTTATTTTCTGCACGACTGAATATTTTTTCAAATTGACATTTTCTCAAATCCCCTGTTCAGTTTAGTGAAAAATGCACTCTTGCTCCTTTTATGATATAATTGGGGTAGAAAGTTTTGGCAATTTCTCTAATAATTCTCATTTTCCATTTTATTTGTGAATCATGTGAAACTTTGTTGTGTTGGAATCTGTTATTATATCTATATAATCAAGATGAATTTATTATGAATCGTTTCATCGAAGCCTTGATTCATCAACTGAATTATTCAATTTACGCCATCGCGATTTTTTTTTATTAAATTCAAAGCCTCAGATCAAAATCTTATAAAAATCTTTCAATTTGTACAGAAAAAATCAAATATCGCATAGATGTGCATTATTTAAACATCAGATTCAATGGCACATCCTTTACACAGTATAAAATTTGACGGTGTAAATTTTTACACCTTAGAGTAGTACAAACATTTTTCACCGAATGGTGTTAACTGTGACACCATTGACAGTGGTCAGTCTGAAAAACTCCGTTTTATATGGTTTAACACCTGCCCAAAGACATTTACAATATTGGACACCGCTAGTGTTCAACATTGAATCCGCAAGTGGTTGAAACAACACCGTAGAGAGCGAATAAAAACTAAGACGCCATATTAACGCGTCGCTCGTGGTTCCGGTTAACAGTGAATCCAGTCCCTCCAACAGGCCCTTTGAAGTCGGAGGTCGTACGCGTCCTTATCTAACTAGACCTGTACAAGCCTGTTGAATTACCAATTAGATTCCCATTTATACTCGAATTTTCCGTCGTCGGTGAATCGCCAATATCTCTGGTGACAGGTTAGTTTGTTTTACCTCAAATCAATTCAATAGTGCAGTGTGATAAGAATAATGTTATAATATCGATGTTATTGAAAAAGCTCAACTTTTATTTTTGTACATCTTTCCGATGTAAAACGTAATATTTTATTTATGTTCTGTTCAGTGTAGTATTTTCTACTGTTGTAAGAAGTGTTATTTATGTTTTGACTTCCATTTGAATTTGTATATTATATTATCATATCATGTCAGATGGAATGTTTTTCGTTGTTTATCATTGGAGAATAAATACTTATTTATAATCTCCATGTTTTTTTCTCACAATACTGCAACTGGATACAGATACCTCAAAATTATTCTGACACATAAAATGATATATGAAACAAAGAACACATTCTTTATACAGTTTTTTACACCTCTCGGAAGTCAAATTGACACCATCGCAGACGAATATCAACAACTACCGGTGTGAAATATGACACCCGGCGCGGTGTCTATATCCATACACACCATCACAGTGCCAATTGAACACTGCACCAACGTTGTTAAATCGACACAAAAATGGTGTGTATGGATATAGACACCGCCGGGTGTCATTTTGGTGTCAAATATCCCGTCGATTTTCTACTGTGTACACAAAACAAAATTCTACTCTTATAGTATCGTGAAAATGTATAACCACATCTCAAAAAGCTGTCAGAAAGAACTGAAAAATGTTTCATTCATAACTTAAAAAAATATATTTATGTACCTATATATGTATGAAATATTGCATATTTACTTTTTCCTTATTTATTTACTTATTCAAATCAAACAAATCATAATGTATATCGAGAAAAGAATAAAGAGTATCATTATAATTATTATCATAGAGTATGCGAACCCGAAAAATCCACCCTCGATCGCCAACACAAACATTTCAATCGATCGCAGAATCGTGTATTTTTGTGGCAATGTTTCAAAACTACGGTGACCAAGAGTTATCACCCTGTACATTGGCAGAAGAAACAAGTGCCTAGAGTTGTTCGTGGATGGGCGAAGAACAAGGGGCGAAACACCTGGAGCAATTCCGAGATTTCGCGTATTTTCCAAAATTCCCATCTGGCGCTCATTTGAATTTTATCATTTTGGGAATGGGAACCTGCTACGGTCGCAGGTTCTCACAGCAATACGGCAAGTGTTGTTGTTGTTATTAGAAGAATAATAGTTCAATGGCGGCCGTATGAAAAGGTAAACGGATTCAGTCAGGACGGGAGGGTCATATTTATGGTGCGCTTGAGGTTGCAATCGTAAAACCATGATGAGTTTCGAATTTGGGGAATTTCCGTTTTCTCGATCGTGGGAAGAACTTTTCGCCTTCGTTTATCTAGCTACAGGCATTTTTCAGATTAATTAATTGAATTACTTGGGTAGGTATATCTACATCTACGTCTATAAAAATACGACGATGTCAGTGGAAAATATAGTTATTTTTGTATCTTGTGTGCGAGATTGTCGAGATTTGATTTATTCACCGAGGTGAAAATTGGATTGGAGAAATTTCAGAGAAGCGTTCTGAATTTTCTACAATAATTATCTTGTGAACGAAGTATCAGATCGAATTTTCACAAGAGTGCCTCTTTTACCAGTGCCAGTGGCGCAGAATATAGAGAGGGAAAATTAAAACAACATCCTTGTCATCTACTCTCCTATACATTCTTGACAAAACTCACTCGCGTTGAAAAGCGATTTTTTTTCTATCTGTTGTCAACGCGAAAGGGAAACCTATGATGTTCGAGGAACATCGTGTTAGCCAGCGGTGGAATTTTGGGAAAGAAGGAAGGTGTTGGAATTTTTCTTGAAAGTTTGGAGGTTGTGAGCACCAGGAAAGACTTCACTAGGCAAAGAATTCCATAACTTTGCCGTTCTATTGATGAATGATGCTTGGTATAGCGATATTCGACAGGTCTCGAGCCTGACAGTGTAGGGGTGACCAGCTTGAGCTCGTCTGGTTTGTCTACTAGGAATCGCGCGTGGTGGCATAATAGATGATATTTCCGTTGAGCACCGACCGTGGAAGTATCTATGAAAAAGGCCAGAGATCGCCGACCTTTCTACGATGTTCTAGAGAGGTCAATGTTTTGGTGGGTGTTGTATCATCGACTAGGCGAATAGCTCTCTTCTGAATTGAATCTGAGAGCTTTAGCGTATGTTTGGGGGCTGAGCTCCAAACATGTGCACAAGTCAAAAACGCTTCAAGGTCCTGAGAATTATGACAAAAACTAATTTTAAAACCGAACTTTGAAAGGCTGTATCTTCCTTACAGCCAAAAAGCAATTGTGATTGCACAAAAACATGTTATTTTGGTCGCATTACATGTGAGGGGTGATCATATTGATAGAAAACAATCGCTTTTCGCGAAAATACCGCGTGCAACGAACTACTATGATCGATCCATGAAAATACAAGTGAAACAGTCAATATAAAAATCATTATTTCGTTTAACCTCGGGAATAATAAAATACAATCTAATAATATCAATAAACTTTCGAATGCCAAAGTCAAGTCTCCAGTAATCCACAGTAACATTGTAAATTTACTAAATAAAATCGGTAGTATTTTGTCGCAATTTGAAAAGTATTGAAATTTTTGTTGTACATTTCTTGGATTTTTGCTTGATTGATGATCATATAAAGGGTAGAATGCAGAGCGCAAAATATGTATTTCTCTGAATTCCAAGCGTAGTGACATTTTGGGGCTGATCATAAATCTTACTCCCTTACTCCCTTACCAATATATTGAAATCATCATCAGAAAAAATGTCAAAAATCTGTGAAAATGAATATACCACCTCATCGACTAACCTCACTGACAGTATTTGAGAGATAATGATGTGTTATCAGTATATAAGATAGCCACCAATATAGGTATGTGAAGGTAGGTCATTGATGGACACTAAAAACAGGAAGGGGCCAAGTATGGATCCCTGTGGTACGCCCATCACCATATTATGATATCACTTTTGTCACCTACGCGGCAATTATCACCCACCTTCGTGATGTAGATTATGTCCGTCTCAGAACGAAGACATCGTCGATAACAATAATAATGATTATGTTATTCCGATAGCTCACGACGTCTAATTAGTCGGTCGGGCGGGTGCGTGCCTTTCGCCGGCGAAAAGGCACGTTCCGGCGTCGCGACGCGCGTCTCGGCGTAGATAACAACATATACAAAGTATCCGCTGATATTCCACATCGCGACCGCCAGGGACGGACTCCGAGGTACAGAGTTTTCTCGTATATTTTTCGAAAGAAATTTGATTTTCCACTCCCACTTTTGTATGTCACAACGTCACTATGGACGTCAAACGTCACAAAGTCGAAGAATCTTTACTATGGAAATAGTCAGAAAACATCTATGCATGTGCAATTTTGCCAACAGTCAGCTGATCACTGCTGGTTGCCTCTCTCATTCATTCATTTCATTTGATTTATTGTTCACGCAAAACATACAGTTTTATAAACAAGAAATTCGGTAGAATTACAGAAATTACTAATTGAACATAAATATCTCTCGGAAGCTGTTTTTCTAGGCGCGAACTCTAGGGTCTATTTGAAATTTGTTCAAAATTACACTCAAAAAATTTTCTGGTTAGTATAGACACAGTATAGTATGCTTTTGTAATCCTAACAATATTTCATCGTTACAAAAACCAGAATATTGTTATGGTTTCTCTATGTATTCAATATCTTACCTATGAGCCGATATATTCTGATATTTTTTAAATCTATAAGTACAGCCATAGGTAGCCATTGGTTGATCGAACAAAGCTTCAAAATCCTTCCTTGACTTGGGCTGATTCGGCTGTACCAACTAGGATTGTTTACCAATTTTTAATATTCAGAAAACAAGTAAAACGGATTCTCTTTGTTTTAACTTACTTACGGATCAATAAGCTTCGCTAAACAATAGATTTGAGTGAATAATCTCACACTAATAACTCGATTCGAATAAAAATAACTGAAAATATCGTTTCTCAATAAACACCGAAATGTTTCGACAAAGCCAACAGTCATGTGATTTTTCATCGCTGTCTCTCTTTCTTATGCTCATTTCAATTCCTCTCTCGCTCTCTCTAAGCTTGATCTAGTAGAGAAAATATAATATCATATATTCGGTATAATCGTTTGAATAATCGTTGAAGTCCGATTGGGCCGGTCCTTCCCTGTGCAGGGGCAAGTGTGAAACGTGCATTCATTTCGCGGACCCCGTTCGACAAATAGTGTGCATCTGTTAATTGCACCTCTGGGTCACGTTCGACAGATTGTGTTCGATGTCGATATGTCGGTTTACGAAAATAAATGGGAAAACGAGAACGTTTACGACGACTACCGTCAGGTGACACCGACACACTATACGGGGTGTGTACGAAATTTATAGACGAGGTCCATGTCTATATCGAAGATACAGGCGATGAATTTTCGAAAGTATCAACGAAAGTATTACAATAGTAATGAATTTCCTTCAGTAAAAAATGTTATTTCTATACGTACTTTGCATATTATTCCTTAGAAAGCATGTTATGGCATGCCATACTATGGACGGTATAACGTTAGTAACGTTCGAAGATCAGTATAATATGATCTCATAATTCACTGGTGTATCATGGATATCGTAATGCTCGATGATATAATGTTGACGTTGACGCTCTTAGATTCAATTCAGAAGAGAGCTATTCGCCTAATCGATGATATGACAGTCACCAAAACATTGACCTCTTTAGATCATCGTAGCAAGGTCGGCGATCTCTGCCTTTTTTTATCGATACTTCGACGGTCGGTGCTCAACGGAGATATCATCTATTATGTCACCACGTGCGATTCCTAGTAGACAAACCAGACGAGCTCAGGCTGGTCACCTCTACACTGTCAGGCTCGAGACCTGTCGAACATCGCTATACCAAGCATCATTCATCAATAGAACGGCAAAGTTATGGAATTCTTTGCCTAGTGAAGTCTTTCCTGATGCTTACAACCTCCAAACATTCAAGAAAAATTCCAACATTTTCCTTCTCTCCCGAAATTTCACCGCTGGCTGACACGATGTTCCTCGAACAGTATAGGTTTCCCTTTCATGTTGTCCACAGATTTTTAAAAAAAAACCGTCGTGGACAAAATAGGAATAAAAAAAATGGTTTCTCAAACAAGAAACGCAGAAAACCATTCAACAGAAATATTCAGAAAGAAGAGTGGGGAAGTACTAATATAAACTTATACAGGGTGTTTCCCAACTACGGTACGAAACTTCAGGAAGCGAGTCGTTAGGTCGTTTTAAGAAAAAAGTTCCTTCGAACATAAAATGTTTCATTTTTCAGCTTTTCGTGGGATTTTCTCTCCTCGTTTCTAAAAAATAGAGTAGAAGTTATTAAAAATTATTTCAATATATTTGTAGTAAGGACAAATTTGGGATCTGCCCCAAAATGTCACTGCGATTGAAATTAAACCTTTAGTTTCCTAAAAGAGAAATTCTCTATTGGTCAGTGACACCTTGTTTTTGAAAAATTTGGAAATACAAATATATTTAATAATAATAAAACCTCTACTTATCTTGGTGGACGTTTCGGGAACGAATCTGCTCCCGTTCTCAACACAAGAAAATCTCACGAAAAGCTGAAAAATGAATGTACCACCTCCTCGAAGAACTTACAGATAGTATTTATAAAATGTTTCGTTTATGAGATACAGGTCGTCGAAGTTTAAAGAATATCATGAATATCCTTAAAATTGTTCATTTTCATTTGGGTTTTATTCAAGTCATAATCGTAATTCCCGAATGTTTGAGAAGAGCGGCTGACTTGATGCCATCACAGTATAAAAATGTTATAACCATTAATTAGGGTTAGTCGGGTCATTTCAGGCCACCCTCTTGGGACGTCTGTTGTAGGTATTTCAGAGACCTACCGGAAGGAGAAAAAAAGTCGGTATACACACTATGGATTCACCTAATTTTTCACACCTCAGTTCGCCGTGGTATCGGCCGAAAATCACGTTAATCCTGGCGGATGACGTCCTGGCGCGTACCAAGCTTCCCGTATCGGAATTCATTCATCCGAGCACGTCCTGTCCCGTTTTACGACTGTCACTGTCAGATCGACGTCGGGCGAGGCCCATTGGCGTGCCTCGAGGAGGTCATAATCACGATGTCTGGCCGAACTCTAACTCACAACCAACTTAGTACAAGAGCATTTTATTTTTCTACAAAAAGTACATCAAGGTCAGTTTTCTTGATAATTGTACCTACAACGAAATGTACTGTACGGTCTTCTTCTCATGATATTTCATGCCACAGATAATTTTTCGCATCATGCATGTCTTCGATGTTTCGTTTCTTTTGTACGCCACTGGTTTTCATGAATTGCGAAGATATATTTTCTCACGGTGTAGGTGCTAGAGAGATCGATTACAACTCCGTAAACGTGACTTCACAAAAATAACAAACATCCATTTTAACACTTCTCAAATTGTACAGAACAATCTGTTATAGGTCTTTGCACAGAGGCATTATATGCGGCTATAGGATGGTGCACGTACTAACATGGGTATATAAGTGTGATGTTTCATACCATCCGTGAAACGTGACTTTGGAGGAATCGCATGGAGAAAAAAATGTTTGTTTGTGTTTCAGGGTCATTCGAAAAGTAATTTTCGGATTTGCGTAGCTAATACATACGATATTCTAGATATGACTAAATATACAATTTGATATTCATGATAAGTATATCGGTATGAAGGGTTTTTTTTTCGAAAGTGGAGTATTTTTTGACGATACCAAAATTAAATACTGTCTGTAAGTTCTTCGAGGAGGTGGTACATTCATTTTCCAGCTTTTCATGGGATTTTCTCTCCTCGTTTCTGAAAAATAGAGTAGAAGTTATTAAAAATTATTGCAATATATTTGTAGTAAGGACAGATTTGGAATCTGCCCCAAAATGTCACTGCGCTTGAAATTAAACCTTTAGATACCTAAAAGAGAAATTCTCTATTGGTCAGTGACACCTTGTTTTTGAAAAAATTTGAAAATACAAATATATTTAATAATAATAAAACCTCTACTTATCTTGGTGGACGTTTCGGGAACGAATCTGCTCCCGTTTACGAAGAGAAAAATATTTTAATTGTGTTGAAAACGGGAGGAGATTCGTTCCCGAAACGTCCACCAAGATAAGTAGAGGTTTTATTCTTATTAAATATATTTGTATTTCCAAATTTTTTCAAAAACAAGGTGTCACTGACCAATAGAGAATTTCTCTTTTAGGTATCTAAAGGTTTAATTTCAAGCGCAGTGACATTTTGGGGCAGATTCCAAATCTGTCCTTACTACAAATATATTGCAATAATTTTTAATAACTTCTACTCTATTTTATAGAAACGAGGAGAGAAAATCCCATGAAAAGCTGAAAAATGGAGATACCAAAATTGTGTCTTTGAAATCTTTCCTGGTATTCAAAACGAACTGAATAATATTTTGATTATTCATGATATTGACATGTTTTTCTCGAAAGAAAGCATTACGTGCTGATGAAAGAAAAGATATTTCATGTGATGTAAACATTCGAGTTATCATTGAAACCTATTGCATTTTCATAGGTCTCAAAAGTTCAAAATTTTCTGTAATAAGGGGAAGGGGGGTATGAATTATGTAATGAATCTGCATAATTTTCTGTAAAATCTGTATTGAGGCTGAGAGAAATTAGTTCATGATATATTCAGTATGTTTCAAACATACTGAAAATTCTTTTTTATTTGAATTATCGTTAGGTTAGAATCTGCCAGTGGATCTTGAACAGGACATCATGTGTTGATCATTATCATCTTTATATACAGGGCTTTTAACTACATTTCTGACGGACTATAGCCTGGACAGATTGTTTTGGAAATTAGTAGTAGAAGTAGTTTGCACAAGTTCTACATTTGGGAATAAAAAAATGATATGATATACAGACGGTTCCATATTTGAAAAGATTGACGTTTATTAAAATAATATCTCTATTTTGTCGAAAGCACCTGTAACTGAAATGTGGTTCTCAAAAATATACAATAATTGAATCACTGAAGATTCAAAAATTTGGGCGTAAAGGACCTGATAATTAAGAACATTTCTAACCTGAAAAATTCATCAAAACAAGTAGCCAGTAGCCTAGTCTGGAAACTGGAAAAAGTGCAAAAAAATCGCGGTTTCATGTTCATCCAGCTCAACCGTTGAACTTTCTGTTTCAAAAATGAAGTCCTGTACCTACTAATGTGGGCACCAAAAATCAACTGACCAAAGTTTCAGAGAGTTTGAATTTTTGCCAGCAAAGTCCAGCAATTTCTCGAAGAAGCCTAGTCTCGACGACCTCCGAACTTCCAATGCCAGCCAGCATTCCTCCGCTGGCTAACACGATGTTGCGCGAACATCATAGGGTGTCGAAAAAATTCGCGTTCCCGTTTGATGATCCTCCGGGGGTCACCTTGGACCTCGCTGGGAATCGTCGAAATCGAAGAACTCTCGTGTCGGATCGATTAAGGGTGTCCGAGAGCGGAGAACAAAGACGGCATCGGCGAAATGTCGATGGGTACGTAATATTTTTTCAGAGAAACGATATCCACGCTCGCGCGCCGCCTTTTGTCCGGGTTCCCGGAACGAGAGCCGCGAAGAGACAAAACGATTTATCGTCCTCGGCGAATCGTTCTCCAAAAGAAATCTCTAATAAACGGATGGCTTTTAATTACTCCGGTCGTGAGTTGACATTTTTACACTACCGGGTGTCCGGAGAAAAGTCTTCCGAGAACTCGTTAACGGGGCGATGCGATTTCGTATGTACAGGGTGTCCCGAATTTGCGGGCCTACACGGGGGACTTTTATTTCGTTTCGTTTTGGTTGGTTGCCACTTTTCGACTAAATCGGGGACATGCAAGATATTTTCTACAACAGAATAGTGCATTTTACTGTCACCGTCTTTTTGTGGTTGCAGAGATACTTGATTACCAATTCACCGTGCGAAGTAACATGGCTACTGTGTTGTGCTGAGTAAGAGGTTTATGCGTACAAAAATACAGGGTGTTACGTTGATCATGTTACAAACTTCTAGGGTAGATGAAACACACGAAAATAAGAAAAAAAGTTCATGTGAACATGGGTCCGGAAACGCTTCTCCAGGGAGTTAGGGCCCTTCGAAGATGACCTCCAAAAACTACTTTTCGTTTTATAGCTTCGGTACTACTGCAGCTATCGCAACCAATTTTGAGACATGAAATCTAGTTCGTAGGTTCATCAATTTGAGCCTTCCGGATTTTGTCACCTTTAACCAGGGGCGTACAAACCAGGGGGGTATTTGGGCACATTTGACCCTACTCCTCTTAGGCTTCAATTTCTTACCATTTTTATATCTGATTATGATTCTCCAATGCCTTTTACATAAAAAAGGTACTCTTGTAAAAATCGCTATCTGTCACCGTTTCCTCCGAAAATGGCTAAATCCAATCAATAATAAATTATTGGTCTTAAACCAATTATTACGTTGAAATATGAAAATGAGGTTCAGTACAGATAGTGAGCATTATTAGTTAGTCAAATCTTCTTCTTTAATGAAAATAAATTAGATTAGAGAAATTTATTGCCTTTTCGAAATTCGGGGTATAAAAAGTAAAAGGGAACGTACACAAAATATTTAAAAAAAAAACAATTAAACCTACACAAGCAAAACTAATAATAAATTTGCAATAAATCATTCACGATCACCAATGAAGAACTTGGAGTTTTGAAGTTTCAAAAGTACAAAATAAACAAGTAACACAAACAGGTTTAACGAGTGAGTCGAGGATAAGGCAGAGTAAATTTTTGTCTTGAAGATGAATTTACTAACGTTGTCGTTGACTGACCCTGTACGTACCAAAATAAATTCACTTTCACTGGCGACAAAATATTTTATTGACAGATTTTTGACAACTATCTGTACTGAACCTCATTTTCATATTTCAACGTAATAATTGGTATAAGACCAATAATTTATTATTGATTGGATTTAGCCATTTTCGGAGGAAACGGTGACAGATAGCGATTTTTACAAGGGTACCTTTTTTATGTGAAAGGCATTGGAGAATCATAATCAGATATAAAAATGGTAAGAAATTAAAGCCTAAGAGGAGTAGGGTCAAATTTGCCCAAAAACCCTCCTGGTTTGTACGCCCCTGGTTAAAGGTGACAAAATCCGGAAGGCTCAAATTGATGAACCTACGAACTAGATTTCATGTCCCAAAATTGGTTGCGATAGCTGCAGTAGTACCGAAGCTATAAAACGAAAAGTAGTTTTTGGAGGTCATCTTCGAAGGGCCCTAGCTCCCTGAAGAAGCGTTTCCGGACCAATGTTCACATGAACTTTTTTTCTTATTTTCGTGTGTTTCATCTACCCTAGAAGTTTGTAACATGATCACCGGAACACCCTGTATATTATTTTGTTTGCAAATGAATTTTCACCGATGCAGAAAAGAGTATTGCCTATAGGACAACGAAATTATTGCGAAAAACAGCAAAGTAGTTTTTTAGTCGGTGAAAGTTGATTCTCTGTCATCATGAAATATTTGCTGGAAATCTCGTTGAAAGTGAGTTGAATGTGACGAAGGTGTCAAAAATAACAATTCTTTCCTATGCCACAACGACCTAATTATATAGAACGAACTGCTGCCCCAACAAGTTTTGATGCAATAATTTTTTTAAAAAACTTCCCGATGCAATTGATTTCTGTAAATATTGGTAAATATCAAAAGTCACAGTAAAACTATAACAGAAATCATCACTGACTATAGAAATGAATGAAGTTTCTGTATTAGGATGTCAATGAAAGTTCTCTCAAATACTTGGCTACCATATTGTAGAATATAGAATGTCGAACTCAAATTCCAATCAAAAATAAACGATCACTCGTGCAACTGACATGAAAGATGTCAGAAAAATTTCGGGAAAGCTTTAGCTGTATCAACGATGTACAGAACACTTGTGGAGCTATTCTGCCTATTTGCCTATCTAAGTCCTTCAACTAGAACTCTAACGTACAGCTGACTTGATAACAGCATTTTATTCAATATATATAGCGGAAAATCACTCATATGTTAGTTGTAAGATGGCGGTACAAAAATGAAAACAAAATCAGTATTATTGATAATTGCACAATCAGTGATATAAAAATGTTGATTCAGAAGTAGTAATTTAGGTTACTTCTCAATTTTAGATCGAACTACATAATTACAATCTCAAAACGTCAACTGATCGTACAGAAATCTGTAAAAATGTCACCATCTTCTGGGGAGGTCTATAACTATTAGGCCATTATATAGCGGAAAATGCCGTTAGCGTTTTCGACGAAAAAAGACACCATCACACACCATCACACTGGTGGAGCTATTCTGCATATTATTTGCCCATCTAACTTCAATCAAAACTCTAACGTACAGCTAACTTGATAACAGCATTTTATTCGTTATAGCGGAAAATCACTCAAATGTCAGACACAAAAATGAAAAAAAAAACAGAATTATTGATAATTGCACAGTCCAGTGTTTAAAAATGTTGATTCAGAAGTAGTAATTTAGGTAACCTCTCAATTTCAGATCGAACTACATAATTACAATCTCAAAACTTCAACTTTTTGTACAGAAATCTGTAAAAATGTCACCATCTTCTGGGAAGTTCCATAACTATTAGGCCATTAATGCGGAAAATGGCGTTAGCGTTTTTGTCGAAACAAAACACTATCAGTGACCACCAGTGTTTTGTACATCGTTATAACGATGTTAGAGTGTTTTGTACATCGTTATAACGATGTACAGAACACTGGTGGAGCTATTCTGCATATTTGCCTATCTAACTTCTTCAATCAAAACTCGTTATAGCGGAAAATCACTCAAATGTCAGTTGTTAGATGGCGACACAAATGTGAAAACAAAATCAGTATTATTGATGATTGGACAATTAATGATCAAACTACATAAAAACAATCTCAAAACATCAACTTTAGCGTTTTTGACGAAAAAAAACACGATCAGTGACTGCACCAGGGTTTTGTACATCGTTACTGTATCATAACCGACCAGTCATAGCATCAGGCAGTGATATATAAGTACGATTATAGGAAAATACGGGAATGGGTAACCATATTGTTACCAAGGAAACACATGGCACGTGAAGCGTAAACAAACACCTGTTGCGCAGGTTAGGGCGCCAAAGTCGCAAAACTGACGTTCCAGTACGATACCTGCCACGCCGTCGTCTTCCAGTATGCGCTCCACCTTGACGGCCCCGATATCCAGGATGTCCATGGTAGTCACCTCCATCATCCCGTCTGGATGGGCATGACGTGCGGATCGCGTTGGGCACCTGTTCGAACACGAGCTGGTGGAATGACTAACCTCGAAGCTATAGCGAGATGTGCGCCTTCTCCATGGCCTGCAGATTAGCTGACTCGGCAGACCTTGCACTTATGTATAACAATGTGGACGAATGTTTGGAAAACAATGTCCGAGTGCTGACTGTTTCGAGGTGTTGTGGGTGTTTGGTTTCGCGGGATGATTTTTTTTCTTCTTTATTATTTATTTGATATTATACGCGTGAACCGTTCTCTGATATCGAGCACCGTCCAGGTCGTCCGGAACCATGTGGACGGAGCGGGTTTTTCTCTTTTCTTGGCTGACTGGGTGTACGGGGTGTCCCAAAATAGCGTTAGCACAATTCAAGGTGTGCATACTATCTTCGAAAGACAGAAAAAGAGGCCGTGATCACATCCTCGAATGTAAATTCAATTTTTTCCTGGCGATGTATGGAGTTTGAGGTTCAAATGTTGGTTTGAGGAGTTGTTCGATGATATGAATCTCTTTTTCTACGATTTTTCGTTTTGAACGTTCTACTTCTCCGCACGATAATTACTTTTACGCGAAGCACGATATTTCAATACAAGATTAGTATATTGTACAATGACCATGAGTTTTTTTTTATCTGTGGACAACACGAAAGGGAAACCTATGATGTTCGAGGAACATCGTGTTAGTTTGGAGGTTGTAAGCATCAGGAGAGACTTCACTAGGCGTAGAATTCCACAACTTTGCCGTTCTATTGATGAATGGTGCTTGGTATAGCGATGTTCGACAGGTCTCGAGCCTGACAGTGTAGGGGTGACCAGCTTGAGCTCGTCTGGTTTGTCTACTAGGAATCGCGCGTGGTGGCATAATAGATGATATTTCCGTTGAGCACCGACCGTGAAAGTACTTATAAAAAAGGCATAGATCGCCGACCTTTCTACGATGATCTAGAGAGGTCAATAATGTTATGGTGAGTGTCGTATCATCGACTAGGCAAATAGCTCTCTTCTGAATTGAATCTAAGAGCTTTGGCGTATGTTTGGTGGCTGAGCTCCAAACATGTGAACAGTACCAGTCCAGGACAGGTCGAATTTGTGCTTTGTAGATCATAAGCAGTTGCTGGGATGTGAAGTATATCTTCGCACACATTTCCCACGAGTAGATATATGAAATTTTGTTGTACGAGCGAATTATTTTCTCCATAACAGTTTCTATCAAAAACACTCATGTCGTCATTGAATACACAAATATTGAAATATATAACGAAAATTGAACAGTAAGTACTGTCATTGATTTCAAATAAAAAACTTTCCCAGGATTCAAACCACCTACGCTATTAACCAGCTTATATAGAACGACTGCTGCCTTAATTTGCCGAAATCTCGCAGAAAGATAAAATCATGCGGAAGAGGTACTTTTCCACACTAGTGCTGAAAAGTTACTTTTCTGTAAGATTTATGTAACTATTTCGTCTTATTTGTCATTTTGTAGCATTATTATAAGATCTTGTTTAATAAAACCCTTTTTTCTCCTAATTATAAGATGGACAAAAACACTCGTAGGAAAAACATTGTACCTAACTCTTGCGGAAAATGTCTTTTCCGCACTTATTAGGTAAATGACTATTTTCCACTCATAGAACCTGTACTATATCTACTTATTTTCAAGGAGTGAAGAGACTTTTATTTACCGGCAACGTAGCATTTCACATTTTACGAACTAGGTAGTAGTTCATAACCACAAAGCCACCTATTATTGGCAATTTCAATTGAACATCTCATTGTCATGATACGATATCCATCGCTGAAAAATCACTAAAGATAGTAAAACTACCAAGTAAATCATACACCATTTTTTTCAGATGTAGAGTTGGCAGGCTTGCTTGCGCCTATGTTACTTACTGATAGCGCGCGGTGATTGGTGGTGACAAGAGAGAGAGAGTGCCACTGCTACCAACATTTCGAACAGTAAAATATAAATATTCGTGCTTTTATTTGAATTTTTCAGAGCCACAATGATTGGAGTATATTTCTAGTAATGGAACAAATACAATATACACCTTGGTGGTGAAGAGTATAATTACCATGGGACCTGTAATTTTGGTCCCTGGTTTATAATGATATTCTTTAGTACTTTGATGTATAAATAACCGTTGTTAAAGTATGTGAGTGGTCAGTTTCCTGATTTGGTTTATATTTTGTCAATTTCAATGTTTCAAGTTGATAATTTCCCAAAACGTGTTTATTTTAAGAAATGCCTACCAATATTTTCGATTTCTGTTTAGTTTTTCTGGGATCTGGGGGTGAAGTCGGGCTTCTGATACCTGGAATCTATATAACTGATGATAGATAGCTTTGACTGTTCGTTCTATTCAATTTGATAAATAGTTTGTCATCACTTCTTCTGTAATATCGTCTCTTCGGGTAAACAAGACCATTTGCGATTATTGTAGGCTATAACTCAGATTATGCAGAGTAAATATGAAATATCGCGGATTTGGGCTTTTAGTGTAACGAGCGTTGGGCTGAGTATTAACTTAACGGCAGCGAGGGTAAATATATCAAAAATAGACTCGCCAGTTTGTTCTCTTAGTTTTATTGTGTCTATTATGAACCGAAGGAGATTAATGAGATATTTTCTTCGAAAACAGCTGAATCAGTAGGTATTCACAATTTTTCAATTTCCCTCACATAATGATGGATTTCTAGTATACTCATGAAGAACGACCATGTTTCATGTGTTGTATTCTAACTTTTTCTGAAATTTGCATCGTCTTTATAAACTATAAGTTTACAGTATGTTTCGAAATTTGACTGACAAAGCTTTGATGACGAATATTGATTAATTAATAAATATTCCATGTTCAGATACATCTCATAAAAAAGAAGGCGCCAAAAAGCAGTGTTCATTTTTTTTTTCTAGAAAAGCAAAAATGAAACTTATTTTGAATTGTTTGGTGGTGTTCCCGTATGGTTGCGAGGGGTAGAAAAATGCACCCCTAGAGTTTGTTTCGTATAAGGAACTTTCCTTGTTATGCATATCGAACCGTTTGATAGGTTGATTCATTCTCAACAAATTAGATCTGTTTGTGATTGTTTTCGTGACAATAACAATGTCTGCGAAAATAAAATATTTATTATTAGGTAATTTGGTGTGGTTCGCATATTATGGAGGAATTAAAATGGAGAAACATGAATTTAATGTCTTACATGTGTGGCTGATTTCTATATAGTAGGTGGCTGTCAGTTGTATTGTGCCCATGATTTCATTTTTCTATTTTTTTCGATTTCAACAAGAAATAAACAAACTACTTCCGACACCCCTTCAGGTGGCTGTATCTAAACAGGGATCAAATACATATTTTTCAAATATAAACGACCCCTGAGAATTTGTTCGCACTCATTTTTTCACACCCTGTATATCTATTGAGTATGATATGTATGAGATGTTGGGGCTGTGTAGTTACCTTTTGAGAAATGTGGAGAAGAACCGATTCACGTAATCTTCCGTATTTCGTCTGAACATAAACAAAATGTGTCATGCAAAATCAAAGTGGGACAGTTGCATAAAAATGTAATAAACTCGACACCTTGGTTCTCACGTTCTCGATATATGTTTCCAGTTATAAACAAAGAGAATCAGAACAATCAGCAGTTCTTGTTATTTACAAAAGTATGATTAATTTATTACTAATAAATTCTCACGATGGTGATGTTATATATGGACCGGAACATCTGACATCTGGCTTGATGATGCATCAGCAGAAAATCGAATCTTTGTTTACGTTCCTCGAAATGGGTTCATGTTGAACAAAATCTAACGATGGTAATATAGTTAGTTATGAATATTAGTCATTTTTTGGTACATATTGGTTATACCCGGTGACCCCTGGTCGAGACCTCTGCAGATCAATTATTGTGATGTATAACGTGATTTTATTGTTGACAATGGAATATGATTTTTCTTATTTTGTCAGATATTTATTGAAAATATGAAGTCCATGTCAACGCGAGCATGTTTGAAAGTGAATTGGTCACATTGAGCAATTTTCTTATCATGAAATCTTTTCGTATGTTGTTTTATTTCGAAGATAAAAATTAAAACTGTTTCTCTTTACGCTCTTGATACAAGAAATATAAAAACTATAACAATGACTCATTTTGAATAATATTCAATTTTAAATATTATCTTTATTAACTATTGCAAACAAACCAATTGAATATCAAGAAATACCAAAAGAGAAGGTTCTTAAAGAATTCGAATTTATGTAAAAGGGTCCATTTTTTCATTTGTGAATTTTTGATACCTGGCTTGTATTTCTAAAACTACGTTTTTGATGATTATTTTCCTATTTTTCAGCAAGATATTTACCCTTGGTGAATTGTTTCACGATATTAATGAAACACCAATCAGTTATTTATTATATACAGTGAGGAGCAAAAGTCTATCGCCTCCCCCTTTATTATTCTTAACTTCTTTATTTTACATATAATAAAATGTTAAATGTATAAAGTGTAGTTTCATTCGATCTCTTCAATGGTTTGAGTTTCATTCTCTCATAGTGTCTCGAATAATAATAATAATAATAATAATAATAATAATAATAATAATAATAATAATAATAATAATAATAATAATAATAATAATAATAATATTTTACAAGTGTTCATAATTCTGAAACTGATTAACTTTTCTGATATAAAATGATCCACCAAACTTGTTCAAAATTCAACGTAGGATAAAAAATGCAATATTATACAGGGTGTCCTATTGAAAACAAAAATGAACTCCTAAATCGCTGCGCTTGCTTGAGACACTCTGTATAAATGAAACTTGAACCATTATATCAAGAGATCGAATGGAACCCTATGACTTAGGCATTCGACATTTTTGGTCTTTTGGATCTTTTTGGAATTTTGTTCCTCACCGTATATAGGCGTTATTATGAGTTATAGAAAGAGAATTATTATATTGGGTAATATACTATTTTTCAATATTTTTTGACAATACGAAAGGATTTGGAATTTCTCTCTGAAGGTGTGGAGATCTTAAGCGTCAGGAAAGACTTCACTAGGCATATCTTCCGAACGATGGGGTGCAAGATCGTAAAATCCACCTTGTGAAATCATTTTTCGCTGTGCAAACGAGAAATCCTCGAGCAAACATTAATGATTCCGGTCGGTCTGCACTTAATGCCAACGAACAACGGCGAATGCTCAACTGATGGAAACATGCCGAAAAATAATAAAAGCAATAAGGGTAAGTGGCCCCCTTTATTCGACGAGAAAAGAGGGAGAGAAGAATCGAAACCGAGGACACAGGGGGATAATCCTCTTCACTTTCCACACTGCCGGTATATACTGGATTGGTATAGGCGGGCGTGATGGTGTCCCACAAGGCACCGTTCTGGGGTCGGTCATTATTCATTTCGAACGAGGATTTTATATACTGTCGATGAGTTATTCGAGGAGGTGGTACATCCATTTATAATACAGCTGTTGGGTGGGATTTTCTAAATAAAATTGAAGAATCAAAAATTATTTGTAGTAAGGAGAGATTTTGTGATCTGCCCCGCTTCGTGATAGAGCCAAATCCATTTCATCGGACCAAGAAATTTTCAATTCCGAAATAAACCATATAAAAGATGTTCTGTAACTCAACACTTATCCGGAACATTTCATTGATAAAAACAATACACCAAATAGAGAACAGAACGAATATACAACAACCACAAAGACAACCAACACTGATAACAAATGTAATCCCATACATTCCCGGAATATCTGAGAAAATTAAACGTGTTGGTAAAAAGTTTCGAGTGAAAACTGTGTTCAAGACAGGAAATACAGTGAGATCGACTTTGACTCATACAAAACCGAAAAATTAAGAACAATCATCAAAAAAAAATGTACGCATGTGTTTGTGGAAAATATTATACCGGTGAAACTAGCAGGCAACTATCAGTAAGGATGAAAGAGCATAAGAACAATAAAAAGAAAAGATATACTGACAAATCAAAATTAGCTGAGCATATCCTTACTGAAAATGGACAACATATGGCCGATTGGAATTACATTAAGATCGTAGGAAAAGAAGACAACAACCAAAAACGGAAAAACAAAGAGTCTGCTTGCATTCTCCTGAACGGAGACAATAGTATTGATTCTTTTTCAGTTGATATAGACATAATTTGGCACCCACTTCTGAAAGTTGAATATTATGAAAATGGAAAATTCAATATCAATTAATAAAAAAACACCTCGTAACAAGAATTCCTCTGTCTGACGAATTGTCACTTTTCAGTGTCAAAACCAACTGACCATTGAAAAATTTTGCGAAGAAAAGAGTTCTAATCATTTTGAGAACGAGAGCAGATTCGTTCCCGAAACGTCCACTGAGATAAGTAGAATTTTTTTTCATATGAAATATATTTATATTTAGATACCTAGAAGCGAAATTCTCTATTAGTCAGTGACAAAATTTGGAAATACAAATATATTTTTGATAAAAATAAAACTTCTACTTAGTTCAGTAGACGTTTCGGGAACGAATCTGCTCCCGTTCTCAACACAATTAGAATACTTTTCTTCGCAAGATTTTTCAATGTTCAGTTGATTTTGACAATTTGGCAGATGGAGGAATTCTGGTTACAAGGTCTTTTTTAATTAGGTAATTGATATTGAATTTGCCATTTTCATGTTTTGTTTTGAAATGTGGATGCCAAGTTCTATCTAGATCAACTGAACAAGAAGCAATATTTTTGTCTCCGTTCTAGAAGAATTCAATTTTTCATTTTTGGTTGTTGTTCTCTATTGCTATGAGGCAGATCACGAATATGTTATGAATATATTGGAATAATTGAAATAGCTTCTATTCTATTTTTTTATTAGAAACGAGTAGAGAAAATGCCAAGCAAAAGCTGGAAAACCAAAGAGGATTTTATACATTTTTCATATTCGAATTAAGACTCAACATTTTCTAGTGGATTTGAATTTATTCGAAAGGAATTCATTAAAATAAGTAGAAATGTTGATACTTGCACTTGAAAGCTTGATATGTGACCATTGCGCATTTTTTGGTACAATCATATTCTGATGACGTAATCACTGTTCGAATTAAGAACGCATTTTTCTGGTGTATGTGGATGTCATTTTTTTTTTGTTACATGACCGTATGTTCGAGACATAAACGAGATTTCATTCATGATAATGGTGTAAAAAAAATACAACAGGATTAACCCAATCTATACAAGCTGGCAAACTGAGTGGATCATGTTCTGAAAAAAATTGTTGATAGCATACTTTGGACATTTCTATTCATCAATGGGATATCGAATATTATTTTGGGGGGGCTCACAGCTCACACTATAAGAGGTTTTCATTATACAAACGAGAGAAATAGGCATATTTCATAAAACTCAATCTCTTAGCATTACCCACATGTATTTGATGTATTAATGTAAATACTTATAAAACTAGAAATAAATCCATGTGTTACTCTCCCCATATAACTACTCATAGAAAAAGGCTCTCTCTATAAGTACATAGAATAATATAATCTATTGCCAAACAGCAAGAAGGAAATTTTTCAAGAGTTGCGAAAACTGTCATAAACACAAACAAAATTTGTATCATTGAAAAGGTTTTTTCGATACCTTTCAAAAGAGGTGTCGCTTGCCGTAGCTTCCAAATTTCATTTGTTCCGAAGATAAGAGAGGGAGAGTGGACTTTTGAGAAGCACCGTATAATTTGGCATGGTAGGCACATTGATATCAGAAATACCTATTTCCGGGCCATCCTGTATAAGTATGCGTGTAAGCGAGTTCAACCGAGTTTTTCCTATAGTCTGTCGATAAACTAACAAACGAACACCTACCTGTTTCTCGAAAACAATAACGATTCCATCGGTTTCCAGACGAAATAAAAAACAAAAAAAAAATGATTTATGCTTCTGCGGTCCGCAACAGTCAATAAAACGTCGGAAAAAGAGTTCGAGTCGAGCTAAACCAAACAATCAGCCTCGACATACGACACCGAGTCGTTAATAAATTTAAATTGAAACGTATATGTTCCAATACAAGTGCAGCAAAGTAAGGAAACACATAAAGAACAACAAAACCTCGTTGTGTTCCCAGTCAATGGATCTTTGTTCTGCTAAAACGAAATACATTTTTGATGACTTTTTCGAGTATGTGAACTCACTATAGTATCAGTTAATACTGAATAGAGAAGGAAGTTCGTAACTTGTAACAATACCCCGAAAAATGGGTTCTTACCGATTCTACAGTCCTTTGGCCAGCGCGATCACCAGATGTGACACCGCTAGATTTTTTTTCTTTGGGGATACATCACTCAGAAATGCTGAGACATAATATTAGAGGCAACTGTGAGAACATGATATCTTAGTTTAAATGATAATGCTTATTATTAATTTAATTGTTAATGATTCAAATAATATGGGTACAATAATTTGTTTCTCTATTATTCAATATTATCTTGCTAGTCAATCAATATTTGACACTGACAGATCATTGCGCTAACTCTGATTTCTCGAAAACAAGTGCATGGAATGGAAGATATTTTTTATTTGAAAAAATAAGTTGTAGACGGTATGACGAATACGAAACGTCGGATAAAGAAATCAATATCACCACGTTTGTTCATATCAAAATTTGCTTCGAAGAAGTATCTTCATTTTTCAATCTCCAAAAATAACGGTTGAAAAATATAAGAAAGATTTTTTGAAAATTCACTTTTTTCGATATAATTTGTATCTTCAACGGTTTCGTTTCCGCTGAAATCCCCTTGCAGTGCATTCTTATCTTTGGACACAGTGTATATTTTTTACTATGGTTTTTTGAAGTATTTCACTAAAAGTGTGGAATAACAGTAGTCATTTCGAACATCTCTTGTGTTTTCGACTTCAATTTAATTTAAATTAATTTGAAATTTATTTTCATAAAATTCTAACAAATCCCAACAAACTGAGGTTTCATTTTTCAGCTTTTGATGGGATTTTCTCTCCTCGTTTCTAAAAAATAGAGTAGAAGTTATTAAAAATTATTGCAATATATTTGTAGTAAGGACAGATTTAGGATCTGTCCCAAAATGTCACTGCGCTTGAAATTAAACCTTTATATACCTAAAAGAGAAATTCTCTATTGGTCAGTGACACCTTATTTTTGAAAAATTTGGAAATACAAATATATTTAATAATAATAAAACCTCTACTTATCTTGGTGGACGTTTCAGGAACGAATCTGCTCCCGTTCTCAACACAATTGAAATATTTTTCTTCGTAAACTTTTTTCGATGTTTCCGATTTTGACACTGAAAAGTGACTTTTCATTTAATAACTTCTACTCTATTTTTTAGAAACGAGGAGAGAAAATCCCATCAAAAGCTGAAAAATGAATGTACCACCTCCTCGAAGAACTTACAGACAGTATTTAAACTGAGGTTTCAATATTCAAAAGTGCACAATATTTAATGACACAAGGTATCACAAGGTGGGTCATTCTATTGAAGAATTCTGATAGGTGGTGTGAATGATAAGTCCCAAGATGTCCCCCAAATCACTGTCTTCCTAAAGCAAATTCTAATTTTGCTTATATATGGGAGAGAAAAAATATTTCGCATGGTTATAGTGACGATTTTGACGTCCATTTCTTTCTTCTTCCTTTTACATGGATGATTTTTCAAATAAATATCATTATTATTATTAATAATATAATATTATATTCGAGTTCCTTTGTGAATGAAGATCTATCTATAGGCACGGTGTGCACAACGTGCAGTTTTCACCCTTCTCGTCGGGCAGGACGTGGGGGATCAGCGAGAGATCATTTAGAAAAATATCCGGGCGTACGGTCTGGAAGGATGTGAAGGAGCGAAGCGTGTCGAATTGGAATTAGCCCAATTCCCGAACGTTTGCCATTCCCCAGCACGCAGATTCTCGCGATATTTATGCCCATAGAAAAACGTGTCAGATTTTTCTTCGATCGGCCGACAGGGTTCGGACGGGATTACCTACGAAAACATGGATGTTGTGATTCCATGGTGAACTGAGGGTTGTTTCCGGTACGAGACTATGTTGAGCACTAGACTCGAGCTCAATTTCGAACCCAGTATCTTACTTCAATCACTACGAGGGTCGTTCAAGTCTTTGGGAGTAGTTGAAAAAAGTTTTTTTCTACGACCACTAGTGTGAGTTGTATTACGAACGCAGAAAGCTTCTCCTAACACACAGTTTGCCCAAAGTTTTATGTAAAAAGAGCGAGAGCTGATTAATTTCGATTATTTATTTCGTCTTTTGAATGATTATCTATTTACATCGACGAAGATACATTGAAATTTCCTTCTCTTGTATTGAAACTTGCACGATTGGTATGCCGTGAATCGCATTTGTTACTATCATCGCTCTTATTTCTGCTTATAACCTTTCACGCTTTCTCGCCAGTTCTTTCTTTTACCAAAATGTCTTTGTGTATGGGTACCTTTCTTGACATGATACTCAGCTATTAGATATAACGTTCCTACCATGATAGTGCACAGTATAGTTTATTTTGTGTATTTCAATTGTATCATGAATCATCGATGATAATGATTTTAATAATATGTGAGTAAATAGTTGTGGACATTCGATCAGTTCGTTCATTATAAAAATCCTAAATCGTGTCGGACTATAGGATCCAAATAGCCGTGAGTTCAAATCTCATGGGGCCAATTTTTTTCTAAATTTATTCAATTTTTTCGGCTGAACATTCTGCTGAATGAAATGGAAATGTTTTTTTGTCACTGAATCAATTTAGTCTCAGTTATCTATTTCACGTTCCTACCATGATAGTGCACAGTATAGTTTATTTTGTGTATTTCAATTGTATCATGAATCATCGATGATAATGATTTTAATAATATGTGAGTAAATAGTTGTGGACATTCGATCAGTTCGTTCATTATAAAAATCCTAAATCGTGTCGGACTATAGGATCCAAATAGCCGTGAGTTCAAATCTCATGGGGCCAATTTTTTTCTAAATTTATTCAATTTTTTCGGCTGAACATTCTGCTGAATGAAATGGAAATGTTTTTTTGTCACTGAATCAATTTAGTCTCAGTTATCTATTTCACGTTCCTACCATGATAATTCACAGTATAGTTTATTTTGTGTATTTCAATTGTATCATAAATCATCGCTGATAATGATTTTAATAATATGTGAGAAAATAGTTGTGGACATTCGATCAGTTCGTTCATTATAAAAATCCTAAATTGTGTCGGACTATAGGATTCAAATAGCCGTGAGTTCAAATCTCATGGGGCCAATTTTTTTCTAAATTTATTTATTTTTTTCGGCTGAACATTCTGCTGAATGAAATGGAAATGTTTTTTTGTCACTGAATCAATTTAGTCTCAGTTATCTATTTTACTTTCCTACCATGATAATTCACAGTATAGTTTATTTTGTGTATTTCAATTGTATCATAAATCATCGCTGATAATGATTTTAATAATATGTGAGAAAATAGTTGTGGACATTCGATCAGTTCGTTCATTATAAAAATCCTAAATTGTGTCGGACTATAGGATTCAAATAGCCGTGAGTTCAAATCAAATGGGGCCAATTTTTTTCTAAATTTATTTAATTTTTTCGGCTGAACATTTTTCTGAATGAAATAGAAATATTTTTTTGTCACTAAATCAATTTAATCTCAGTTATCTTTTTTACGAATTGTTCCATACTGATTGTTTTGGTATTTGGATACTCAATAATATCACATGAATGGTGCATATACAGTGAGTTTTTAGATTTTTGTGTGAACTACTGGAAAACATTTTTTATTGCGTAGTGGGATGTGATTTGAAATATGAATATCGTTCCCAATCATGAACAACTTTTCTGAACATAATAATGTCCAAAATAATGCTACTCAATAAGTAATCAAAATTCCAATGTTTGCGGTTCTTCCTTGTATACCTTTCTCAAATTTATGAATTTAAAGGTAAAAGTGTGAGTTTTCTACAAAGCATCAATTATTATCGAGAATAAGATTTTCTGACAATCGATGATATAACTGATATGATAGATATGAGTAGAAATTTTAGTAAATATATATGTCTTCCAAACATTTATTTATTTCGAAAACAACGTGTCACTGTCAAATATAAATATAAAGATCGTCAATCTGTCCTTGCTACAAATATTTTGAGATAATCAATATAATTTCTATTTTCTCTTCTTAGAATCGGGGAGAAAAATCCCACAAAAAGTAGAAAAATTAATTCAAATCTTCGGTTTGAACTTTTATGTGACAAATTGATGGTATTTGAGAATATTTCGTATGGAACCCATCAAACGGTTCTCAGTGTTTAATTTGATATCATCAAGCACTCGAGTGTTAAATCTGCCGCATTATTCAACCGAAGAAAAAACTATGGAACCTTCAAAGAATTATTTTTATTCTACCTGAACGATCCTACCCATCTCTTTATAACAGTAAACAGTTCCAATAACGTGAGTACATCTCAGTTTATTGCTCCTCTGCTAAATCCAATATATCAACACCGAAATTTCCCAACATCTGGTGCGCAAATTTCTGGTCCCCCGGTGCAATAACAAGGTTTTCCCAGTCCCACAATCACCTTCACCATTCAATTTACAAAGTGGATTAGGTAGGTATTCCTTGCCTACGACTGTGTTTTCTATCTGTCAAGCCTTCGACAAGTAGGTATTTGTTTTTATGATTATGACATCTTGTCCACAATACCAGGCTCTAAAAAATTCAGTTTAGTGATGTTATTATAATGAGTGAGTTGTCTCCCAGTGCTTTTCAATTATGATATCTAATAAAGACATAGGTAGGTCAATTTTTCAATTCTTAAATGAGTATTATGAGTTGGAAGGGAAGTCTTATTGATAACTAAATGATTATAATTATCTATAGATAGTGTGCACGCAATCTTCAGGATCCGGTTATACAGGGTGTCCCTTAAGGGTCTCTACAAAAACCATAAAATCCAACTACATATTTCTTGGTTGCTCAGTTTTGGGAGACAGTTCTGAATAATGTTCGATTCGTTTTTGCTTTATAACTTTGAAACGGCTCGTGAGATTTCACTGAAATTTGATACGCTGGCATAGCTTTATGAGGCAATAAAATCCATATCGGAAGGATCGAGTTTGAGTATGAGAGTTGGATTGCGTAACTCATTTCCTACAAGAAATTCACCTACTCTTGATGAATTCGATTACGATTTTGGCGGAAATTTTTTTGAAATAGTTTGTTGTGTCGGTTTCGCAGAAAAATCAATTTACTGAAACATGTGGATACAAATAACAAAAATATCATGAAAACTGTTCGAAGTGTTCCATTTTCATGCAAACAATGATTTACACAATGAACAGAATACAAATTTGCTCTTCGAGAGCATGTTACTTTTTTTTCAGAATAGGTAGTACAAATGATTTTCAACAGATTTTTGGTATTTTTCCTCCTCGTACGAGTTGATTTTTGCAGAATATTTGTTTTCTCCTGTATACCGTTAGAAAATTAATATAGTCGAGTAGAAGTTTTACCGATAATGAACATTTTATATCATATACAGTGAGGGTCGAAAAAAATCATAATATTTCTTCTCCAACAACGAATACCAAAATAATGGTGTGCCATTTTGGGCAAGAGCTATATTTGACAAAGGTAGATTATATGCCATTGATGCCACCTCTCTACAGGGTGTTCCATTAATGTTGCACGAAACTTCAAGATTCTTTTAGATTTGTTATAGGTCAAAATAGGAAAAAAGTAAAAACATATGTCTGGAAACGATTATAAGGTTATAATACGATTGGTTTGATGATATTAGACTTGGGCATAAATAGATTTTTTCAGAGTATCACCTAGTTTTTTTTGTCAACAGATGTCCAGAGACGATACATGTGTTTGTTGTTCTTCCCCAAAATGAAGTTCATTCAACCAAAAAAAAGGAGAAACATTCGGAAACATCAACTGAGTACTATGATTTATTAGCGTTTAAAAACGATTTTTTTCAAGAACTTTTTTTCATATTTTCATGCAACAAATCTGACCTTGAAGTTTCATAATGTAATACCCTGTATATAAATATATGAGTTGATTGCCACAAAGAAACGATTTGATGCTAATAATGTTACAAGTATATCTCTTTTATATAATCCCTGCTCACGAAATTCCACTTTCCGTCTCATTATACTTAACTTCCCTTTCTTTCCGAGTATTCATACAAAAGCTCCCTTTTATCATTGTCACAGCCCTTAAGGGCTGTCGATGTGAAACAAAAAGGCCCGTATGGACGACACGGGGATAGGAAGGTATAACGACAGTGTACTTATACCTCTTCCCTCTGGTTTTCCCCTGTCAACAATAATTTATTCGAGGAGAGAATATTGATTATTGATTGAAAGATAATTGATGTTTATTGGTGTCTTTATCTGCATCATCTAGTTCCAGCGAGTTTGCTATTATTTCGTGAGAACTTTGAAGTTCATTGTGTGAATTTCTTCATGATGAAGATAATGCAGGAGGTGATATCGATTGATTATTCATGAAGCGTTGCTATAATGATTATGCACCTAGTCGGAATAATAACAAATAGCTATCCCGACTTCTATCACAATCGACGCAATGACATGAAACGATGGGGTTTACCTTAAAAAAAAACTGTCTGCAACAGACTGCTTCAGAGTTTGTTGGTGAATTTTGGATTCAGTATACTGATATGAGAGACTGTTGTGTTAATATTCTTTCAAATTGTGACAGAAATCGTCGTGTATTTTGAAATAAGCGACTATAGGTACACTGTGAGTTCAAGATTGGTCATTGAAACGTTCATCATTATGATAAATTCAAATTGTAAACGATGAAAAACAATCAGTGATCTGAATGTTTGACATCAATTGATGATTCGATGATCGAAGTGGATGAATCAAGTTCCAACGTTCACTTATTTGATGATTTTCTCTCTCATCAAGTGTATACGATGAACGGAAAGAGATTTCGACTTGGTGGTGAATTTTCAGACAACACACAACCCCATACACATAGGTAACAATATGACTTTGACATTTTTCAAAACTTTAAATGGAAACACTTTTGTTGAAAACTAGATCAATAACGAGAATCTCAGGAACGTCCTATATAAGCTAAATACTGGTCTGTAAGTTTTTCGAGGAGGTGTTACATTTATTTTTCAGCTTTTTGTGGGATTTATTTTTCCTCTCCTCCTTTCTAAGAAATGAAGTAGAAGTTATCAAAAATTATTTCAATATATTTGTAGTATAAGGACAGATTTTGTGATCTGCCCCAAAATGTCACTGCGCTTGAAATGAAACCTTTAAAAATCTAAAAGAGAAATTCTCTATTGGTCAGTGACACCTTATTTTTGAAAAATTCGGTAATATAGATATTATTAATGAGAATAAAAATGAAATAAAATTAAAACCAACTGAACATTGAAAAATTTTGCGAAGATAAGAGTTCTAATTGTGTTGAGAACGGGAGCAGTTTCGTTCCCGAAACGTCCACCACGATAAGTAGAGGTTTCATTCATATTAAATATATTTGTATTTCCAAATTTTTCAAAAACAAGGTGTCACTGACCGATAGAGAATTTTTCTTTTAGGTATCTAAAGGTTTAATTTCAAGCGCGGTGACATTTTGGGGAAGATCACAAAATCTGTCCTTACTACAAGTATATTGAAATAATTTTTTATAACTTCTACTTCATTTGTTAGAAAATAGGAGAGAAAAATCTCACAAAAAGCTGAAAAATGTCCTTTAAGCTGTTTGAACATGTGAAATCTTGAGTGATATCCATTTTTCTTGCTTCAAATACAGATTTCACATAATATCAGCTTCAAAATGGTACGCCACGATGTATGTTTGGTTGCCTATACCACAATCATCAATAGAAGAATTGATCGTTAAAAGGGGTTATTAACAATCAATTTCATGAACGTTAAACAGACTTGTTCATACGAGGTCGACGGTAAAGTCAATTTTCTGCGGTGTCGATGTTGCACCAAAAGTTGTATCGATATATAAACACCGCGTGTTGATTTAGTTTTAAAATTCCCTACTGTGCAAACTCGTGCATCCTATTTGGACTATTATTTTCAGCAGCATATTATATGAAATTTTTTGGCCATCTTCATTAAGTTGTGCATTCCATGTAGAGTTCCAAGGAATGCATCGCATCCATCCTAATACAACATTTCACGAGACTGAAACTGGCATGCGTGAAATCCGACATTTCGGAAGTGATCATTTCATTGAATAATAACTCGTTTCTGAAAAGTGATTCTCGAGACGGTGTGTCTTCAAAGGGACTTTATTGTTTCCTATGCTGCTGATATATATCGAAGCGATACTTTCGAAACGTTATTGTTTCACGTCATAATAAATATTCTGGAGTGATGGTAGGTGTATAGTAAGAATAACGATAAATGCGTATACCTGTCTTGAACTTTTCTCAAATATATACAGAGTGTCCAAATAATCCTGCGGTCTTCCATAACTCCTTATTGAGATGAGATAATGAAATGCTGTTTTCACTATTCGATATAGACATGTTCTTCTTTATTATGTTGAATTATTTTTGTTCGTTCACAGACGGAGAGTGCTATTACGTCTAACCAATATTTTTGCAAATGGGTCACGCTCCATTCGATGATATTTTCAAAGAGAACTTTTTACGCTGATTACAACGATGCATCACATGATAGACCTATCATCAACTCAATTATTCAAGATTCGTCGAAGAATTCATATACCTATTTTTAGTGGGTTTTCCACTCTGTATAACACAATTTATCACAACAAGCATTCCGATATTTCAAATGGAATTAGAGTTAATCGCTAGTCTTTTCCACTCCAGTATCGAAACTGTTCATATTTTCAAAACTTCTTCTACTCGAAAATATAAAATGAAAGAAAGTTACACTGTTTTGAAATTCAAGTTCATGGAAAATACTTACAATTTGATGTTATGTAAATTATGACGTATCTATAGGTGTAAATTGTAATCATATTAGGTATATTTATTTACAAACATTCAATTCCTATACTTTGATGAGAATATTACTGAAAATTTAATTCATGCATATCTATATACACGTTGAGAAAGTAGATGTTATGAGTTATAACATAAATATCTTGAAATCAGTGTTGAAAGAGATTCGCCATAGTGGGTGGGTATATACAGGGTGGCCCAATGGAAATGAAACAAGGTAAGCATTTTACTGATAGATCGAGGAACTGACATTGAAATGAATGATTCTTTATGTGATGTTGGATAGGACAGGATTTAAAAAAAAAACACATAAGGCACTTCTTAGATGAACATCGTTCTAACTACAAAATGAGAAATAGTGATGAAAGGGAAAAAAGCGTTACTTTCCATCACTAGCCGGTTATTTTAATAAACGTGTTTTCTTTTCTCGAGAACTACTTATTGAATGGTAAGAGATTTCGATTACCTTAAGAATTATGTATCACTTGAGCCCTTATCCCATTTGAGATTCAAGAGTTGGAGCTCACCCCTCCGAGGGGTTTGGAGTGAAAAAGTTGAAAAACATGCGCCAAATATTTCCCCTTCGAAATAAAAATCGACTGGTTCGAGCGTTTTTTTTTCTGAGAACGATAACTATGTCGAATCGGCCTTATTTCGTTTTCATTGGGCTACCCAGTATACATAAGTAGAACTTTTTTTAATTTTCTCAAATAAATCAGTTATTGAGGTTCAATGCGCTTTCTAATGGGTGTCAAAATAATCAATTTAGTGTTTTAATTATATATATTATGATGTGAACCAACATTTTTGTTGTTCTAAACAAAAGAACAACTCCATTCATATTATATCTATATATATATATATACAGTCTGTCCAAGATAAGGTTGCACAGCATGGGGATCTCGGAAACGGTAGGAGATACGTAGTCTGTTAAATGGGGAAAAAGTTGCGCATTCGGAGGCTCATACCAACAGCCTTCGAAAATTTCCAAAATTGTTTTTAGTTTTTCAGTTATATCGAAGAAAGTGAATTTTTGGAATATCTATTTTATTTTTTTTCTCCGTTATTATTAGAGATACAGAAAAACTGAAAATACTTTTTCATAGCAACTTTTGATGACGTTGAACGAGGTGATACCGATTTTTCTATGCGACGTTTCGTATTCGTAGAACCATCATCAACTTTTGTTTTTTAAATACGGTCCTGATAATTATTTCACAGATTCTGAAAGCTTTTTTTATTCTGAATTCAACCATGTATTATACAAGGTGGTTTGAATGTGTTTCGACCTATTTTTAGCCATCATCAGTGTTTTTTTCGAAATTCCAAAGGAAAAATGCCATCAGTTCCACTTATTTCTGATCATTTAGTGTCAAACATTGATGGACTAGTTATTCGTTTCTCGCTCGCACTTTCTCGAGCATCTCAGAGGCACAGCTAGATTTTCCAAGCTGTACATAGCATAATATCGTCGTATTCTTCATTGATCGATTTGATGAAATGAATAATTTCATGATTGCAATTGGAAAAACTATTGAAACAACGAAAATTCAATTTTTGCAGAATAGTGAGTGATTATGAAGAAATTATACTCCAGTTAAAAACATTGAGAAAAAATTGTATTCGTATTTTTCCGAAGGAGCCTGTCATAATTAGATTTTTCGAACTAATTATCCCTATAAGCCTATCAATTGGAACTAGTTTATGAGGTATTAGTGTGTTGACTAATTTTCCTCCAAAATAAGTGGAACTGATGACATTTTTCCTTTGTAATTTCGAAAAATACATTGATGATGGCTAAAAATAGTTCGAAACACATTCAAACCACCTTGTATAATACATGGTTGAATTCAGAATAAAATAAGCTTTCAGAATCTGTGAAAGAATTATCAGGACCGTATTTAAAAAACAGAAGTTGATGATGGTTCTACGAATACGAAACGTCGCATAGAAAAATCGGTATCACCTCGTTGAACGTCATCAAAAGTTGCTATAAAAAAGTATTTTCAGTTTTTCTGTATCTCTAATAATAACGGAGAAAAAAAATAAAATAGATATTCTAAAAATTCACTTTCTTCGATATAACTGAAAAACTAAAAACAATTTTAGAAATTTTCGAAGGCTGTTGGTATGAGCCTCCGAATGCGCAACTTTTTCCCCATTTAACAGACTACGTATCTCCTACCGTTCTTCTTCTTCTTCTTTCTATCGTTGTTTCTTGAATAGAATGCGTTGTCACACCTTTCCAAGTCTCGAACAATATTTGTTTTCATTGCTCCATTCAACCCCTGCGCTCGGTGATGGAAAAAGGTTGGCTTGATGGCTTCGGCTTTCATTTTGTGTATCCAAATATAACCCTCGGAACCTGAAATTTTTATTATGCAAGACCCCAGACGTGCATACTTTCTCTTCGCTCAAAAAGTCGACATTCTTTCACGAAGTGCGAGCGCGATATATAAATATCCACCCCTCAGAAAAACGAGAAAAGATTTATGATGGTGATGGTGGATGTGTATACATTGAAAGTATATATGTTTTTTATTTACTCATAGTTGTTTGACAAAATTAAGTGATCCTCTTGATCAATATTATACATTGGGTTCACGCGGTTTCCCGTATTTTTGCATCACACCTTTATATAGGGGATAATTGGAAATAGTAAATATATCACTTTCATATTTTTTGTGAATCATTCAGAAACTCTGTCCCTCCTCACCAATTTTCAAAATATTTGCACTAAATACACGCGCGCCTGTTATTTTTGCACCCACCCTTGCACTAGGGGATGTTTGGAATTACTTGATAAATATAACAGTTTTATATGTTTTTGTGAATCTTTCAGACATTTTTTCTCTCGCCAATTGTAATGTTTTTACTTATGGTCAATATTTCAATATAATAAATACCCTGTTTAGCTTCACGAATTTTCGAAATAGAATTAGATAAAGCTCTTAAACTAACCTTCACCAATTCAAAATGCAAGTCCACATGTATTGGTATAAGTATATATTATTGTTGTTTCTTACTCTGATTATTCTTTTAGAATCATGGGAACATTTGATTTGAATGAAATTAAAAATCATATCCAGTTTGTCTTATTCATACTATAGCATGGAAGAACGCTTCCGTACATCTTATACCAATTCATTGATCATTGATTTGATTATTGATTTGTTTTATTGTCGAAGGTTTCAACAATTGTATCAATAGATAAAAAATCGATTGGATCTGAAACTCATGATTTAGATTTCTTCGAATTTGCTTTCTTATATATAGGTATAGATAGATCTTTATTCAAATAGGCATCCTAATAGACATGATATGAATGAAAAAATATAAACTATAACTGAGCCTAAGAAATACTCATGTACTGAGATATGAAGGAATAATATAAAATAATGTCTGAGACATGGGTACATATGACACAAAATTATGATGGTATAACATATAAAATTCGACATCTAAATGAAATATTTTGTACATATATCAATAAATGTAACACTATAAAATAAAAACAAATGTAAAACAAATAATCAACAAACATTATTGCCAAGACAAATGGTGATAAATCCAATGATTTTTTATAATAATTTTGATATTTTTTTAGTAGTAGTAAGAGTGGGACTGTTCTTTATTGTATAAGGTAGTTGATTAAACTCCTGGAAACCTTTGAAAAACAGAGAACTCGTGATGGTACTCTTGGGGTTTGTTCTAGAGATATGAAAATCCTCACAATTTCTGGTGAGGTAAAGATGGACATCTCATCGAAATACCAAATATGTTTGAAAATGAGAGGGTGCTAGATTATTTAGGATTCTGAACGTGAAATTCATAGTAAATTCTTTGAGATACAGTAAACCAATGTACAGTGTTGAACATAACTTATGGACGTATATCGATTGGCTCCATGCCGCACGATTTTGCAGCTTTCGTAGTTGGTTTAATTTATTCAGATCCCCCATGAAAATAATAATACAGATGGGCGGTAATATATGGTAAAGCAATCAGCAATCTCGCGCAGTATGCATAATCCCGTGTTCCTGGCAAATCCACCCTGATGCTAGCTGGCTATCGAATTTCCCAGACTTTCGAGTGGTAGGTATTATTTATCGATTAATATGAGCGCAGTGTCACGTGCAGAGGCGCCGCAAATAGGCGTTTCCTCTCTCTCGCTTCGACGCAACTCCCGGTGGTCCGGGGCGTATCTTTCCGGCAAAACAGCCCGAATAGACAAATTATCGTATACCGTGATTTACATCGATATCCCATGTCGACCAGATTAAATAGGTGTATGAGTTTTGGGAAGGAGCCTTGATATAGTCTGCTGAACTGAGCACATCACAAACATTCGGAAATACGATGTGGCATACATAAATGGCCACAATCCACTTATCTATACCTAATATTACTTTCCAAAGTGAGCAACGAAAATCTGCTTTTTTCATTTTCGAGCCACCTTGTATCATGTATCTTGTATTTAGCTCTGTGAACCAGTTATGAATTTTATTTTTCCCTGTGTAGGTACCTTTTCGATTAAAATACCTTGGATATTACGCCTGAGGGCGTCATTAGTCTTATAACGCCCGTTGTCCGGGAAAATTTGTGACATCTCCCGGATTCAGATAGAAGCTGAAAAAATGAGATAGGTTCCTATAATTTTTTCCTACCCTTTGAGGACGCCGTTGAAACATATTTAGCTTTTTGAGTTTTCAGAGATGATGGACTAAGTTTTATATATCTTCCAAAATGCTCAAATTTTCAAAACCCCTGTATGATGAAAGCCAGAAAAAATCAATTCGAGTAGCTTCAACCTCGAAATGTAAATATTCATTGTTGATGAAATAAACCATTCTCGAGGTAAATAATAATAATAATCAGAGGTATATTTTCAATAACAAGAACCATATGATTTAATTTTCCATTTGCGAAAACCTACCATTCTTTCGATAATAAACAATATCGCTATTCTTGGTTCAAGGTGCAAGTTGAAAATTCATTTTTCCAGGCCTTCATCATACAGGGTGATATTTATCATCATGTTTCTGGTTCTGATCTCAATCCGTGAGATTCCCGACATTTGCCCGGACACCCTATATAATGGCTGTGAAATAATAATTTGAATTTAAATCGTTGTTCAAAAATATTATCTAACAATATCATTAATAAATCAAATCTCATGAAAAACGCACAAGACTCAATAACTGAAGGAAATAATCGAAAAATAATCAGTTGAAAAATAAAATCTTGTATGTACCACGTGGGTTATTTGATGATGAAGCATATACATGGTGTATATATGTAACTATCATCCAGTGAGTATATATGAGCTCGACCTCTGCACATATAAATTGGTATATCTTTATTATATCGTAAAGATGCTAATCAACGATTTGTAAGTAGTTTCGCTCCGAAAATTTACAACAGATTACCGCTATATAGAAACCAGGCTCTTGATAGGGTATAAACAGTTCACAATACAGTCAAAACGTCACATTTATGAAAACTATATATGTGTGTGTATGTATGTATATGTGTGTATATATTTTTCCTACCAAATGTAATTTGCTGAAAACTATAAAACATTTCTAGTACATTAGAATATAATTTCTCTCAGGAAATCAAAAACTCTCAAACACTTTTACTTTGTCATTGCATATACATACCTATATGGTCTAGGTGCAACACTGTTGACACTGAAAAGTGACAATTTGGTAGACGGAGAAATTCTGGTTACAACAAAACCGACAACGCATCTTGAAAAATTTTGCGAACAGAAAAATATTTTAATTGTGTTGAGAACCTGATGGAGCAGATTCGTTCCCGAAACGTCCACACCAAGATAAGTAGAGGTTTTATTCTTGATAAATATATTTGTATTTCCAAATTTTTCGAAAAACAAGGTGTCAGTGACAAATAGAGAATTCCTCTTTTAGGTATCTAAAGGTTTAATTTCAATCGCAGTGACATTTTGGGGCAGATCACGAGATACGGCACCACGGATACAATACTAGAAATAGAAATGATCTTCGTTTGCATCTTCCACTCAGAATGCAGCACAGGAAATCCCCACTTTATGCTGGAGGCTATTTATTCAATCTCTGCTACCCGAGAGCATAAAATCTATTCGATGTCCAAAGACATTCAAAGTACACAGTACACCTGAAAGAATTTCTGATCCACCATGCATTCTACTCCTTAGATGAGTACTGTGAGATTAAATCTCAAGATTTTTAAAATTCTGTCTTCGTACTCTGTCCTCTAACAGTTTCTAATTTTAATTAATTTTCATCTATTTAGATGTACTAATAATGTACTTATATCCTTTTTGTATTTTTTGACTTGTCTTATGTTGTGAAAATAACCTGTAGAGATTAATAAAGTATCTATCTATCTGTCCTTACTACAAATATATTGAAATTATTTTTGATAACTTCTACTCTATTTTTTATGAACGAGGAGAAAAAATCCCAAAAAAGCTGGAAAATGAATGTATACCACCTACTCGAAAAACTCACAGACATTACTTAAATGTCTCAGTTGTTTGGATTCCAACTTGTTCAAACTGATGTAGATCTTGAGGGTCACTTTGGCAAATAATAACGAAAAAATAACGAAAGTCAAATAAACCCCCCTCCACCCCTCCCCCCAAAATCTTGAGCTGCGATCGAGCATTTTAGACATAAATTGGGACAGAATGGGCATATTTAGCAAACAAATTTTATTTCTCACTCAAACTAGTTTTCTGTCATGAACCGTGTACTTCTCTGAGTAGGTACTTGCAACATTTTTCAAATGATTATCGAAATTCGTGATTTCGATATCAGCATAAGAACTAACAGATCTAGTGACGTCAAACTCCGTGCCATACAGTATAATCAATCGAAAGTAATGCGAAAACTCCTTATTTATCACGATATATGTATCGACTATATCTGTATGTCATACTCATATAGTTTCTGACAGAGATTATATAATGCTCTTGTATGAACAAAACTGGCAAGAAGCGTCGTTGGAATAAACATGAGAAGAAGAAAACCTAGACTGTACCTAAACTTTTAGAACGAATTTTGCCGCGTTTTTGTATGAGAACATCATTACAAAGGTGGTTTCAGTTGGGAATTCGATGAGGGTGTAACACCCTGAGTCCGAATTATTGATTTGAAAAAAAAATATGGATTTTCGTTGCTGCCTCACTCACCAATTGAAGAAAATATCTTCAGCGTGGCGGACGTTAAGACCGCCAAAAACCAGCGAGCTGAATCTCCTACGAAGGATTTCCACGAGGTGGCGCTTCTGTCGCACATCGAAAACCGCACACGCACAATCTCGCCCGGAACATGGAAATACGCGACGACTTTCCGCAAAATCCGCCGAAAATATTCGACCGCAATAATCAACATCGATTTCGACGATGTTATGGAGCAGTTCGAGCAAGACTGTCTGTCGTTGGGAAATTCAGGTCCGGAGGAAGGAAATGAAACGTGATCATGCCAAATTACACGTTTACCAGAACGGCCTTCCTTGGACCGAGCACGCGTCACGTTTCTACATCACCTCTTCCCGCTTGAACGTGATATTTTCTGGGGGCTCGACCGCGCGTTGAATATTTTCATCAAATTAACGTGATGGTCGATCCTGATGTATCGGTCCTAAATCGTGCGGTAATATTTAGTCGCTGGGGCAACCGTGAATCTTTAATATGAGAGAGTAAGTCCCGGATCCATCAGTTTTTTTTTCACTTGCTAGTAGAGAAAAAGTTGCAGACGTACCTATACTAAAGTTGGTTGGCTCTCACTGGAAGAGTCAATTCACTGCAAATGAACCTTCTGCCAGAGCCCAGTTAAACTATAAAAATTACCTTTTCTATAAGATACATGGATATACACGGTGTCCCATAAACATACCGACAAACTCTGAGGGATGGTATAGAGGACATCAAAATAAACATTTTTGCTCGATAAACATGAGTCCGGAAACTCTTTATTTTCGAGATACAGGGTGTTTAATTTTTTTTATGTCCTCTACCATCCCTTAGAGTTTGTCGGTATGTTTATGGGACACCCTGTATATGTCACTGTTGAATATAGAGCAAAAATTCCTCTGAAAATTTGTTCCAATAAGTGTATTGTTCGATTATGCAATATCAGTTTTTTTTTCTGCAATAACTGTATAGCAAAAAACTTGTGTTGAATTTGTTTGTGGACACACAAAATCGCTGGAAGTCCAAGGAGGAGATGATTGTTCGATCGCGTCTCACGGGTTTGGTTAGAAAACATCTCCGAATAGTTCCACATATAGTTTGCATGTCATACGAGAACTGAATATAATAACAATACTTTTTTTTTGTATATTGAGTGCGTAACATGAGTGTTTTTTGATGGCATATGAGAGTGTTAATTTTTAATGAAAACCGAAATTTAATGCACTGAAAACAAACAACATTTTTTGTACAACTGTGAATGGAAATCTGCCTTCGTGAAAGAATAATACAGGGTGGCCCAATGAAAACGAAACAAGGTATGCATTTTACTGAGAGATCAAAAGGAACTTACATTGAAATGAATGATTCTTTATGTATAATGTTGGAAAGGACAGCACTTTTCTTAGATGAACATCGTTCTAACTACAAAATGAGAAATAGTGATGAAAGGCAAAAAAGCGTTAATCTGTCCATCACTAGCCGATTACTTTCATGAACGTGTTTTCTCGAGAACTACTGCATTGAATTCCAAAAACAAGGAAGCGTTTGTAAGAGATTTCGATTACCTTCAAAATGATGTACCACTTGACATCTTATCCCATTTGAGATTCAAGGGTTAGAGCTCACCCCTCCTAGGGATTTGAAGTGAAAAAGTTGAAAACTGCGTTTTTTTCCTCTGAGAACGATAACTATGTCAAATCGGCCTTGTTTTGTTCTCATTGGGCCACCCAGTATATAGAAGATAGTTTGAATAACATAATTGAGATTCGTAACAAAATATTGAATCTTCTATCTTCTTCCCAACAAATTGATTAAATTGTGGAATCAACTCTTCAAGAAATATCTACGTTTTGATGGGGAATTTATGTTGGAAAGCAGAAGAACTCAAATCGATAATCAGAAGTTTCGATAAATAAAAATGTTTTTCAAAATATATAGATAGAGCTGCCATATAGTTTGTTATTGTCATCAGGAAGAGAATACAGGAACTTACTTATACATTGGTGTGGACGAATGATTTTGTGTACAGGGTAATTCCAAAATATGGCGGATTCGAAAATGCTATCACCACTGTTGCCACGTCTTCGGTGTTTCGGAAATTCTTGTTAACTTTATTGAAAAACTGAAAATGTGGCAACATTGGCGATAACATTTTCGAATCTGCCATTTCTTAGAATCATATGGCACTTGGTGCCATACTTTTGCCCATCATCAAAGAACTCAGTCTCTCTCACTTACTTAACTTTATTCACCTTGCGCATGAAAGAAAAAAGCAGTTGAATCAGTGCAAGTCGATTCAAATCTTGTCTAGGACTGCTTATGGAAGCCCTGAAAGAGTTTGGCAGTCAGAAATAGACTTGCTCTAGAAGGAGCAAGTGAAGCTCTAAATGTACCAGAACCGTTCTGCTTTATAGCAAGAACTATAAGAAGAACAAGCACCAAAGCATGGATGCAAAGAAATCTCAAGAATGGTGGAATAAACTTAGATTTCATCAAAAAACATTCACAGACTATATCTACTAAGCCAGAAAAGAGGGAGTACAACTATATAGAATGTTAGTTGGCCTCCTAACGTAGAAGAATCACTGTGCAGGTTTTGCTGGGATGAAGAGGGAACAGCAGTACACATACTTTGGTACTGTGAAGGTCTGTAAAGACTGAGGTTTCTGAAGATGGAAGAAGAAAAACCAAGGGCTACCAGTTGCATGGAGGATCTAGAGACTCGCATCTGTGGTTTGTTGTAGCAAAGACGAGGGGGCTAGACAGTGAAACTCTTAATGATTCTAAGTGCCAAACACGATAGATCTGAAAGAATGAATGTCTTTGATGCATCAAAAAACTCAGTCTCTTTTACTTACTGAACTCTATTCACCTTGCATGAAAGAAAAAAGCAGTTGAATCAGTGCAAGTCGATTCAAATCTTGTCTAGGACTGCTTATGGAAGCCCTGAAAGAGTTTGGCAGTCAGAAATAGACTTGCTCTAGAAGGAGCAAGTAAAGCTTCAAAATGGACCAGAACCGTTCTGCTTTATAGCAAAAACTATAAGAAGAACAAGCACCAGAGCATGGATGCAAAATAAATCTCAAGAATGGTGGAATAAACTTAGATTTCATCAAAAAACATTCACAGACTATATCTACTGATACAGAAAAGAGGGAGTACAACTATATAGAATGTTAGTTGGCCTCCTAACGTAGAAGAATCACTGTGCAGGTTTTGCTGGGATGAAGAGGGAACAGCAGTACACATACTTTGGTACTGAGAAGGTCTGTAAAGACTAAGGTTTCTGAAGATGGAAGAAGAAAAACCAAGGGCTACCAGTTGCATGGAGGATCTAGAGACTCGCATCTGTGGATTGTTGTAGCAAAGACGAGGGGGCTAGACAGTGAAACTCTTACTGATTTCCAAAGTGCCAAAGTGCCAAACACGATAGTCCAAAATACTTTTCTGTCCTAATTAGATGAAAACAGTTGAGTTTCATATGCCTTAAAAAAATTTATTTGTAAATCTAGTATAGGTACTCATACTTATAATAAACAAAACTTGTTTATTGCGAAAAATAAATAGAATTTCAATTACTGTCTGTGAGTTTTTTGAGGAGGTGGTACATTCATTCTCCAGCTTTTTGTGAGATTTTCTCTCCTCGTTTCTAAAAAATAGAGTAGAAGTTATATTAAAAATTATTTCAATATATTTGTAGTAAGGACAGATTTTGGGATCTGCCCCACAATGTCACTGCTCTTGAAATTAAACCTTTAATTACCTAAAGGAGAAATTCTCTTTTTGTCAGTGACACCTTGTTTTTGAAAAATTTGGAAATAAAAATATATTTAATTAGAATAAAATCTCTAATTATCTCGGTGGACGTTTCGGGAACGAATCTGCTCCCTTTCTCGACACAATTAAAATATTTCTCTCTACGCAAATTTTTTTCAATATTTCAGGAAAATATTTTAATTGTGTTGAGAACGGAAGCAGATTCGTTCCCGAAACGTTCACCGAGATAATTAGAGGTTTCATTTAAATATATTTGTATTTCCAAAAATTTTTTCAAAAACAAGGTGTCGCTGACAAATAGAGAATTTCTCTTTTAGGTATCTAAAGGTTTAATTTCAAGCGCAGTGACATTTTGGGGAAGATCACAAAATCTGTCCTTACTACAAATATATATTGAAATAATTTTTAATAACTTCTATTATATTTTTCCGAAACGAGGAGAGAAAATCTGACAAAAAGCTGGAAAAAGAATTTCAATTATTTTTCGTGTATAGCAAAACTCACCTCGAACAAACTGGGACTTTCCAAGATGTTTCAATTCAATTGTCAGCACTATAGCAATCGCAGCGAAATCCAGGAACGGAACAAAAAAATCCGATATAGAAAGTGTAGGTAGCTAACGACAGATGCCGTTTTTTTTTCAAAAATTTTGCCGTCTTCCGATTACGTGAAATTTGAGATCGATATGGAATAATCCGCGAGGCGGCCGCCAAAACACGAACTGGTTGCTGGATGCTGCGGGTCGGATGGCGCACCTTCGTGCCGCAGCGGCAGCGGTGCGGATCGTTTCGGGGCGGGGACGAAATTAAGGGGCGCGCCCCGATTTCTCCATACGGCCGCTGATGCGTGAGAGTGAGAAGCCAGTCGGGGCGATACGCGATCATATGCTCTTTGATGTACGGGTGTACAGTGTGGAACAGCCGAATGGAATGAATTCGATAACGAATGAATGAGAGCGTGATGTTGGGAAAAACGCACTCGGACATGCACGTCGATTTGAATACGCATTTTTTTTTCGAAAAAAATAAATTATATAGAGTGTGTCATGTGACGGTGGCCAATACCAACGTTCTTATTTTAAATACAACACCCTGTGTATTATCAGTTTTTTTGATTCTTCAGAAAATTCTGGACATAATTCATGCACAATGTCCCATACCTATATTCAACTGTTTCGGAAATACTAGTGTTTTCAGAAGTATTACGAAAATTAACGTTAAAAAAAAAAGAAAATTATTTTATTTCACAAATGATGTAAAAAAACAGAAAAACATTAATTTCAATGTGAGAGATGTGCGAAATGTTCGCCGCGAACGTCTTGGCAACATGATAATCTGGTATAGAAATGTCTTCTATAACGTTACTCAACATCCCAGCATGTTGCCAAGACGTTCGCGTCGAACATTTTGAACATCTCTCACATTGAAATTGATGTTTTTCTGTTTTTTTTTACATTATTCGTTAAATAAAATAATTTCCTTCTTTTATTGTTAATTTTTGTAATACATCTGAAAACACTTGATTTTTCCGAAACACGTGAAGATACGTATGGGACATTGTACATGAATTATGTGTAGAATTTCCTGAAGAATCCAAAAAACTAATAAAATACAGGAAGTTGTATCCAGAATAAGAAAGTTGGTATTGGCCACTGTCACATGACACACCTTATGTATTTTTTTTTTGAAAAAAATGCGTATTTGGAAATGTGAATCGGCGTGTCCAAGCGTTTTTTTTCCCAACATCGCGCTCTCATTTATTCGTTATCGAATTTATTCCATTTGGCTGTTCCACACTGTATATTCCACCTCTACATTCTACATGCATCGTCTGTCGTAAGGAATCACACTCGAGAGCGAACTCTGATGATGATCAAAAATTGGTTCACTTCAAGGTAAATAACGTTGGTTATTTATTCACAACCAACCAACAGATATTCATATCAATACATGTGATTTTATTCCTGTAATGGTATACTTTCACATTGTGATTTTCATCATTAATATGTTATATTTTATCACAAAATTGAACTGGTACTTTTGATGTATGGTTTTTCGACTTTTTACTGGTTTAATGACATCATACCTATACTTATAATTCTTTGACAAAGTCATCATAGGTCTCAATGTTATATATATACACCCATGAGGCCACCAAAAAGTTAAAGACAGTCCTGATAAAGTGTGAATAACAGTTTTTCAACATAAATCATCGAAAAAAAGTATAATTACGTACATAATAAAACTTCCTTATCTTATTTACTGGGTTGGGATATAGTATGCGGATTCGAATAAATATATCTTTCAGACGAAATGTATGAAAATTTGCAGGTAAGTGCAATGGAACAAAATGTATCTGATGTACATTTTTTTGTGAATAATATACTTCCGGTTTAACCAGAAATGCCATCAACTTCTTCAACATAAATGGGACACCCTATAAATTCTTACAGATTTTGAAAGAGCTTTTTAATTTGAATTCATACATACTGAGTTTGATGTGTAAAAAATTGTAAAAAAAGAGGAATATAGCACTTTAATCAACCTCCTTTGAGTTTTTTGCATTAGAGCAACAAAACTATTAAATTTTATTATAAACTGAGTGATGTTGTTTGTATGCATAGTAAAGAATAAACGTAAGTACAATTTACAAATTGTACAATTAAGAATGGTTCAATTAAGTGAAAAAGAGTGTATTGAAATTTTAATGATGATCGGTTATGGTGATTGTGAAATTCATTTCCGTCAATTAGAATTGCATACAAACCAATATCAATTAGTTTATCTGAATAGTTTTCTGCTCTAATGCAAATAAACTCAAATGATTGATTGAATAAAGTGCTATATTCCTCGTTTTTACATTTTTTTTACACTAAACTCGGCGGAAATATACCTATTATTAACAAAGAATTGCATTTCGTTCCATTGCACTTACCTGCAAATTTTCATAAATATCGCTCTTTTCATTTGAAATATATATATTTAATTGGTTCCATATTTTATATTTTATTCTAATATTGTATATGGTTTTATAACATCTGAATAAATATAGGTTTTCATATTATAAAAGGTCATTGAAGAAAACTCTCATTGACTGAATAATAGTAGGTATACCGGGTGTCCCAAAGCTTTTAGGCTAGCAGATATTTCAGTCATTTGCAGAGAAAAAAAAATTAAAAAAATACATGTCATAGTAGACCATAAGCTCGTTCATGCAGCATAGCAAAATCCACCCCCTGGCAAACAACCCCCGAAAAACCACCCCTTAACTTTTGTTTTCCATATTGCACCTCCATGTTTGTTTTGGTCAGGTAATATGTTCTGAAATCAGGTGTTCTCTTTTATTGTCTACATATCGCGAGTGATTTTATTTTTATTTCTTGGAAAATATGGAGTTGATACAGTTCAGCTCTATCATGTACTTATATTGAAAAAATGAGCTGGAATGAAGGTATGGGGACTCATTTTGGATTTTCATCAAACTCCTGGATAACAAGAAGAATTCAATAATTAATTGACGCTCTTCAATGAAAACTGGATTATAGGTACCTAATCATTAAATGATATATTCAATCCGCAATGAGTTGAACGCTACTGTGGAATATTACTCGAAAATGACGGAAAGTAGATCCAGTTCACCGATTTCGATCGTGAAAAATCAACTCAATCCGGTTTGTGCACAGAAATCGAGATATCATTCAGTGCGATAACTGACACACTCTGTATAATACCTGAACCCATTATCTATGATCACGCACCTTCAGCCGTACACCAGCAGCTGTTCCTTTTTGTTATCCTTCCCATCGGTTCAAGGATAACGGCGCCCTCCCCCCACCCCTGCGACGACGCCATTGGCCGCGCAGTTGGCCATGCTGTCCCGCGTCATTGGCGGGGAGTAGCCGACGCGGGCCAATCGACGAGCGCGCTCTCTCCCCTCCTCCCCCCCCCCCGCGGTCGGCGGTCGAACGCTCGTCGAGTGTTTGTTGAGGGACGCGTTATCGGCGGTACGCAGCCGTGCCGGTTATTCGGCGCGGTTGCCAATTAGAGGTTTTGTCGTCTGATCTACGGAATTTTTTCTTATGAGCTTTTTTCTCGCGATATACCGTACTGATGTATGTATATCTTTGCACCGCTTCGGAGGCTTCGTCATCGATTATGTGAGAGGCTAGAATGACGAGATTTGAATCACTACTTTTGAAGTGTTCTCGAGAGGGTTTGATATTGAATGCTTCTCAAAATTCGAAATATTGTCGAGATCGAAAGCCTGCTGTTGGAAATCGATTAATTCAGTTGAGTATATGACGTCACTGTTGCATTGCTAGAATTACATGATTTAAATACAGTGCGAAACGCTTCAAATAGTGAGATTGCTATGATATAACTAAGTATGGTCTTTTTTGGCTATGGAATGTGAGTATACAGGGTGATTCTAAAATAATGCAATTAATTATGGGTCCGAAAATGTTTCCTAACGGAGCTATACGTGACTTTGAATAGGACACCTTGAAGACGATGTTTTCTCTATCCTAACTTCGAAACCCTTTACAATTAAATTTCGAAAATTGGTGAACGTTATGGACATTTCATTCTAAATTCGAAATTTCAGGATTTGAATTTCGAATTTAACCATAGATTTTTCGGAGTTACGGGGTGTTGAAATTGAAACCTTTTTTTCGTTTTTTTTTCATTCCTGCACTTTCTCCCTTTCGTTGTAAAAAATATTATTGAATCTCGAAAAAAATTGCATTCGCGATGCTCCAATCATCAATGAGAAAACTGCATAAAAAAGTTAGTACCGATAAACAGACGGCAACACTGTATTCGGCTTGGTTTAGCGAAACGAGGCTGAAAGAGGCTTATAGAGGATAAATATCAAACGGGTGCATACGCTATTATCTGGGCTTTATGGATGTTTGGGGAACACTTCAAATTTAAAAAAAAGGCACATCAGAGGCGTTTTCGAGGGGAAGAGTTGAAAGAGCTGGGTATGTATACTGCTCGTTCCCAAAGGTCTTCATATAATAACTCCAAAAGATACATCATCATACTGAAACACTTGAATATCGAACTGACTTTATGGTACGTGCCATAATCTCTCATATGTAGGTATAGGTATATGACGTATGCTGAAGGACGTCTTCCTCACCACTGTCCAAAAACAGGGCCTCCTCTGAAAATAAATGATAAAACAATAAAAAAAATGAAACATAGGCCAGGCAATGAGGTGATTTCTATATTAATGGGATCAGAAAATTAACTTTTTTTTATGTGAAAAATAAATGAGTACAATTATATTTTTGTTACAGACAGAATGGGTGAGTCATGAAAAGATTCGTTGTTGTACTCAACAGCAAGATCCTATATAGTTAGAAGTTGAGTAACTAATTGTCATGTCATCATAAAGACGAACGATGAATAAGGTGAGTGTGACACAAAAGGCCCAAGTGATTTAAATTTCTTGACAACTTTAACTGAAGTTTCGACCCAAATTGGTATCGACTCAAAGCCATTTTCCGCTATAATGGCCTGATAGTTTTGAAACTCCCCAGAAGATGGTGACATTTTTACAGATTTCTGCACAAATAGTTGACGTACAGAAGTTACCTAAATTACTACTTCTGAATCGACATTTTTATAACACTGATTGTGCAATTATCAATAATAGTGATTTTGTTTTCATTTTTGTGTCGCCATCTAACAACTGACATTTGAGTGATTTTACGCTATAACGAATAAAATGCTGTTATCAAGTCAGCTGTACGTTAGAATTCTGGTTGAAGAAGTTAGATAGGCAAATAGACAGAATAGCTCCACCAGTGTTCTGTACATCGTTTTCGCAATCAAAGGCAAAAATATATTCACGAAGAAACAAGCCTATATTTCTGACCCACGGACTTATGCGATTGCAGGCGCGCATTATAGTTTTTACACAGATATAACTATCACGATTTGCGCAGTGTCTAATACTTTCGTGACACTCTTTTTACCTACCCGATATCAGACCCCCTGTGAAGGAAATTGTTGTTTTTCTGATGGTTATTCTGATTCGGGAATCTCATGTTATGGGCAGCATCTGATATCGGTTTATTATTATCATTCGTCTGATGCTGGGGACGATTGTTGTCGACATGTCTGTTGAGATCAGAAATCACGTTCTGAGAAACATACTGATGCTGCTGTTGGTTACTGCCAATTGACGAGTCGAATAAAGATAAATTCACATCTCCTTGTCGAAATCTGTTTTGGACTGGGTTCGGATCACCGACAGTCATCTGAGGTCTCCTATAAAAAAAATACATCGGCTGCGGTCGAATTTTTGGTAATGAAAGGTATAAACAAGGCCGATTTGATATAGTTATCGTTCTCAGCAAAAAAAAAATGATCGAACCGGTCGATTTTTATTTCGAGGGGGGAATATGTTGCGCATAATTTCAACTCTTTCACTTCAAACCTCTCGGAATGTTAAGCTCCAACCCTTGAATCTCAAATGGGACAAGGGCTCAAGTGATACATAATTTTGAAGGTAATCGAAATCTCTTACCAACGCTTCGTTTTTGGAATTCAATGCAGTAGTTCTCGAGAAAACACGTTTATGAAAATAATCGGCTAGTGATGGAAAGTAACGCTTTTTTCCCCTTTTATCATCACTATATATCTCATTTTGTAGTTAGAACGATGTTCATCTAAGAAGTGCCTTATGTGATGGGAGTATAGAAAAATCAAGCCAATCAATGTTGAGTCTCAAGTGTTACGCCTCTCTTTCAATTAAAAACCAAAAACCAAGTCCACGCGTGGACTATACCGGAAACGATGTCGACAAAATCAATGAATTTCATTTCATTTCTTATTCCTTTCCGAATATAAGTAATGCAAATCGATGAACCCTCGTATCAGATTTTGGAACGGAACAGTCTCAACTGATATGGATGGACATTTGAATGTCAGCCCGCTGAAAATATCTGCATGAGTTTCTAAGAAAAAAAATCTTACTTTATGGTGAATCGGTTGAGTCGATCCAATTCTCTCAACTTTGTATCAGAATCTCGTTTCATTCTACTGATGCATATGAACAGATATATCACAACGCCGGTGAGAATAACCAATATTCCAATAGCGGTTCCTCCTACGATATTATAGATGAGTTCCTGCGAAAAAAAATCATGCAAGGTTCAAACAAAAAGTTCACCATTCTAGAACTATTGAATTTCGAACGGGACACCCTGTATATTAATTATCACAGTTTTAAGGGATTTCCTTCCGTCGTTCCAAAAAATGAAGATAGAAATCGAAATAATTATAACAATATATAGAAAGTTCAATATAGAAATATCTATATTGAATATATAGATATTAGAAACTCACTCGTTTCTAATACCGCGATTAACTCACAAACAGTACCCTGTATATACTTAATTTTTTTTAAACTCATCTTTGGAACCGAAGGAGAGAAAGAAGGACGTACTATGAGCCTGTGATGGGTCACCCGGTATACAATGTAAGTACAAACAAACATAGCACACAAATAAAGCACATCAGAGCTTACCACATTGTCTAGTCTTTTTTCTAGATTGGTCATAATTTATTGTTGATGCGGATTTTTGTTCTCGAATTTTGCATTTGCTTTTTGTTCAATTATATTATCGACTATAGGTATAGATACCTTTACTTTTGATAATAAGGAAAAATACACGAGTGTCATTCTTTGATAATCTCATTCATGAATCTTATCTCCGAAGATTTATCAAGCAAAAATAGCACAATGAGCAATCATGATCTAATGAAATAAATATACCGGGTGGTCATCTAATACTTGACAAATAATACCCAATATAGGATTCCATTCGAAACAACTGGACTCAAATTCGACAAAATACAAAACAATTATACATGGTTTATCCTCATATTAATCTATATAGCAATCTATATAGAGGACTGGAAGTAGCATATCATTCTCAAAATGTATAGAAATGGCGACAATGAGCATATGTCACTTTTTATAGTAAGACTGGAATAACTCCAAAAACGGTTCATCTTAGTTATGGAGTATGACACATGAACTTGGATCAGAATCATGAGAGGAATCGAAAAAAATGTATTGAAATACAAGGTATTGAAAATAACCAAAGATGACGTCACTTCCGGGAAAACCGAAAGCTCTGTAGTAGGGAAAATATTTTAGTTGGATTCTCTATGATCATTTCTTCACAGATTCTACAAATTTTCAGGATCATATATTTCTGAGTTATATAGATCTACTCCGTGGTGGCAGCCACACCCTGTATAGAGATACGTTATCATTCAGGTACTAACTCATTAGATGCTAATTGGTTTATATGATTCATTCATCATATCAACATAGATTAACTTTACTTTCACTTTAAACAAATTCAAAATAATATCTACTCGGCTGAATTGATTAAAAAATTTGCGATGTCTCTCTTTTGCTATTGTTCACGTGCAATCGAATTGCCCGAAAATTATTCCCATTCGAAATAACCCTCATTTTCTATTCCAGACCAATGCAGTCCAATTGCAATTTTGGAATAAATAATTCAGGAGTTTTGGCAAAAGAGAACCTAGGTATGATGCTTCAGTGCTCTAGTAATCTTGACTATGGCATAGTTTGGTTATGTAGAATGTGAGCTTCGATCAGACATTTGAGAAGAAAACTCACTCATCTTCTTCTTAGTTTCTGGCCTTTTCCACTTAGGATATTTTCCATTTGAGGTTATAAATATTGACTTATCGAGATGTATAATTTTCAAATTAATAATTCAAATTGATGAAACAACTGAAACTATATTAGATGTGGCGGTTGCAAAAGTTTTTGTTCACTCTACCCAATTATTTAACGTTATTACTCGCTGTCGTTGCCATAACTGGGGACCATTTAACACTTTATTTCAATTCTCACATAGCCCAAGCTATTCTTGATAATTCGACCCATTTCTTGATAGGAGGCTTATCCTGGGTGATTATTTCTTTGAAAGAACAAAATAAAAGTTATAGTCCACTTCAGATGGTATGGGAAGCTGCTGTGTGTGCTCTGATTTCCTCCTTGATTGACTTTGATCATTTTGTGGCTGCCAGGTCTTTCAACCTCAAGGTAAAGATAGAGGCATTATTTTTCTGGATTACTTCACTCTTATTATGAGTTTTAGGATGCTACCAGTTTGAAAGGTAGACCTCCTTTACACTGTTCCACATTTCCATTGATGATTTGTTCCCTAATTTTATTGTTGAGTCATGTTTTGGAGATTCAAATACTCAAACATAGTTCTCTCATAGTACTGACGGCATTTGCAAGTCATCATACCAGAGATGCCACAAGAAGGGGATACTGGTTCTATCCCTATGGATCGACACCTCCAGTAACTTATGTTCTTTACATCACTTTAACTTGTTGTATACCATACTTTATAGCGTTTGTCAATAATTCTATGGAATATCCACAAAGTACTAGCTCAAATAGGATATCGATTTGATTGATAAGAATCATTGATTTAAATATAACAATGACCTATTTGAAGTGAATCGAAATTATTCTTGATAGGAAAAAGTGTATTTTAAATATCAAACAGTAACAAATAGGAAATATTATACATTTGGTTTGTAAAATTTGAGATAACTTGTTAGTTAGAAGGTAAATTAATCAGAACTTTCTGAACTGGAGTCACTTGAACTAGAGCTACTGCTACTACTACTACTACTTGAATCACTATGTCTGCTGGATGTTGAATCTGTATCAGAACTGCTATCAGAATCATCTGTTTTCTTGCTTTTTGTTTCCCTTGTATTTATTTTTGTTGAAGTTGCCTTCACAGATCCTTCTTCTTTAGCTTTCAATACTTTTTTCAATTGTTGAGTTCTTGAAGATCTGTGCACATATTTCCTCTTGCCTTTACATTCATATGACCAATGTCCATATTCCAAACATTTTTGACATCGGACTCCCTGAGGAGGATATGTGGAAGTGTTGATCTTTCTACAATAGAGAGAGTAATAGAGAATAATTAGAGAAAGTAATATTCAAGCGGACGGATATTGGTACATACTTTTTTCCGAAATAAGCTTTTGTTTGACCACCTAGAGTCATGATGAACTGAGTGAGTAAGAGTTCAATTTGAAGACACTGTAATACCTTACATGAATCTGTGGTACTATCGAATGATATTCAGAACACGGCTACTGCTGAATTGAATATAAAATTGAAATAATATCGTATATTTTGTTGTTGATAACCTCACTGAAAAGTTGCAATCTGTCACGTGTCAGATATCTCGGATTTAGATGTACATTGGTGGTTCTGTCTTTGTACTAGATTAGTCACCCGTAGGACATCAGTGTACGGTTACTCAACGGTTCATTCAACGGTGCAACATCAGTGTAAAGGTTAGAGAACAGAACAGACCTCTTGACTGAAATGTCAATTGTCTATAAGTCATTTCGTCATTTCACTGCCACAGCAACAGATTGTCAATATTATTCTATATTTAGTGAACATTTGGAAAATGTTTCACTATAATTATTCTTCGAGATATATAGACTATTCTAAGTTACATTTGTAATTTTTTCGAAGATTGGTTGATGAACAGATAGTTGAAAGTCATTTTCACGAAATGACGAGAATAGCAGAATCATCAGACACCAGTGATAGCCTATACATAAAAAAATTTGCCAAACAAATGTTGAAGAACTCAATATTCTTGGGGGTTTTTCAAGAAAAACGGTTCGTGGAACCAGTCAAGTCCTATCGTGATGTCATCAATATATCATGTGAAGAGCAAGATTTCATCAAAAATCTGCAGGCAGTAAAAAAAAGGGTAGAAGAATATTATTTGAAGAAGCCATGGATTGGTATAACAAATCCGGATGATATTGGATCACCAGCTGGATACAGTTTGTGGGTAATTTTGCCAGAAGAAGTATTTGGAATGTATTGGTATAGGGTGAAAACTGTTGAATTTCTTGATAATGAAATTCGACTGAAGTTGGATATAGTTCGTCCATACCAGAGAGAATCTACTCCTTCCAAAAGTGTTTCTTCTGAAATGGCAAATGATTCTAAAGATATTAGTTTCAGAACATATCTTGATCATACATTACTTGAGTTGAAAGATTTTCTTAAGAACTTCAGGCAGGATGTACTTACTTTTCATAATATTAAGAATGCTGTGATATTCATTTCTCTACTGATTAGTACATGTATAGCTGGTTGCTTCAATATTATCCAGTATGCAATGGATTACCTTCTGAGATTAGTCAGAGAATTATCTTTTCTCATACAAGTTTCGACACCAATAATCAATAATGTAATCAATTTATTGGGAAAGACAATATTTGGTTTCTATCATATGATTGTGGTGTTGTTGAGAGGCAAACCACAACCAGTTCAACCTGTATATAATTCATATTTCACCTTAGACCCACAAAAAATGTTGCCAAATGTGCCTCATGATGAGAGATATAATAGATACTTTACTAGAGGATTACCTCCTGCTACTTCTAGAAGATCTGGACCAACGATAACTCCATTCTATGATTGATTGAAGGTATACAGATATTTTGGTATTATTTTGTTTCCTGTTGATTCTGATATAGTTGAATCCTAATTTTTTCCATAATTTTCTTCTTTCATGATTTCCAAGATAAAGACATGGGATTATTTGGAAATGAGTTGTTTCCAAATGTCAAACCTAATAATACTCTAGAAAATTTCATGTCTAATTCATGAAATTAAATTGTCTCGATAATTTCAAACTCTGGATCTCAGATATATGAATAATAAATTCTATTTTATCAAATATATATATTTTATATTGAGGCAAATGTAAGACTGCAAAAATAAGTTGTGTCTGTCTATTCTTAAATCATTCTTGGTGTTTCTGTTACAATTTTTGCTGAGAAATCAATAAGCAATATATGTTGCAATAAATTGTTTTGCTTATAGGTAATATAATTAGGTATATAATTTTTTTTGCTAATTCTATTTCATGAGAGTTGAGAATTTTGCTTTGGGCTATAGTAGGGAGGGAATGTTATACAGATTATCAGACTAATTGTTTTTTACTGTTGATTTTTCGCAGAAACAATGCATTGTGAATTGTATGTATGAAACATATATTATTTGTATTTTTTATCTATATATTTATTATGAATATATTTTGTTCAATCAACATTTGAGTGAAAATGTTCTGAAGATTTTATAAATTGTATTTCTCAATGTTGAAAGTTGTGTTTAGTTTTACTTTGATTTGGGTGAAACTTCATCTGTGCAAGGCAAAAAGGAAAGAATAAATTATAGCATTAGAAACAAATCCACTTCCTTAACATACCCTATATTTTCAATACAACTTTCAAATTCAGTGAATAAACAATTAAGTCATAAACATATTCGATAACGAATGGAAAAAAAATTACATTTTTGCCAAACCAATGACTCCACAAGCCAATCTCGCACCAGCATTGCCAGTTGTTTTGCTGAGTTCATGTCCTCCTTGTCCCAAATCATCAGGATCAGCATGGACTACTACAGTACGACCGATTATACTGTATTCCCCTTCCAATGAGATTTGTTTGTCTTTGATGTTGACCTTTGCAATACCATTATCAGAAGCTTCAACGTTACCAAGGTCTCCGACATGACGAACATCATGATCGGGGCCGCCATGATCCAAGTTACGAGGATTGAAATGGGGACCCGCTGAGATGCAGCCGTTGGTGTTATCCCCAAACTCGTGAATATGAAAACCATGAAGCCCTTTCTTGAGCCCGGTTATTTCGCCTGAAACTTCTACAGGACTCTTTCCGTCCTGGGATACATATTATTAGTATTTTATACTAGATATTAAAATATGAAAACTTCTTACCGCTTGATTGAAAAATACTGTTCCGTTAACATCTCCGTTGAGAACGCAAACTGCTTTTGTAGGCATTGTGAGACAACCAAAAAGTGCGAGCTTGATATCGGGTGGAATTAGGTGAAATTGAACTGCTATTCAATTGTAATTCGTCCAGATCAAGAAACAATGTGCAATGACTTGCAGGAAACAATATTAACAATTATGATAATTGTATGATGTTATGTTGAATCGATGTTGAATGACGAGTCAGCTACTATCTTCCTTTCCTTTGTAAAACACGGAGTACGAAATCAAAGTGTCGTGCTTGCACAGTGCATTTTAGTTTCGTGCAAGTGTATTTATGAACCTTAGATCATATATGCGTAGCTCGCATAGTTCTTGTATAATTATATATGATCTTAGGCGTAGCTCGCACAGAGACGTTTTGCCTGCGTACATGTACGCTGGTTTTTCTATGAATGAGGTCTTTTCGGAAACCTAAAAATTTCTCGAGCTCCAATCAACTCATTCGCTGAAGTTTATAGTTCTATCACAGAACAGAGACTTACGCTATATCTTCGATGAACCTAATGTGCGAAATAAGGATGGAGAATACAAAGTTAGGTTTCCGAAAAATTAATTATAATATGATTATATCTCCATTGATTGACGATTCGTCTACCGTATGAGAGTTATAGGGCAAAACGAATTGATTTTAAAAATTTAGACTGAGAACTTATGAGTTATTCATATAGAAAAAGAAGAGATGAAAGTGGTAACTGGACGTTTAAAAAAGAAGAATTCGCATAGTGGTGACATCTGTGACTATGAATTAGTCAATTTAGAAACGCCTCATATGAAGCGGATTCATAGAGAGCGGATTCTGCCTTTCTGCGCATGCGTCGATATAGTGTGAAAAGAGGAAAAAAAGATCGTGGAAAAAAGATGAATTCAGATTGTTCAACATCCTTGAGGAAGGTGGAAAATGATTTTTTCCTGAAATCCACCATCCTCAAGAATGGTGAAGGAGGCGAATTGAAATTTTCGATACAGAGGAGTTGAGATGAGAGGATCGGTTCTCTTATAATTGCCTCCTTCATCTGGTATTTCTTAACCGTTGTACCAAACATCAAGAATTGAAAAAATACTTATAACATGATAAGTGCTAAATTATGTCGTTCAATAAATATTCATAACAACAAATCAACGTATGAAAAATAGTATGTTACGATTTTTATTTCACTTCGAGTCCAAAAATCGGGGCGACCAAGCCGAAATGGGCCGAAAATCGTGATTATCGTTCGAAAACCATAACAGATATATGTTCATAACATCAAAAATAAATTCTGTATACAAATTTTAAATCCATTCTATTTTCCATTCGAAATTCAAAAATTGAGCTGAAAGAAATCAAGTAAATCTTCAATAACATTTTAATATAAAAGTACATATTGATTGATAGTATACAATGATCTACAAAATGAGATACATATAAAAAAATCTGATGCTAAGTAATTTGGGTTAGCATATAGACTTCTTGAAATAATATAATTTCCATCTTGTATCAGTGTCATCTTATTGTGCGTACTGTGGTTGCCAAATATAGCGATACCGGAACCCATATGTATACAAGGTGATCTAAAGAAAACTGTCCACCCCAATTTACTTGGGAATTGAACATCACAGATAATGATGTTCTGTTCTATATGCTATTTCATTTGGCAACCTCTGTACGTGTCTGCATCTAAACGTCGAAATATGCGAAATTGACTTTTAGTTCAGTCATACTAATAATTAGGATTAAATGCTCGATATTTTCGTTAAGTATCTACATTTTTAGAATATTTTATATCAAGAAACAAGGAGTAATATATTCATATTGAATCAGTTGTAGATCTTCAATACATTAAAAAAGCTGATGGCATTCATACAATATCAGTAGAAATAGAAGCCAGAAATAATAAATAGAATACATGAAGAAATACTGAGCTGTACAAGAGTTCGGAATGAAATTAATATTTCCGTAACCAGTATCAAAACAAAGTCTCCGACAGGTGAATGATTTTTGATAGTAACCATTTTTTCAGTCAGGATTCACCCTGAATTTTTTCCTCAAATAGAAATATTATGTCGTGTATGGGCTCATTGAAAAGCTTGCGAAAAATTGAATTGCTTGAGGAAATATTGATTCATTTCCGGAGTTTTGGACAACCGTGTATAACTAATCAATCATACCGACTTACTAACTAAAATATCATCTATTATGTGTATCCAGAAGTGACTGGCTGCGAATACAGTTGAAATCATAACTACTCCATGGCCACTTCTACCACGCACTATCAAGCATCCTACTGACTTAGATTAGTATTCATTTGAACAGTCTTATCAACGTAAAATTTGCAGTCAAGTATCAATCGCAAAACTATCTTCATCATTATGTCCTGAGTGATTTTTCCGAATTGAGATGAGGTGAAAACGAAATTTTTAAAATCCTAATATTTCAGTAGTTTGTTGGAATTGTTCAATATGTTCCAACATAGCACTACAAACCAACTGTAGTAACTACCCCATATTACTTAAATGCCAAAAGTTGGTAAAATTGTGTCCTTGAGCCTCAATATTGAATATATATTTTTGAAAAGTTAATATAGCCTGTATATATAGCTCGAAAAACAATAAAACTTCCGAATCAACCACCTTAAGGTGATTAACACTATAAGAAAATTATCACCAATTGTTTTGAACAAAAGTCCAAAATAAAAATAGACATGAAAATCGATTTCCTCCATCACACACTGAATATCATGGTACCAACTTCGATAGGATTTCATGTTCACACAAAGAAAAAATGTAAATTATGTTCCATTTAACGTAGAAAAAAACCACTTGGTATCACTTTGCTGCATTGCCATTTGATACTAATTCATTGCAACTGAAAATTTCTCAAACTCTTGATACATATCCATGGCAACTTTATATGTTCACTATCAAAAAGTAGTCTATATAAAATAATCTAAAACCCTGTACAAAAATCTAAATATTTAATATGGAGTGCTTGAATTCTTCCAATCATTATCTCTGTTGAATGAAAATTGATGCGTTAAGACAAAAACACGAATACCAATGAGTTGAAGAAAGAGAGATGACTGAGAGGCAAAAATATTGTGAAAAACCTACTAACCATAGCACGAAATTATTCATTCATCCTGAATTTCAATTTGAGAGTAAATCGAGTATTTTTTGACTGAGCTTCAAATTCAGAAGGTCGGTTGAGCTTTCAATTAGATAAATGTATTAGTTGCTTTTTAGTTACATTCGAGATATTCTAAATATAGATAATTGGTTATTTTGCAGCCTGGAATCATCCCCCTTTCGTATATTTCACGATAAAATCTATTGATAGTTATCATAAATAATGAACCCTCGAATGCAGACATATTTTCCTCCATTCTTGGTGGCCTATCGACACACAATAAATATCCGTAAATAATTTATTAGACTTCGACAGTGTGGTTATAGCCTTCTATAATCCTAGCCATGGCATAGAGAATTGGCAACATAGCATGGCAGTCCTACTTCGTTTGTTCACTCTGTGTCAAAGTTCGATCTCTTTTTTTGATTATGCGATTTTATTGAGCAATTTTATCGGTTTCTACCTCTTCCCAATGACAAGTTGGCGTGAGTCATATGAAGAATTATAAACAGTATTGGCAATATAAAGTAGAATTCGAACTATAAGTGGATGTGTGTCTGAAAGCCGATAAATAAATAGTGTAGAAGTGAAACTGTGTTAAAGTGAGGATGAGGAAACAGACCGGTAAATACACTCCGTTCGGTGTTGAACTTGAAATTAAACTGTTTGTTGGTGTGTAACGAAGTGAAAGTCAAACTATAAATCCGAGTTTCCCCAATTAATCAAATAACCAATTAACCAAAGAAAGATAGATAACAGCAAAACCATCAAAAAGTTCTATAGCTTGTGGAAATCAAAGATATATATTCATAAATATATAGCAGATGTCATATATGATATATTTACTAAGATCAGAACTGGTGAGAACTGCAGTTCTTGCAACTTTTCCAAATTTATCATAAAATATTTCGAAACCTCAGACATCAAGATCGGATTCTGATGAAAGACGTAAGAAATGTTTTGATCTTCATCTTCTGACCTTGTTCCCGTTATGACCAGTTCGATAGAAGAATTCGTCGAAAAACTTGAAGTTGGTAGTTGGAAGTCCATACGACTGATATCAGATACTTTATATTTGATCTCAAGATTGATATGTGTGAATGATTTTTTCAGTACTGTTAGCAGCAATCTCTACTGTAGAACATGGAAATTGATGCATAGATCCTTAAGAAAATCATTATTATGAACTTATAATCGTTGTATTTTTTTCCTAAAATTGATGAACCAATACCAGATGGTGTCGGGTTCACGTATCAGGTGTTGCACAAGACTGGCATGAGTAGGACCGCCAATTGCCTACGGTGCGACGTTGCATTCCTCTTACCTTGGCTAGTGAGTAGAAGAAGGCTGTGGTTCGGTGTATAAAATCAAGAGTGATATTTCCGGAAGCAAAACATCACTCTGCACGAAAAACCGTGTTAGAGAAAAAATCGGGAGCGCCGCAACTACTATGTGATCATCTCGAGATACTTCTGCTTGTGCTTGGCCAGCATTTCGGTGACCGTGACCAGCGTCTTGACGTGCGAATTGACCTTGCCGACGGCCTGCAGCTCGGCCAGATGCGCCACGCAGATGTGGTGCAGCGTGGCCAGCTCCTTGGCCGTGTCCAGCTGCGCCGACAGCCGCGGCTCGCCCGGGTCCCCGGCCATCGACAGCTGATCGAGGAAGACGACCATGCGCTCCTTGTTCTTCAGGATGAACGGGTTCACCACCTCCATGTACGGCTCCTGCAACCAGAAGAGAGATCATTGATTATGGAAGACCACTGATTTTCGAAAACTGCACCGAATTTTGATTTATGAAAAAACTCGATTTTCGTTTTGCTGAAGTTAATGCTGTGCTCCAAGAGATGTAAGAGATGCCAAGCAATACATCTTCAGCAGAAAGAATGCAGCTTCCGAATGCTTCAATCCGATTGAAAAAGTTATGGCAACTTGAAAGTTGTGGTCCGCTCAATTATTCGAGCACTTCAGATGGACCAGCCGAACCATCTACTCACCTTTCCGCCGAATTCGACGAGATTCGCGAGATTCTGAAGGCACTTGGCCACCATCACCAGACTCCTCGTCGCCGACGGCGACGGTTGCTCGCCGACCAGGCCGAACTGTCTGGGATTCAACAGCGCCGGACACAACAGCCGCAAGAAGATGAAGCCGGAGACGACGCGCGTGCGCACGAACCGTTCGTCCGGCCATTTCGCTATCACGGCTTTCTGGAGGCTGCCGCAAATGTAGCGCACCGACCGCGGACAGGCGTCCGGCGACATGAATATACTGAGCGTGACCTGGAAATGAAAACACATCGAAACGATGCTGAAAAATGGGCATGTTTAGCATGTGATAGTACTCAATCGATCTACCTTCCTGGCACAAGCCGTTTTTCTCTGAGTACTTACTACGGTTTTTAAATAATTATTGAAATTCGCGATTTTCATAGTAGCAGGAAACAAACAGATCTAGTGGAACACTCAAAATCAATGCGAAAGTTCCTCATTCATTACGTAGTACGTTTCGACTATATTTCTATGTCATACTCATAGTTTCTGACAGAGATAACAATTCCAACTGAAATCACGTTTGTAATGATGTTCTCGTACAAAAAATCATGTATCGGCATTATTCGCTCTCAAAGTTAACTCACATGCATCATTTTCGAATTCAAATTACAGCTATATCCAGAAACCCATTCAAACTAATGACGTGATAAATTTTGACTTTTAAACGACGATATGTCTAAAATTAGTTCAACAGGAAAATACACCACATCGAGGGATGACCCAGCTCCCCCTGTAATTTTCTAAGTTGAAGGAAGAACAGATTGTCACGACCAAATGAATATGAAAAATGATACATTTTCACTTTCTGTCTCTCGAATCTCCGTCGAAATGTATCAATATTCACATTCATGTGGTGGTGGAATTTTTCTTTTTCATTCCGTCAATTGAGGAAGTTATATGGGGCTACCTATTTCCTGGTTCACCCAGTATATGCAAACGATAAAGTACTTTTTTATTCTGATATGCTTTCTATCAATTCTAGTAAGACTCAATATATAAATTTTCTTTGTAAAACCAACTGAATCGCTTGGAACTGCGCGACCTCAGTCTCAATGGCATCAGTTCGCTGTCCAGTGGCGCTTCGTAGGTTTCACATGGAAAAATTCCATAAAGAGCTCTGAAATTTTGCAGGCACTTTCTCTGATGCCACATAAGGAAGAGAGAAATTTACCTGGTCTAAAATTTGCAGAAGGAACTCGGCGTTATTGCAAGCGTCGTCTAACGACTCCATTTTCGCTGGGTTGAGCTCCGCGCTTTGCTTACTCTCCAGTAATCTGAGCACGGTTTCCAGTACGGCCGCTTGCAGGAATCCGCCACATTCCGCTTTCATGTAGAGGTCCATCAATGTTGTAGCTAGCGAAGCTGCCCTAAACAGCGTGGAAGTCTCAGTCTCTCTAGTGATCTGGAAATTACAATGGCTGTTTGAACTTTTGAACACTTCTTATTCCCTTGGGAAATAATCAAACCGCCCGTTTTGATAGTTGATGAATGGACAACACAAAAGGGAAACCAATAATGTTCGAGGAACATTATTGGAGGAATTTTGGTGAGACAAGGAAGGTGTTGGAATTTTGGTAAGAGAAGGAAGGTGTTGGAATTTTTCTTGAAAGTTTGGGATTCCTTTTGAAAAGTAAACCGGCAGTGATAAACTTTTGGTTACATAAAGAAAATTGCGATTTTCTAAAGCTCAGATACTCGAAACTCTGTTTCATTTGGAAGAATACACACCTCTGCGGAGTTGAGCTCTCGCAAGAGTTCCGTTTCCCTTCCCTCAGCCCGGAAAATCCTGAGTAAAGCGGTAGCCAGCGGAGCCCTGTCGGAATGACAAATTTCCGCCAAAGTTTTCACGGAAACCAATCCCGGTTCCAGCAACAGCTGCTGTAGAGGACTGTACTCTTCGGCGGGCATCACCAGATCATGTAGATACCTGAAAATCGAAAAAGTTACAGCTAGATGTTTCGCACGCATAATAATAACTTGGAAGTAGGACAATCAGTTCATATCTACTAATTTGGAGTTCAATATACTATCAATAAATGAGGGTATTCTACAGGGATATGTTTTAGGGCTCTCATTGTAATAGTTTGAAATTCAAAATATCACTAGGTTCAGTGAATAATTATACACAGGCGATACAGTACTCTCTTATAGAAATCTCTTACTTTAAAAACTATGATGATGAAGACTCGAACATATTCGAAAAATGGCGAAAAATAGATTTTATCGAAACTAAACTTCCAACAAAAAATTTCTCTAAATATTAACCTCGAAAGTAAACATTCTCTCACTACTCACATTCTGCCGGTCGCATCAACTATTTAATAAATGTTTGGGGAACTAGTTATAAAAAAAAAATCAATAAAATAACAGCATTCTATAGAAAATCATTAAAAAATTTTGCATCCGATCAGGAAAAAAATCGAGAAAAAAATATATACGCGTTACTTGAGAGGCATTTATTTTCAGATAAATATAAAAAAAAAATACTAATGAAAATCATCTTAGTGTTAATGTCAGTATCCTTGGAAAGTAACAGGAGAGAGAGAGAGAGAGAGAAATGCCTAGCTGAGACAATTTTATTAGATGTTTCTTGAATTCCGTGGTGAAAATAGTAAGTTTAACATATTCCAACGGCACCGACAGAATTCTAATCAATATTATGTTGTACGAGATAAAATAAACGACGGAACCTCACCTCGTTCTCAATCTCAAGGACCCCCATTCGCCCATGGGAGTCAATCCGGAGAGCGTGTACCATTCTTCTCTCTCCTCGCCATTGCCCAACGAAGACAAATCGACGTGCAACTCGGCCACTTCCTGCTCTTTGCCCCGCTTCCCCCTGTTGTGCACGGTCAACGTGAACGACACGATATCGCATGGCACGTCGCTGAAACGAAGGTACTATGCTGTGACAAAAGTCGATATAATCGGGTGTGCAGGTTCGTCCGAATTGGACGATTTCAATGAAATGAAATGTGTATGAAATCAGTGGCACATCTTGAATATGGTATACTTATATGGTATCCGACAACACAATATCATTCAAACCGAATTGAAATTATTCAAAGAAAATTTTTGAAATATTTGTGGATGATGGTGTATGGAAATTACCCGTCTAGAGGAATCGATGACTGAATTCTTCTGGATCTCTCTAGAAAGACGTCGAATAATTTTGAGTGTAACATTTTTTTACAAATTAATGCATAACCAAATCGATTGCTCCGTACTTCTGAATCAAATAAACATTCTCATTCTAGATAGATAGATAGATAGATTTATTGGTGCTTAGATACATTTAAGTATTTACACAAGTCAGTAAAGATTTAGAACATTACACAAGTCAGTAGAAATTTAAAATTCATTAAAAATATTTAAAACACTTATACATGTTAGACTATACAAGACTGGTTCACATATGAAGATGTTAAAATAATAATATATAATTGAGCATTATGACTTAATCAGTATATGATGACAAATCACTGAAATCATTATTGAGGTATTCCTCAAATGAGTAAAACACCTTCATTACAAAATATTTCTTTAAAGTTTTGATGAAACAATTTACATTTAGATTTTTCATTCTATGCGGAAGAGCATTGAACATTTTTGGGCCCCAATAACTAGTTCCGTTTTTAGTCTTATCAAGGCGATGATATTTTAGGAACAGTTTGTCTTTATTTCTTGTGTCATAACTATAGGAATCTCCAGCTGTACTATATGATGCCAGATTTTTCTTTACATAGGTAACACATTCGAGGATATATGCACAAGGCACTGTTAGAATGCCCAGTTCTTTGAATTTTTGTTTGCAACAGTCCCTGTAGGATTGACCCGCAATTACTCTCACACAACGTCTTTGAACTCCAAAAACTTTGTCTAGGTGGCACGAATGACCCCAGCTTAATAGGGCATATGTCATGTTCGAGTGAAAATAGGCAAAGTAGGATGTCAAGAGAACATCCAAAGAAACATTGTTTTTGAGATCTCTTATCATATAGGTAATGGAAGAGAGTTTTTTACTCAATTTTTTTGTATGGAATTCCCAAGTTAGGTGAGGATCGATATATACTCCTAAAAATTTAACAGGATCAGCTAGAGTTTTCTCATGATGACGTAAAGTGAATACTAGTGATTGAGATTTGCTCTCATTTAAGGTAAATTTATTGGCCGTGAACCAGTTTTTGATGGTTGTATTCTGGGTCGCCACGTTATCTCTGAGTGTATCAGGGTTTTTGGATGAAGTTAATGTTGTGGTGTCATCTGCAAACAGTATAGCTTTGCTGTCAACAATGTTATGCGATAGGTCATTTATATAAATAAGAAAGAGAGTAGGTCCTAAGATTGAGCCTTGTGGCACCCCGTGTTTCATCCAGGCTTTGTTAGAAATATTACCGTTATGTGTGACATATTGTTGTCTGTCTGATAAGTAAGAGGACATTAAATTAATGCTATTTGGGCTAAAGTTATACTGAGTTAGCTTTATTAATAGTAGGTCGTGTTGAACACAATCAAATGCTTTAGTTAGGTCATGAAAGTCCGCGTGGACATATAAACCCTCTTCAAATCCATTATTTATGACTTGTAGAAGTTTATTTATGGCGAGAGTTGTGGAGAGATTTTTACGAAAGCCAAATTGGCATTTGTTGAACAGATCGTTTGATTCAAAATATTCAGTAATTTGTATTTTTAGCAGTGCTTCAAAAATTTTTGAGAAAATCGGTAACAGAGAGATAGGCCTGTAATTTGATAGTTCCTCAGCCGATCCTTTTTTGTAAATAGGAATTACCTTAGCCAGTTTTAGAATGTTTGGGAATATATTATTTGCTATGCACGAGTTTATCAAATTTGTCAGGGGATATTTTATTAGGTTGGCTATGGTTTTTACAATTTTGACATTGTTGTCATAAGCATCCGTACACTTTGAATTTTTCAATTTTGAAATGACTTCTCGTACCTCATTGTAGCTTACTTCACGGAAACAAAAATTTAGGTTTTTATCTAATTTGATTTTTTCTGAACAGTGGACGATCAATCATGTTCTACAATGTTGCTACTAGAACAAGAATTATGCTGAAATCCTCAATTCATATTATGTGTGATAACTTCAACAAAATTTCGTGATATAAATCATGACTCATTGAGAGATGTGATTGATAAATTGTAAGATTATATGCACTAGTTACATTTTGTTTTGGTCATTCTTCTGTTATGGTTAGTATCCTGCATTTCTTAGATATGATCCTCGTCTTTGTCTCATGTTATTCATATTATTCTGTAAAAAGTGTAATTGATAATCGGAAGCTGATATTTATTTGTTAGCATCTCCTGTTATTGGAATTGTTTAATGTAATAGGAATCCTAATATGCAAATAAAAATAAATTGTTTACAAGAACATACTTGAATTATAAAATAAATTTCCTGATATGATTTATCTCTCTATAAACAGAGGTTTTTCTTGGGAGCCTCAATAAATACATATATGAATGAATTTACATATAGAAACGAATGAATAAATGAAAAACAAACAAATATATGCTCAAATTACGCAAAAGATGTGTAATAATAATAATGATAATTTCAAACGCTAACAATGTTCAATACTAATCATATATGGTACTTTGATTTCAAATATTCAACCAAAACATCCTTGAATCTTACCAAACAAGCATGTTTGACTTCTACTGGAAGCTTATCAAATTCAAGCAAACCACGATGAAAAATTGAGTTCATAGATTGCGAATAGCGTGTACGAGAAACATACAGATTGCTACGTGTTGAATAGTCATGGATTCCACTAGTGAATGTGATGAACTGATTAAAGTAGGCAGGTGCTTCACCAGATGAAATTTCAAAGATGAAAACCATAGCAGAAAAGAAAATTCTATCTTCAACTGTGAGCCAATCCGAGACTTGATGCATAATTGTGATAGGAGTGAATCTGTTGCATTTCAAAATAATTCGCATTCCTCTATTTTGCAACTTTTGCAGAGATTCTATACTATTACCATCGAACAATGATAACACGCTGTTAACAGTTAATCAAGTTTGTAAGCTAAGATAGTTAGTGACTGACACTTGTAGAGAAAAACAGTTTTCTTGCTATTTTGCTGTGTATGTATTGGAAGTGATCTTTGAAGCTCAATGTGTTGTCAATCATGAAACCGAGATATTTGATTTTTTTTGAACAAACTCAATGGGCTCATCATGAATTTTAATCATCACTGAGGCAATTATTGGAAATGAGCGCCCTTTAAAAAAAATATATATCCAACAAAAAGTATATCCACCTTGCTTCCTCCTACATCCGCTGGAATACTCACTCGAAGGCGAACTCCTCGTCCCACACCGGATCGGGCCCCGCCTTGGTCCTGGTGCGCGCCACGCGCACCTGGTTGTTGAGCAGCACGGCGACGTACGGCTGCGGCACCAGCTTGTAGGGCAGGCGGTGCGCGTCGACGACGTGCAGCGAGAGGCAGCGCAGCTCGCGCAGCCGCGCCACCTTGGCCGTAGCGCGACTCAGCTGCGGCGCGCACAGCGGCCGCAGCGCGGCCGACCACTCCTGGCAGTCCTCGGCGGAGCGCGCGGCCAGGTGGGTCACGGTGGCGAGGCAGGGCAGCGCGCGCTCCACCAGCTGCAGGCAGTGCGAGCGCTCCCACAGGCTGTCGTGCACCTGGGAAATCACACGACGAACAGAGGGATAAATCATAGCAGGAAATTTACTCGTATATGTAGGCAGTTTATTTTTATATTTTATAATTCAAGTACGTTATTAGCTTTGTTCGCGGATGCGATTCCGAACCAGTTCAGGGACTGTACGCATGCGCAGTCTTGAAAACGGCGTTCGCCGTTAATAAAATTCTGAATTTTTAGTAACAGTTCTGTGTTCGCGGATGACAACGAATCGATTCCGGATTGATTCGGAATCGGTCCTAGCGGTTCTAGGATTTTTGCGAGGACGGAGAGTTCGATTCTGTTGCTCATGCGCAATATCGGTCGATATCGTCGTCAGCTGTTTTCTGATTGAACAAATTAATCTATCACAACGATCCTATCACCTAGTGAGTGACGAGGTGATAATATCTAATTATTCATAGTTCAAAATGTATTCAGTTTGAAAATGAATCGAATACATAAAATGAACTGTTCGATATCAACCTGCTTCGGTATCACTCATTTTTCAGCGGTCAAAACACACAAAAACACGGTTATGTTAGAAGACTTATCTGACAGTTCTAAGTTATTCAGTTCTGAAATCGTTCGCGGTAAAATATAATCCTGAACTAGGCATGCGCTTCACGACAATCCTGAATTAGTTCTGAACTGGCTCGGAATCGGTTCAAAATGAGATCCGCGAACAAAGCTATTGTAATCAATTTATTTTTATATGTATATTAGGATTCCTATTTCATTGAACAATTTCGATTTCATTGTTAAGTGTCATGCCATTGAGTTGAGAAATACGACATTTCCAGTTATTTTCATTCGAATCGAGTTAGTAGTGTAAGATTATTCACTCAAGTCTGTTGTTTAGCGAAGTTTATTGATCCATGAGTGTGTTAAAACAATGAGACTCAATTTTACTTGTTGTTTGAATATTGAAAATTGGTAAATAATCCTAGTTAGTTCAGCCGGTCGAATCAAGGAACGATTTTAAAACTTTGTTTAAGATGATGTTTTCGTGTTCAGTCTATTGCTGTACTAATAGATTCAGAAAGGATCAGAATATATCATTTCATAGGTGAGTTATTGAATATTGTTGACAAAATTTCAAATAAACCCTGTTCGCGCCTATAGAAAGGCAGAAGAACCCAACCAATGAAAACAGCAAACGAAAGAGATGCAACCAGCAGTGATCAGCTGAATTCCACCCTTGTTTGTTGCATATCTAGAAGAATCAACAGCTCTTTCTTTTCATTATGTTCGTTTCAATGATCCTCATAAGTCGATGGGGCAAGAGTGCATCTAGTAGAGAATATATCTCTGAAAAGGTGAGATCATATTTCGAAGAAAAATCAATGCGACTCTTTATTTTAAAAGAATGCGTTTTGGATAAATTTTAATTGCTCAAGAATTCACTTTCGCGTTTAAATATTCTTGCTCGAATGAAATACTGAATGCAAATGTTTTTAAATAATCATAATAATATCGAATTCATGAACTATTGTTATATAATGGAACATAAACAATAAATATAATTACTAGAACAATTATTATAGGTTGCAGTTGGAAATTATTCATAAATGTGGAGATAACCTGTGAAATGTAAAAAAAAAACATTTTCATTGACTAACCTGATATAAATAGGCACAGGAGAGATCGATAAGTCCTTTGGGCTTTGTCCTTTTCGGATTTTCATATAAATATAAGTGAGTATCGGTGCCGTCAACTAACAGAACGAAATACAAGAGCTTCCATTTCTTGGTGGCTTTATCTGACTTTCTGTGCAGATAACCTTGGTGTTTGATTCCGCGCATCTTCTTCAATCCAGCTTGATCTCTGCACTCTCTCAATGTCGCGTAGATCTTTTCCGCTTCCGATTTTGCTTTCTGGTTCTCCGGAACCCAATCCAATAATTGTTTCGAGCCATCTACTACCAACTATAAAAATATTCAAATACAATTATCAAAGGTAATACAACACAAGCCTTCCAATTTTCTTCGACAAATTTTTCAAAGGAAAAACTGGATAAAAACAGTTACAAGATATAAGAAAATTGTATTTTTAGTGTTCAATCTGAATAGATATCAAACTTGAATAAAGAGTGGAATGCAGTGAATGTTTACCATTAATATTAATCAGCTTTGTAAAACCACTAGAATTGTTTTTTAAACACACCGAGTTTCATCAAAATCAGCAAGAGAACTCATACGATAATGCAAGAAAACACCCTTAACATCATCACTCATGATATGACAGATCAGTTTAGATTAGTTACCAAAAGACACAATAATTACATACTGGGTGTTGCAACGTGTATCCCTCGACAATTTGTTCTTTCCTGTAGCGATTGATCACCGCGTCTAGACATTCGAATATCCTGCCACCCATGAGATATCTCACACCCTTTTTTTCTATTCGGAAACGCTGGATCTGGTTGTTGATGTGGAAGAAAAGGGAATAGTCTCCTGGAGAATTATCACTAGGGCGGACAAGAAAACTACCAGGGCCAGCTGAAAAAGAACCTAAATTGTAAAGGGCGTTCCTTCATGTTCATCAGTTGAATGGTACAAAAATATATATTTTGTAGTTTATTCTTTTAGCCAGTTCTGTTGATAAAAATTCAAAATCACAAGTGATATGTCAAATAATGCAAGAGGAAGATTCTATCAGATCTTTGGGTGGTGAAAATAACATTACATTATTGCAGAAGCACAGTAAAAATCTTGAAGACTCCACGGGAGGTATTTGAGTCTTTCAAGAATTCTATTAATGCAAGTATCTTCTTCCCGAAGTAGATTTTCTTTGAACAGATCGTTTCATTTATCAAGTGAATCTATCATGAACTACCTGAGTTCTATTTGAAATATCAGTGTTTCTTTTTATTAATTGAACTGTCAAAATTTCAGGTTATTCTGTCCACTTACTCTCGAGACTAGGGCATGAATCCCAAAATTGTTTATTAATGTACATTACAAGAAATAGAAAATATATAAGGTATTCCAATCAGAAAATATATCAACCATAGCATATTCAAGATGTCACATATAGATGTAATAAAAGAGATGTGTACTGGAGGATTTCTTTCAAATGTTTTTCATTTAGAAATATGATATACAGAAAGAAACATGTTTTGAGCCTCAATAGTAATAAATGTTGTTTGAGAAAAATATTGTTAGAGATTCCAGTATTACCTTTCACTAGTAGATCAACAGCTTCATTTTTTGTGCAGTTTGGATGAAACCAAGGAAATACAGTATTTGGATCAATGCTATCATCTAAATCTTCCACAAGTTCCCTGAATATCATTCCTTGTTCACCAGTACGATGTGCTGTTACCCATAACCAACCTGTTCCCATATCATTGTGTACGAAGAATATATCGCCCTTCTTGAAGGTAAGTTCATCAGTGTCTGGCATTTTGGTGTATGGTAATATGGCAACCACTCTCTGAAAAAAATGCATTGATTCTTCATTGGAAGTATTAAAAAATATGTTTTGAAACCGATATCAACACAAAAAAATCACACAATTTTGGAGTAGTCATACTGATAGAGGAACTATAATCCCTTCAAAATGTTCAGAGATAAACAGAAGAATATACTTCATTGTTGAAGAAGAACATTTTTTATGGAGACAGCATGTCAGAATACATTGTATAGCAATAAGAGTAGAAAATAACAACAAACAAACTAAAATAAATAAATGTACATAATTCATAGTTGCAAATGAAAAAAACAGTTATAAAAATAAATATGAAATCTACTATAGTTTCACTCCAAGATTCTCCAACTATTGCAATAGGCTTTTTAAGGTAGGGATTCCTTCTCAAAAAGCAATATCATACCTCAAATGTGATTCAGACAATGATATACCTACCATTTGTGCTACTGATGAACTCAGTTCATTTGAAAAAATAGAGTACATAACATCCCAATACCAATATCTTTTTCAGTGTTGCAAAATGTGATTTATTACATTTCTTCTTCATTTTTTGTTTATGACATGATCAAGACAAAATTAATGAATCAAAAATTAGTCAGACATTCCAAATACAATTCATATCAGAATTCATCTTCAGCAAGTGGTAATCTTCATTTCATACAGAATAGACAAGTTCAGATCTTGGTAGATATTACTTTGAATTGTTCATCAGATTATTCAAATCTAATCAGAAAAATTTTAAAAAAGCCTGCAATCATTTCTGAACTGCTACATACTGGAATAATTATCATAATGACTTTGTCTGAATATACTATTTCTGTTTGATTAGGGATTCTCGAAGAAAGATTGCAGAAGATTATGATTGTCTTCAATTCAATAGTTGTTGCCAATGTACATGAATCATACCTTTTTATCATTTACTGGTTCAGGTGGAGCTACAGGATGTATGAGTCTCTCTCTCTTGAGAAGATCACTACATTCTTTGTAATAACCAACTAGATCATTCAACGATACAAACTGCCTCCCTCCAATGTAAAAGTCCCCACACACAGCTGTTATCCTGAAGTGGTTTATCCCGGTTCTTCCCAAATATGAGAGAACATAACTACCCGGTTTCCTGTCGCTCTCTCTCACTAAAAAAGCCCCTAGTATGTTGAACTGCCACAACCTCTCTTCTGCCTGATATCGGTCTAGTCTTCCATGGTACCACTGAGTCTCAGGGGGGGCATAATGGGCACTGTCGCCCAAGTCTGGCTCCTCTGGTTCGGGCTTGATTGCCCCCTGGGCTTCGTGGTCATTTCCGTCGTCGCTTCCTGTACTGGGAGATCCCAATTTGTCTTTCATTATAGCAGCATTGTGTCCACTTCCTGTGCGGATTAGATCTGCCATATCGATGTAAAACACAACTGTTCAACTCATAACAAAATCAGCAGGGAAATTTCACGGTTTCTAACTTCCTCTGGCCCTATATCTTTATTCAAAAACTAACCTAGGGCATCTTTTTATTGCTATTTTTAATATTTTTATTATCTTGATTCTTTCTTGTTTTAGTTATTTATTGACGTTTCTTGTCGAAAGCCACAAAACCACAACTTATTAGAACTACATGACATGGAACAACAAATACAGAATCTGTGGATGAACCAGAGATTAGTTTTCGTCTCAGATCATATGACATTGTTAACTCATCTCTGGATAAACTACCTAGAGAAAATAGAGTTCAGTAGAGAAAATAGAAATTTATACCAATTGGGAGGAGTGAGGAGAGGTAGATCTTGAAGCTGAAAACACCGAAAAGTTTGTTATTTCTGTGGTCGAAACCAAAAAGGGTATTCTGTGAACTATAGTTTTGTATACTATGAAGTTCTATGTATTATCATGTTCTGTGCTCTGTCCGATAATTTTTTGAATATTCTGTCCGGTTAAAGAATAATTAATCAAATATTAAATCCAGAGAATTTTTGTAGATAATCAGTATACTTTGGTCGAATGAAAAAAAAAACAACTTTGTGAATGAATTTGAATGTTTGTGTCTGTAACTGCATCCTTCATTATTATATCATCAATCAATGTCTTGATTGGGTGAAAGATGAAATATTGTGACTAAATTTCGTGTCATTTGGATATATTGTCCAACAAAAAATCGATTATTCAATATGGAATGCAATGATAAAAAGAAGAGTATCATTAAAAAAAGAACAAAATTTGAATTCTTTCATGGTGGCAAATCGAAGTCAATCAAAAATGTGAGTATTTAGTATTCAAAGTAGCAATAGAACTCATTTTTATATTATATGAAATATGTTTCAGGCTTCGATTGCAACCGTCACCCTTTTAGGAGGATTTGTCTTCTATCAAAAAGTTTTACATGAGCATTTATTTGGAAACGAATCCGATTGTGATTGTGGATGTGATAGAAAACGTCGTATTTCATAAACAGCATCACAACGAAATCATTTTTAGTGACCATTTTGTGCTGTATAGTCTATATACCATTTTTTTGAAACACAATAATCAATGAATATACTTATGAAAGAAAAATTAACATGGTTAATTTGAACCAAAATGGTGGACAGTGTTTTTTCTTTGTTTATACACTACACACTCAAATGAAACTCACATTATATTCATAGTAATAATAATTTATGGCAGTTTTATACATTTGGTATAAAAGTTATTAAAACATTTACAGTACTATATTAATATAAATATAAACAAACTATAGAAAACGATTCTCAATATTTTTTCAATATAAATAATATATGTACACAAATGGCTGTATATGACCAGAATGAACTCATAAAACACAGATAAAAATGAAAAAAACACATTATCTATTATCATATCGCATATTATATGAAAAATGTGTATATTTCTCATGAATAAATAACAATATCAACACTATTTTACAAAAAATCAAGCATTAATCTAATTATAGTCACAATACATAATTCTATTTATGGGTACATTCCATTTTCACAGCAATTTTTGCTTGAATTATCAATGAATATTGATTATTTATTGAATTTTAAGTTCGTATTCAAAAAGTTCATTGCAAAGGCTTCACGTCAATAAGAGTCTTAATTGTTTCCTTAATAGGATAATAATAATTATCCTCAATAGAATGAATCAGACATTTTTCGAATAGTCAATTCATACTCAATCAAACCTACATGGATCATTGAAAAATCTTACTGAGCGTTGTAATTCAATAAAATGAATCTTCCATGTCGACAAGAGTCTGTTCTGGCTGTAGATCCGTTCTTCCAATCTTCCATTTAGTATATTCAGATTCACAAAATATGAACCGAAACTACTGTTTTCATTCATAATGAAAACATCACCATTGGTAATTTTGCACTTGGACTGTGGAAACTTCTATTTTACGAAATGACCCAGAGAGGAGTGCAAAAATTGACCTTCTTTATTCTGTCCATTTTGAGCCACAAATCATAGACAGAAACCTGAAATATGCTCTACTGTAAATTAGAGACTTCTTCCGAGAACCTTTTCATCTTTCTCTTAGGTAAATTAATTCATACGCTCGTTCAGAGTCAGCAACTTCTCCTTCCTCTGATCATGAAAGAAATAAATATTTCTTGTTTGTAATATCATGAAATCATCAACAAATTGCCTCTGTCATTGGTATAAAGTTCAGAATCCTGTGAAATGCACCCCAAGCTAGACACTTCGTGGTGCTTTCTGGAACTATTTTTATCCTTGTACAAATGTTTTTTGATTTCGCACTCGTTCACAGTTACAACTTCATCCTAAACCATTCAAATGCTGAGCAATATCATGGATCAGCAAAGGTTACTCCATAATGAGTTATAGTAGGAATATCAAAGGAGGCGGTTTTTGATTGCACACGTGAAATCCAGTATAGAGAGCTGTAAACTAACGACCTGGTGGACATCTCAAGAACTGCTACATTCACAACGTCTTCAACGTTTAATTGTAGAATAGATTATACGAAACGTTAGGATATTATTTATGAAAGGGATACATTTTTTGTGATCAGTATGGAGTTCTAAGTCACCAACTAAATATTTACGATGACTAAGTGAAAATAGGAAAGGATCAGAGTTGAGACACTTGAGTTGGTTACAATAACTGAATAGCGTACCCAACGATGTTTTCTTGGGAAATCTTCACAGGTCATCTACCTGATAAAATTTCTAGCATCATCGACTACGAATCTGAGCGTGCAACTTTTTTAACGTCAGGCCATTGTTGCAATCTTCAGGAAGTGAAATCCCACCATTTACGACACACTTTCTTGGCCAATATTGCTCCCGTGCGTCATATTCGAGTCGAGGCTGTTGCAATCCGAATCGTTGGAATGGGGGCTGGAATAGTTAGCAGCTTCTTGCAACCTGCAAAAATAAGTGGGGTTTAGGGCACTCTCAAAAGCGGGAAAAAAGCGGCACGCGTTCGTTTGAAACATGAGAAGACAACAAAACCGTGAAACTTCCGAACAAAATATGGATGAAATTGTAAAAAGCGTTACGCATTCGACACGACCGTAAAAAAGCTTGACGCACGCATCTGTCAAAAACTTGAATATAAACGTCACGTGTTTGCCAAAAACGCGTGAAAAATGGTTCTCGCATTAATAAATGCCATATAAAAAGTGAGAAAAGAGTTATGCATCCGTTGAAAAACCGTTAAATCTCTGTTAAAAACGTGTACAAGTGTATTGAAAGTGTGAAAAAGGAGACGCGTCTTGTATCCATCAAAAAAGCATCAAGCATCTACCGGAACCGTGAAAAAGCTAGAAGAGTCTCACGTATCTACCAAAAACGTGAAAAGAAGTGGTAAAAGCGGTCAAGAATCCGTCAAAAAATGTATAAAATCATGAAACGGCTTCACGCGTCCATCAAAAAGAGTGAAAACAGCGTCACGCATCAATCAAAACCATATAAAAACGTGAAGAAAAAGAGTCACGAATCCGTCAAAAACATACTGAAGCCATATATCTAATAATAACTATATGTACAACACCCCCATTGTTTCTTCCTGAGAGAGTGAAGCCGAAACGATTGAAAGCGATCGCAACGGCGATATGCGCAAGCGCGGATGTGACGCATGTCAAACCCCTGTCATATGCGCGAGCGCGGATTTGACGCATGTCAAACCCCTGACATATGCGCATGCGCGGATGTGACGCATGTCAAACCCCTGTCATTTGTCTTTTCTGGCTTCAGCTACCATGTTGTTGCTATCCATATAGATATATGAATAGGGAAAAATGTGTCGCACCTCATGAGCATGTTGAGCAGCGGATCGCCGTCGCCGGCGTCGGCGTGTCCGGCGGCCGCCGGCCCCGCCTCCAGGCCGACGTCCTTGGCCGAGATGGCGGTGAGGCCGTGCGGCGGCGCGCCCGGCCACGGGTACGTCTCGACGACGAACTGCGCCGGGTCGGTCCAGGGCGCGCGCCGGCCGTACAGCTGCAGGCCTTCGCGCGCCGCCTCGCGCAAGTACGGCGCCAGCGAGTAGTTCCACACGTCGGCGAACCACGCGCGCGCCGCGTCCAGCTCCAGCGGGCAGCCTGCCGGACGAGAATAATAATAATAATAATAATAATAATAATAATAATAATAATAATAATAATCTTTATTTGCCACTGTGGTACACTTTGTACATATGGTATGTCAATTATTTAAAATAAATATAGACGATGATAATAACAAGATAAAAAACGAATAAAGTAAATAGATAGGTCGTATTTAGCAATATATGTGTGTATATATATATATATATATACAAACATATAAGAGTTGTGCATAAAAAAAACTCCAAAATAACAAAATTAAAAATTGGAACAGAGATGAATCTAAATACACATAGAACAAAAGAAATCCAACCGATTCCAAAGAAGGGCAAGAAAACCCTCCCTAACAACCATAGACCGATCGCACTACTATCTGTGATCTCTAAAGTAATGGAAAAAGCAATCAACATCGAGCTCATCCGATATCTAGAGAGCTCAAGAATGGTGAACGACCGGCAATATGGCTTTCGTCACCAGAGGTCAACAGGAGATCTGCTTGCCTATGTGACACATAAGTGGCAGGTGTCAATAGAGAAACATGGGGAGTCTCTGGCTGTAGCCTTGGATATCTCCAAAGCATTTGACCGAGTTTGGCACCAAGGCCTCCTAGCGAAACTTCCGTCATATGGTTTGCCACCCCAACTGTGTCTTTTACTATCGAGTTTTCTTGCAGATAGATCACTCTACGTGGTGGTAGACGGGGTATCGTCTGATATAATGACGATCAATGCTGGTGTTCCACAAGGCTCTGTCTTGGCACCAACTTTGTTTTTGCTCCACATCGATGATTTGTTGAATGTGACCTCCAGCCCGGATCATAGCTTTGCGGATGATAGTACACTTCATTCCGCCTTTTCCTCTAGAGCCCCTATATCATCCAACGAGGCCAGATGTGCAAGGCGAAGACAGGTCGATGCTTTGAATGAGGATCTGACAAGAATTCTGAAATGGGGATCTGAGAATCTAGTACAGTTCAATGCAACTAAAACTCAAGCTTGTATGTTCACCAAGAAGACTGATCACACAATGCCCAATTTGATGATGTCGGGTACCACCACTGTTCCTATGAGGTCGTCAATATCCATGCTGGGTGTCACCACCAACAGCGCTCTCTCATGGGACGATCATGTGAGGTCCATTGCAGAAACTGCTTCACAAAAACTCGGTTTTCTATTCCGTGCGAAGAGATACTTCACATCCCAGCAACTGCTTATGATCTACCGAGCACAAATTCGACCTGTCCTGGAGTACTGTTCACATGTTTGGAGCTCAGCCCGCAAACATACGTTAAAGCTCTTAGTTTCAATCACCAAATCATTGACCTCTCTAGAACATCGTAGGAAGGTCGGCGATCTCTGTCTTTTTTTATAGGTACTTTCACGGTCGGTGCTCAACGGAAATATCATCTATTATGCCACCACGTGCGATTCCTAGTAAACAAACCAGACGAGCTCAAGCTGGTCACTCCTACACTGTCAGGCTCGAGACCTGTCGAATATCGCTATACCAAGCATCATTCATGAATAGAACGGCAGAATTGTGGAATTCTTCGCCTAGTGAAGTCTTTCCTGATGCTTACAACCTCCAAACTTTCAAGAAAAATTCCAACACCCTCCTTCTTTCCCAAAATTCCTTCCCTGGTTAACACGATGTTCCTCGAACATTATAGGTTTCCCTTTCGTTTTTTCCACAGATAAAAAAAATACTGCTACCAATGACAGCAAATAAGTTCACAGGAAACCATACGTAAAAGTACTCACTGAGGAATAACCGAGGTCCGATAGCGACGTCGCCGCTGCTGTGCGTCTCCAGGAAGGCGTTCAGGTGCTGCCACACCCTTGGCAACCACCCCAAGATGGCGGCCAGCTCGGGCTGAGGGCCCTGCTCCAGTTCGAGGGCGGCCAGCCTTCTGCGCAGTACCCTGCCCAGCAGGCCTCTGGCCGGTTCCATGTGGGGAGCCACCAGCACCCATCTGGAAAAGGGTTCAAATATATACGTACGAATATGGTGTCAGGTGTGGGATGTAGAACGTTTTTCCACAAATATCGAAATCAAATTTGATAAGTCTCAGTCTGAATCGTTGGAGTCTAATTGTCATTCTTCATTACACTAAGTAGCGTTAAGTGGTCCGATGAAATCGTGAACTGTTTCCCTATCAGCTGTTCTCATACCCATACAAGACTCAAGACATGTGTACAATGTTCGACAAAAGTGTGGAATCAAGTGAATATCTCGGTAAATATATTTTTGTACATGATGATTTCAAAATATAGCGGATTCGAAAATGTTATCGTCCACGTTTATTCATGGGTTTATTTATGCGCTGTACAATGTATATCATAGAGTTCTACATAGAACTATACCAAATGCCACAGTGGTTTGGATTCCACTTGTATAAACTATAGATCCCCGCCTCCTTCACTCGCACAAGCCCTTCGGGACTTCTCGAGGGTTGCTTCTGCAATTAAGGAGACGAATAACAATAACAATAACGATAACGTTTCCAGTTTTTCCGAAATTCTTGTCGACTTTATTATTTCAACACATGATGACACACCATGAATATGTCTATGAAATTCAAAAGAGAATCTTTATTTTTGATAACAGAAATATCTGAAAGAAATCGCATTGTTCGCGATCGGATATCCGCCGATCCAACTTTACAGGACTATTTCCCATGGGGTTATTTGAAGTTCAAAGTTTATTTTAACCGATCAAATAGTTTGCTAGCTAGCAAGAACTCGGTGAAAGAGATTGAGGTATTCAATCAGGAGTGGTTACTAGTGTTATGAGGGCCTTTACAAACAGAAGTCAAGTCAAACTAAACCAAATATCTGGGTATCTGGATAACGGAGAACGTTAACATTTGATATTCTGATTCAGAGAATACAGAACTAGTTTATTGGTCTGAAATAGACACACAAATTCTCATTTGACAGCACCTTTGAAATGAAATAAGGTGAATCCATTTTCCTCGATGTTTTTGAAGAATTCTATTCTATTCTATTCAAAGACAGATTTCTAGTTGGCTTATTGGAGAAGAGCGAAAATATAGCGAAACCACGCTCGTCTGGAAATCCTCCACCTACCTGAAGCCGTGCTGCAGCTGCAAACTGGTGGCGGAGCAGGCACTCTGGGCCATCGTGCCCAGCAGGCAGGGCAGGTTCCGCGGCAGGGAGCCCAGAGCGTCCGCCAAGGTGCCGGCTTTGTGCAGGTTGTCCAAAACGACGACGCAGGGTAAGACACTAGAATCACCGGCGGCAGCCTGCTCGCTCAAATGCTGCAGGTACTGCCGCAGCTCTTTGCCAGATTTATTGTCCACACTGTAAAGAATCGTCATCGTCATCCTCACGTCCAATTTTGTATATAGGTTCGACTGTCGCAATATCACTTTTCTTCAAGAAGTTTCTTCAACGATTAGCTGTGCTCAATCAGTCTAGATCTTCTACTATGTAACTCTTGGATGAACATTCATTTAACATTAAAAAAAAACACCTGGAATCCGAAATGTACCCAATATCGATCAACTTTGAGATTGAATTATAATTTTCAACGTTCTATTATGTTCGAATTTGGAAATATCGTAATTTCACTACCAAAGTCTGTATATTGTTCATTCTCATTTTCTTCTGTATGCACACGACCTGAAACTTTTCCGTGAAATCAATAACTCTACGGATACTCTTCTCTTACAGAATGATTTGAACGGTCTCATTCATTGGACATCGCACAACATGTTGTACGTCAATATTGAAAAATGCTTCTATATGACTTTTTCGCGTCGTAATACCCACGAGAACAGTGAATACTCGATTGCAAATCACACATTAACGCAGAAAGTTAATGCTAATAATATGGTTAACAAAGCCCTCAAGTCTCTTGGTTTCATAACTCGAAATAGCTACAATTTTTCTCCGGATACACAAACTAAACTCTATTGCACTTTAGTTCAGCCAATTTTGGAATATGGATCTATCAACTCAATAGAAAGGGTTCAAAATAAATTTTTGAGAATTTATGCATATCGTTAATATCACTCGACAGTGCTGTACTCTATTTGTGACTCAAATCCCAACCTATCAAGCCTCAGTAACTGCAGGAGAATCTTGGACCTGATGTTTCTCTTCCAACTTGTTAATAGAAATATTGATTGTCCACAATTACTGAGTCAGTTGAATCTGAATGTTATATCTAGAACACGTAATCCTCCTTTATTCATTATTCCATTCCATACAACCGATTACGGTATGAGCAGTCCCATGACCAGATTGCAAAGAAACTTTAATGACGTACAGAATTCGGTAGATCTATTTTCTCAGACATATGGAAACTTCAAGAAGTCACTACATGATGCTTTGTGATATTTTACTTTACATAACCTCATGATGTATTTTAATGCTAATTTAATTTATTTTTACATTTATATATATATTAATATTATTTTTTTTTTCTAAATATTCTATTGTAATATGTATTTTATGCAATAGGCGAGAGAACACTAATTTCTGAAAAAAATACCATGATCTCCATTACAATGAGAAACTTTGGTAGATTTTTTTAAAATTTTTCTCTGAAGCAGTTTTCCCAAAAAAAAATCCGAAGAAATTGTACTGTTTGAACGTACGGGAAAAACCACCAAAAAGAGTGACGTCAGAAAGACTAATTGAACAGAGACCGTGTTGTAAGCTGCGAGAGCACATGAGACAGAAAGCGAAGCAACATTGTCATATCAGTGGATTTGTAGGTAGACATTAGACTCAGATCTCACGTTTATTTTATTTTAGTAATAATAATCCAATGAGAAATTATCAGATTTAACAGAAGCAAAAAGCCATGATCTAGATCTGTATGTATTCACTAATATCAGTTCGTCCTTATTTATGACACAGTATATACCCTCTTATATACTGTGTTTATCGTTGAAGAAATCGAACAGAAGAAGTCTGACAACCTCGCTTGATATCGACAGAGAACATCGACATTTGACAATTTGTTCCGTGATCCGTGCAATGCGAGTTTTGTTTATGTTTGTGCTTTGATGATTTTTAGAATTTTGATTTTATCGAATAAAGCACACTGAATACCACACAATGCGAAAATGAAGGCAATATTCCAGTACAAACCGATACTAAACACCAAAAGAACATAAACATTCAAAGGAAATCAATAAGTTAGATTTTCACATACATGAAGGTTGACATATGATTACTGAACAGCGTTGTCAAGTATTCTGTTTGATTTTCCTTGGTATTACGAATATATCGAAAACAAATCATTTCTTTGTTACTAGTGAATAATACGTGGAAAATAGGGGATCAGAAAATTATTCAGATACTTCTCACTCAGGACAATCCATATGCAGATTCAAATTATGCTCTCATCATCGAACAAAATATAGACATACAGTTCGACTACTAGCCTCGAAATTCGAGAGCTGGCAACACAGGAATGTGTGCTCTTACAGTCTTTATGATGTCATCAATTGCTGTGGAAGGGAGTGGGAGGTAGCCGCCATAACGCTGTTTAAAAACTATGCATTTGTCATATATTATTGCAGTTTTTCAGATATCAGAATATTTCTACTAATTTCCCTGTTAGTGTTCTCGCTCATTGGAGTTTTCCGTTGAAATGAATGAATAAAAAAGAGTCTTGTACAAGACAAATATACTAACTTGAAGGTGGCGACCGCCTCGGCCGGATCCCTGCCGAGGCTCCTCGCGTGGAACTCGGCCAGCCGGCCGGCGAGGTGCGTCTTGCCGGTGCCGGGCGCGCCGCACAGCACGAGCCGCCGGTGCTCGGCCAGCAGCGAGACCAGCCGCTGCGCCACGCCCTTCGGCACGAGCGCCTCGAACGCCAGAGCCGCCACCGGCTGCAGCACCACGTGCAGCGCCGCCACGCGCCCCACCGCGTACCCGACCGGCAGCAGCGCCGGCGGCCCGGCGTCCGGCTTGCGCTCGGCCTCGCCCAGCTTGTAGCTGGCTATGGCGTCGCTGCCTGAAACACGCGACGAAATCATAGAATTCGAGAGTGTGCCACAGTCCTCGCCAGATGGCGATAGTGTCTCCCAACTTCTCTATATGTTTGGGCCAGTCTCATTCAGGATTATTTCATTTATATTTTCATATATTTCATGCACCACGCAGTTTTAGTTGGGGAATTCGATAGGACTATAATCGATACGATTTCACATATGAAATCGAGTTGTAAGATTCAAAATGAATTGACATTCACTTGGAATCCATTGGAACATTCAATGTGCATGGATTCTGGTGGGGTCTCAAGTGACTAATCAGCTTGGAAACGGCTACAGATGACCCGCTTATCCAGCGTCTGTCAGACCCCATTAGATTTTCAAGGGGTCAATATGTTGAATAAGGGTATGTTAACAAATATGGCACAGTTTTGAACAAAAAGATGCTGCAAAAAGTAGATCATGTGAACAAGAAATATCACAAAGTGATAACGAAATGAAAACGATGTGTCAGATTTTGAAAAATGACACGGAAAAAAATTAACAAAAGACGATGAAATGGTATTGAAAAAACAGGGTGAGCAAATAACAGCTGAATCAAATACAGCAAACCGTCTACCAAATTGTCACTTTTCAGTGTCAAAATCGAAAACATTGAAAAAATTTACGAAGAGAAAAATATTTTAATTGTGTTGAGAACGGGAGCAGATTCGTTCCCGAAACGTCCACCAAGATAAGTAGAGGTTTTATTATTATTAAATATATTTGTATTTCCAAATTTTTTCAAAAACAAGGTTTCACTGACCAAACCTTTTAGGTATCTAAAGGTTTAATTTCAAGCGCAGTGACATTTTGGGGCAGATCCTAAATCTGTCCTTACTACAAATATATTGCAATTATTTTTAATAACTTCTACTCTATTTTTTAGAAACGAGGAGAGAAAATCCCATGAAAAGCTGAAAAATGAATGTTTCAACAGCTTTTTTTCTGAAAGTGGTAGAAACCAGTGAGGCGAAAGAAGAGAGTCGAGTATTATTAGCTACTTACTTAACCATTCTAACTATGTTATGAATGAAACCACTTCTGATGAAGTAATTCAGACATGCACAAGTCTAAAAAATGAATATTCAAGTGACTGGGATGAAATATCTTGAGTCTTTCTTGAAAAAAATCATAACAAATTGATACAAATGATGGAGTTATTACATGAAAAAATTACATGGCACTGCCAAACATGCCAGTATTTTCGAATCACGAAAAAAGTTATCATTGAACTTGAAGTTTACCTAGTCCAAGACCTCCTCCTGGATCTAATCTGGCCACGTATTGTTTGAAGGCTCTTCTGACAGCGTTGTCGAGCTGTGCCCAAGAACTCGATGCGCCAATCACGGTATGGGCTATGGCTATTTCTGTGTCGGCGTTTTCACTTGATCCGTCGTATCCATAGTGTTCGATGTAATATCTGGAATTGAAAGAGATGCAAGAAGTTCTTGACGATTTGAGCAGATCATTTTTTGCCAATTTTCATTATTTTCCATTTCTTCATATTTTTCTTCAATTTCAATGAATTCAGGTAATTTTTAAAATAAGGAACAAGAAAAAACTTCAAAATTGGCAAGGAAAACGAACAATCTTCACAAAATACGAAAGTACCAGTCAAAGTTATTTTTTGAACGGAATGTCTCCAAGAATGAAATTAAAAAAATGAGACAATATAATAGTTATCGGCATGAGATGACACGGATATTTTTTCAATATTCGTTGAGATGCTCTCAGTAGCTGATACGATTCTGAAGAAATAATTTTCATGAACTTGAAATGATACTGACAATATTACATATGTATTAAAAAAAATCCACAGACAGATTCAATAAGTACAGAGTGAAGTTCAGATTAGTTAGTTTGAAATTCAAAAAGCATCTGGGATAGGAAGTCCCAAGGTATCAGTCAACTCCACACAGAATTCTAGTTTTTAAAATAATTGCAATTTTTTGAGGTCATATTTAAAAAAAATATATATATAAATATTTCTATTAACGCCCGTCGTGAAAAACTTATATTCCTGAATAGGACGAGGCTGATAATCAGCCACATTCTGATGTGATCTTCATGACTAACTGTGTTACAACTTCGATTTAACAAATATCCGCTCACTTTTTTTGTCTAGTCTACCGAATATCTTTATTTTTTCACAACCCTGTCCCTGTATAGATCAACGGAAATCTAGCTCTGGGGTAGGAAGCCTCAAGGTATCAGCTAACTCCACACCAAGTTCTAGTTTTTTGTGGCTCAGAATCAATTTCTGGGGTCATATTTTCAGAAAGAATATATTCATATTTCTATTTAAACCCAAGGAGAGACTAATAGGGCAAATAAACATGGAACACATCGTTACGAAATCTCCATGACATATCGTAGAGAAGATGTTCCAACAAACATCCACTCACTTTTCGAAACTTTGCGGCTGCCCCAAGAACACCGATATGGCTATCCGTTTCCCGTCGATCTCTCCCTCGGGCGCGGGATCCTCGGTCTGTATGAGGTCGCTGAGGGCGTCGATGCTGCTGACGCTCCTGGTGTCGGTGAGGTCGGCCGGCAAGTTGGTGGTGCCGCTCACCATGCGCTGCAGGCGCTCGTTATTCTGTTTCAGACTCAACATCTCGCTCTGAAAGACAAACGATGAATAATTTATGTGAATAAGATATATACTGAATTCAGTAATCATTCCTAAGATGACGGAAACAACCGTCAAAAGGTCATCATATTATTTAGGACTTAATCTTCACAACCAAATTAGAAGTGGTTCAAGAAGAATCAACTCCGTAGGGCCATTTGAGAGGAAAGTTGAGAAATGGATACTCAGCAATTCACGAAATATGATTGAAAATACATACACAAAGAATTGTAAGAAGTAAGAGTCAAGTTACGAATCTGCAGCCAAGATTAGATTTCCTTCAAATCACTCTTTAGTATATCAATGTTGTATCATCTGCAAATAATTTCAATTTACCTTTCAATTCTAAGGCCGATATTGGATTGATGTATATGAAGAACAGAATTGGCCCTGAATCAGAACCTTGAGGTACATCACACTCAATATTCATTAGGGTACCATAACATTGTTTTCTATTCATGAATTATTTTCGTACCAATTGTGAATTCTCCTACTTATTACCTTGAATATAATTGAATATGATTTACTCAGTAAAATGTATAAATCGCATGAATACAAAAATAAGAGGCCACATTTATCACCTCCATCAATTTTGGATATCTGCAATCACATCCATGACAGCAATCTCAGTATTTTTTGACCTACGAAATCCTTATTCACCAGTATACAAGAGATTATCATTTTCGAGAAAATCAAGCAAACGATTATTCATATTCTTTTCTAGTAACTGTTATTCTCAAGAATTCAAATTACAATTCAAACTAATCTGAATCAAATAAATCTGATTGTTTTCAAATTAAGTGAAAGGAACTCTCGAGTTTATTGAGTTTACTTATATTTATAAAGGGTTATCCGCAGCCCAAAATGAACTTCTGAAGGAAAATATTGAAGCACTTTTTTTTTAATTATATATCCTACTGACTCCATATTGAGATTTGAGGGATTTGAGTGATTTGTTCTCACATTTTCGCCAAGTAAAAATGAATGATTGAGAAAATGGAGAAATCGGTTCTTGGAGAGATTATTTCTTGAATTAATTTGTGTGAAATATATCAATTGTTCATAATTTACCCTCATTTTCATGACGGTGTCCTTCAAGCTCTCAAGCTGGTGGGCGGAACTCAAAGCTTCCAACCGGATGTCCGTCAGCACCAGGTCCTTCTCTCTCAGCTGTTTTTGCAGTTCGACGACCTCCTGGCCGGCGTCAGTGGCGGGTTGAGGGGGCGGACTGTGCGTTCTTTCGGAATCCCCTGCGAAATACAAAAACCGAAAATGAAGATTCAGCATCGAATTTTGTCAATATTTATAGGTCAGAAGGTGGATGATGTGTTGTTCATTCTAGGATTGTGGCACAATAGTGATAATATCTCTAGACCTTGGAAATTGAATTGGAGAGGAACATTTCTTCAGCGTTAAGCGAGTTCATACATTTCAAAGGATATAGTTACCTACCTGGATACAAATCAACTATAAAACTATGGTTGGAATTTTTCTAATGGAATAAACCTTATCGATGAATTGCATAGAATTGATCGTGAATTCAATATTCAAGACAGTTTTGATACGAATTTTTATACGTATAATGGTCGCATGAAAAATATTATGAGCATCACAAAACGGCGAGGTTTGCTGCTTTCAGACAAACATTGTTTTCTAGCAATAAACTATTTTTACTGTTCTTGATACTCAATATACTAATGTTCCACACATCTTCCACAAAATATTTCATTTCGGATTTTACTAGATCGTGTCACAACTGCCTTTATTGTACTGATTTGTCTAGGGAAATCAAAAGGAAATCACAAAATTCTCCATTACATGGAATGACAACTCATTACCAAAATTTTGATGAAACAGAGATACCTATGAATGTAGAAAACGGAGTGGCATCAGATTGCATATTTCATTGTTGATACAATCATTCAAACTGATTTATTTTTTCCAACTGAGTAAGCTCGATTTGCATGAGATTCTATCGTTATATGATATTGATAGTTGAATCTTGATTAAATCAATATGGATATGTATGAATAAATAAGTAGAAGGAAAGGGATGAGACAAACAATTTGATTATCAGATACTACTTTTTTTTTAAACAAACTCTCACAGACAAAACTTTCATAGCCCAAAACTATCAAAGGGAGAATTCTCGAATTCATCTCGAAAAAAAAAATAAAAAAAAAAATAAAAAAAAAAATAAATAAATAAAAAAAACACGGAAGGCTGCGAAAATTCTATCGATGTTTTGTTAGGCAACTCGACCCATTTCCTGTAGGTTACCAGCTCCCAAATGTCTTCAAATTATGGAGAAAAAAAAACCGTTTGGGGCACTGGCACCACACCCTCACCGTTCTCGCTTTGACATTGTACTTTGGTGACCTTGGCGTTCCTCGAGAACGCCTTGGTGAAGGAGCTGCGCAGCCAGCCCTTCTTCTTCTTCTTCTCGTGCTTGTCGAGGCTGCAGGCGGACGACAGGCTCGAAACGCTGTCAGAGGAAGGCTGTCGAGCCAATCCGGTGCCGATGCCCGCCTGGATGGACTGAGCCCGCAGCGATTCCATCGCCTGCCGGAGTTCTTGCAGCTCCGATTCCTAAAAGAAAGATACCATATCGTTTAATCAGCGCGAAATGACAGACACGTCAGCACCGTAGCCTAATAAGGACACCTGGGAGACCAGCTACGTTCCACGAAAAGCTAAAGTGTGGCTTTTGTCTACACCGCAATCTTTCCCTCAAAATTATTTAGAGTTCTCTGTTACAAGACTTCAGATGCGAGTCTCTAGATCCTCCATTCAACTGGTAGCCCTTGGTTTTTCTTCTTCCATCTTCAGAAACCTCAGTCTTTACAGACCTTCACAGGACCAAAGTATGTGTAATGCTGTTCCCTCTTCTTCACAGCAAAACCTGCACAGCGATTCTTCTACGTTAGGAGGCCAACTATATAGAATTCTATAGTTGTACTCCCTCATTTCTGGCTTAGTAGATATAGTCTGTGAATGTTTTTTTGGTGAACTCTAAGGCCTGTCTCATTCCTGGTGGGTTATTCCAGTTTCTTGAGATTTATTTTGCATCCATGCTTTGGTGCTCATCCTGTTTATGGTTTTTGCTATAAAGCAGAACGGTTCTGGTCCATTTGAAGCTTTACTTGCTCCTTCTAGAGCTAGTCTATTTCTGACTGCCAAACTCTTTCAGGGCTTCCATAAGCAGTCCCAGACAAGATTTGAATCGACTTGCAGTGATTCAACTGCTTTTTCCTTTCATGCAAGGTAAATAGAGTTCAGTAAGTAAAAGAGACTGAGTTCTTTGATGCATCAAAGACATTCATTCTTTCCAGATCTATCGTGTTTGGCACTTAGAATCATTAAGAGTTTCACTGTCTAGCCCCCTCGTCTTTGCTACAACAATCCACAGATGCGAGTCTCTAGATCCTCCATACAATTGGGAGCCCTTGGTTTTTCTTCTTCCATCTTCAGAAACCTCAGTCTTTACAGACCTTCTCAGTACCAAAGTATGTGTACTGCTGTTCCCTCTTCATCCCAGCAAAACCTGCACAGCGATTCTTCTACGTTAGGAGGCCAACTATATAGAATTCTATAGTTGTACTCCCTCTTTTCTGGCTTAGTAGATATAGTCTGTGAATGTTTTTTTGGTGAACTCTAAGGCCTGTCTCATTCCTGGTGGGTTATTCCAGTTTCTTGAGATTTATTTTGCATCCATGCTTTGGTGCTCATCCTGTTTATGGTTTTTGCTATAAAGCAGATCTGGTCCATTTGAAGCTTTACTTGCTCCTTCTCGGGCTATTTCTGACTGCCAAACTCTTTCAGGGCTTCCATAAGCAGTCCCAGACAAGATTTGAAACGACTTGCAGTGATTCAACTGCTTTTTCCTTTCATGCAAGGTAAATAGAGTTCAGTAAGTAAAAGAGACTGAGTTCTTTGATGCATCAAAGACATTCATTCTTTCATATCTATTGTGTTTGGCATTCAGAATCATTGAGAGTTTCACTATCTAGCCCCCTCGTCTTTGCTTCAACAATCCACAGATGCGAGTCTCTAAATCCTCCATACAATTGGGAGCCCTTGGTTTTCCTTCTTCCATCTTCAGAAACCTCAGTCTTTACAGACCTTCACAGTACCAAAGTATGTGTACTGCTGTTCCCTCTTCTTTCCTGCAAAACCTGCACAGTGATTCTTCTACGTTAGGAGGCCAACTAGCATTCTATAGTTGACTCCCTCTTTTCTGGCTTAGTAGATAGTCTGTGAATGTTTTTTTGATGAACTCTTAAGTTTATTCCACCATTCTTGAGATTTATTTTGCATCCACGCTTTGGTGCTTATTCTTCTTATAGTTTTTGCTATAAAGCAGAACGGTTCTGGTCCATTTTGAGCTTTACTTGCTCCTTACACACATACAATACACATACAATAACTGTTTACAGATATTTTCACAGTTGTGTACAATAATCATGTGTACAGATGTGTTAATATTTCATTTTAAAGAACTTTCTACACTAAATTCAATCCAAAAATCGCAAAAGAATACATTGAACGGTTTTCAAATCGTGTCCCATTACTCGACCCCCCCATAAATTTGAGAAAATAATAAAAAATGGCGCCTGGTCGCGATTTAGAATATCACTATTGTGTAGTTGTGTCAATACCATTTTTGATTCAGAATTGATTTACAGTTTCTCATCTATATTAAACCCAAATTTCATGGCAATATACCGAAACGATACGGAATTATAGGGGGAGTTGACGACCTCACTGTATATATTTTGTTGAGTTATTCAGCAACAGAATGAATTTCAAATAAAAATATCATATAGTAATAACTGGTATAAGATTATTAATGAAATTACAAACGATTGAGAAAATATGAGATCACAAAAATAGTAAATTTCACAAAAATCACACCGAAAGTGGTGAACTTACAAGTGCTTTTTAGAGGTTTTATAGCTCAACTTACTTTCTTTTCTGAGGTAGCAGTCAGGTGTTGCAACCTTTGGGTCATGGAGGTAAGGCTTTGCTCAAACGCCGATACCACGTGAGCCTGAAAAAAATTAGAACAATCAGATAAACATCGACGGTAATGAATAAATTATCACGAATTATATACCGAATTATATTCAATAGTACTTTATGAACTACGAAATCGCATAAGCGCTAACAAACATATTTTTTTAGACTTATATAGCGTCTCAGAAATCTGAGATTATTCCTGAATACAGGTTAGACTTCTGGTACAAACATATCGAAAAATTTACATGATATCGCGTATCAACAAACACCAATTTTTTCTGGACCTGAAAAGGATTCGAAAGAAACATCCATAATTGTACATAACATTTATGATACTTAACGATTATCACTATTTCAATATTTCTTTAGATATAAAGAATGTCTATTGGAGACAGCTGATAATTCAGAAAAATTTTACGAGTTAAAAATGCATGCAGCAATGAGCACAATTCAGATGATTGAATTACTTAGCGTACAATTACGTTCCTTATTGTTGCAAATGTAAGTCGTTTCGTGGCAATATGTCTCACTTAACAATCATCTGCAGCGTTACTCACTTTAATAGGTCGATCGTAATTTTTACAGATTGTAATAATGTAAATTCACGCAGGGTCAACGAGCTATACTGAAATATGAAATAATATTTCGAGCAACGACTCAACTTCACTTGTGCCAAGTCAACTCGCCAATGAGACGTTAGATGAATATTTTTTCTCTGAAACCCTTTATTGATACAGGAAGTTCCGTTTACATCGTTGTCACATTTCGTGTAATATTAACATGGAATTAAACTAAAAGTTCGCATGTTTACTACGTTAACGCAATAGTATGTTTCCCCTCAAAAACTTGACTGCTGATTGATGATGCAATTAAATGATTCATCCCCTTGTCTAGGGTGTGCATCGAAAGCTTTTTACTCATTTGAATGTACTTGGTAGTGTAGGGAGACGAGAAAGGTGTGCCTGTCTAGTATATCATGCAATTATCAGGGCAGCTACCCCATTGTTATGACTAATTAGAGTTTTCTTTTAGAGGATATAGCAGAATGAATATGATGTTGAAAAAAGAATCTTATCGAATGACTTGATTACACGTGAATGACGAGACACATTCTCATACATTGAGATCAGATGGAAATTTCGATATGAAAAGTACACATTTTTTTTCAAGAGATTCTTGTGAACGGTGTTGAAAACTCTGAGAACGACAAACACTAAGAGTTTAGTTAGGTACTTTCAATAAAGAAGTTAAGAAACATCTCGTAAATCACCTTTTTATATGTATACCTATATTTTGATATTAATGTATACAAAACTATTGTATATATTATATTATCGAAGCATAGCATTTGTTGAACAGAACCATTCACGAACAAAATAGAATTCAACAGAGACCGACTAGACCAAAATATTCTTATATCGAAGGTTAATTGTTTTAGGAAACATCGTGGGGAATTGTAAACGTAGTTTGCATTTAATTAACTGAATGTACGATGATCATTTTTGAATAGTACAATCTTCCTACACATAGTTTGTTATTCGATATAGATAATTGTAATTTTATTCCATGACATAAACACGTTACGTAAGTTTTTACGATCTACATCAATGAGTAAACAATTTTATAATCTTCGTTCAGAAGTAATTTCGTTCATAACAATTTTATTGAACATTTTCATCAGAATAGGAACTAGTATAGCTAGATATTAATGGCAATCACGTAGTGGTCAAACAAATATATGAATTCTCGACCAGTTTTCGGATTGACAAACATTCTCACAGCTACACATTTTACATTCTCTTTTTCAGTTTTTCTCAATGAATGCTTTCGAAACGTATAGTCATTTTTTTCGGAGGAAAACTATCACCCTGTATTCGATTCACGCTCGGTTAGTATGAAAGACCGACATTGTTCCACAAAAACGAGCAAATCTTCAGTCATACAATTCAATAAATAATTCATCAAACTGTTTCCTGCCTTCTGCAACTCAACGGACCACTACCTCAATGGGCGCATTAAATTTTATGTCAGTTATATACTTATTTTTTTCTCCTCTTGGAACGTGCTATGTGGAAGCAGCTGGTCGTTACTGCAATAAAGACAAAGGGCAAAAATCTAATTTCGTTTTATATCTTTTATGCGCCCTTTATTTCTTGGGAACGAACGATTTCATCCAGAACTTTGACAGGGAATCTCAGCCGGGCAGTGGCGTATCCAGCATCGGAAAATTCCTTCAAAATCTCAAAAAAACTAACAAAAGAATGTCACGAATCTTGTGGAAAATGCCTTGACTACCAAAATATCCAATTACAGATTCGTCAGATGGAAAATTCATTAACAAACAGTGTTTAGTGTATTGGGAAAGTGGTGAAATACGCATCAATGTTTGAGATGGTTCTTCTCCAGTCTAGAATAGATGGTAGGCGAGGTGATTGGTAAGTTAAATGAAGTTGAATGAGGAATATAAACATTATGGTACGATCGTGAAGTTACTAGAACTAGAGTGAGTTAGGTATGTACCAGATTTCTGATTGTTCCATAAACACCTACCGATTCACAAGTTTCGCTTCGAGTTTATAATTCATGATATAATTCATTATTTATCATTTCGATCAACCATTTTTGTGCATCACGTTTGAGTCTGATGTGAAAAGTCTGAGATAAGTCTGCGATTTCAGTCGAGGCGGACATTCATCTATGCTCTGAATGCAGCAGTAGTTTCCAAACTTTCTTGAAAAAAGATAATTCCAAAGGTCAATAACCTAGTACGAAGGAAAACAAAGAGATTCCTACTTATTACGATGTACCATCTCAGATGGAACGTTTGACGAACTTGTTCCGAAGGTAATTTCAATTTTTTCCAACACTTCAGTCGAGACCACTCGTAATATCATTCTCAACTTAGGCACATCGTGACTGGTATCTCATTATCTTCATTTTTATTTGTGGACATGACATAGCCGACTGGCCAGCAATCATCCAAATAAATTACGTAATTTTAACTTTCGATTACTACAGTTCCGTTTTAATATTTGTGTTTTTTCATATCAATGTCGAATCGTGCCGCAGGGTATTGAGCAATCCTATAAGACTTTTTCCTAAGATATGAACAACAATAATAATGCGTAGGAAATATTCATTTCTACGTATGGTTATTTTCAACGCGGACAGTATCATTTTGTTTCTGAAGATACTTCATATATTACATGTAGGTTATCTGTCGACGAATCAAGGTCATTATTATTAGCTGGTTCCCATGAAATTATTACATATTCAATAATGAATTCTACAAAATGATACTAATTTATTTTCGTTTCCTCTACATTTCGTATTGAGTTAGCCTGTCTGGAAAGGTAAAACAGAGCTCTAAGCTTTTGGACAATGTTTTCTACTTGGAGGTACCATTTTAGATGTGGGTCTATGGTTATTCCCAAATACATCTGTTCAGAAGATTTTATTCATAACTCGGTACTAGGTATTGTTATATTCTCGATATCCGGCAGGTTTTATTCCATGAGACCTGCCATGAGAATGGCAGGTACTTTTTCTTTTCCATATTTATCGTCAGTAAATTGTTATCAAACCAGTCCCTAACTTTTTCCTACGGTACAAAGAAGGCCATTCAAAGAATCTCCTCAAGAATAAAAGGCAGTATCATCGGCAAGAGAAATAGAAACAGTCCAGAATCAGGGTTAGGTCGTTTATGTATATATTGAACAGGAGTGGGACCAAGACAGTACCTTGTGGAAGGCTCAGCTTCTGTCCCAAAAGTTGATGCCAAAAAGTGTGAAATAGAGCCTTTGCTGAATCATCAATAACTCAAATGGACGGTTCGCTTTCATATGACTTTTGATAGCATAAATGATTAATGTTTTGGAGATGCAAGATGTTTGTGATATCGGTTGTAACAGTGTACTCCTCCGTCTTGCGGTCGACGAGACACGGTGTGTCGTCAGATGCCACACGTCCTGTCAGATATGTCAAAAATTGGCGCGGATTGCTACTTTTCACTCCCGAGCAACGTGTTGGGGAAATCATTTAGTTCAGTTTAATTGTTTATTTTCGAGGCTTGAAGTGCTTCCTGACTTTGAACTGCATCAAATATTGATACAGGTTGGCCTGCATTTTCCAGGTGAGTGCCGCAACTGTTTTCAAAGGCGTTGGGTTCGTCTAACCTACTTTCCCGTTCCCGATGTTTCTTTTTCCAGGTTTTGAAATGAATAGATTTTTGGAATATGTTCATATTAAGATGGTGTTTTTACTCTGAATAACCTGTCGTCCTCACATAACTGTTAACCCTGAGAGCTGCAGAACCGTATATTGTCTCACGGTCTATAATTCCCATTTTCTAACACGTCTTCTTCAAACAATAACGAACTTATTTGTGTTGTCCGATGTCGAAAAGGAAAAGGGCGAGAGAGAGAGAGACAGAGAGAGAGAGAGAGAGAGAGAGAGAAAGTTTCCGAACCTGCAGCTCCAGTGCCGGGCACGACCTGTAGCGCCCTCTTCGCGTCGCCAGCTCCCACCACGGCACGCCGCTGTCGCCCACGGGCGAGACCGGCCCGCCAAAGTCGCGCTTGGCCGCCCGATCGGCGTGCTCGGGCACGCTGGCCAGTGAGGGCGGCCTGGGCGGGCGGCGAGGTACGCCCACGCGCGGCCGTCGCACGGTCGCGAAACCGTCGTACACCGTCGAGACGGGCATTTCACGCGGAACTGTGCATTTTCACGTGAGCACTCGATTATTCATACTCGCTTGTGATGTAATACTGATTGAATACTTCTACGGATTCAGCACTTTCGATATCGATGTCATATTCGGTACTTTTGGAATTCACCCTCCAGTCACTCTTTTTTATTTACTTAAGATTCATATCGTTACCAAAGTACCTACAATAACAGAAATAGAATAATCGTTACATTTTAGTTTGAAAGTATTTCCGAACTTCAAGTTCAAATGCAGGTATTATCAACATGGGTGTTAAAGTGAACGAGTTCCGAGTATTTTGAACAATTCGAAAATTCATAATTCAGAATTTCTCCTTTTTGCTGATGATATGAAGATTTTCAGAGTAGTGGAAAATATTAATGATGCTAATCTTCTCCAAAGTGATCTGAAACACATATCTGAATGGTGTGATGCAAATTGTTATGTTACTCGATGGTTTTCAGTAGGTCACATTCAGCTATTCAATTTGAATACCAATTGTATGAAAATGTATTAGATGAAAAACATGAGTGTAAAGATTTGGGAGTAATATTAGACAATAAGCTTTGTTTCAACGACCACGTGAACTGTGTTTCTCGAAGATGCTTGGTTTCATTGCAAGGTCATCAAAAGACTTCTCTCCTTCTACTATCAAAGTTCTATACTGTTCTTCCCATCGTAGAGTTTAACACCATAATATGGAACCCATACTATCTCAAGTATATTCATCTAATAGAAAATGTACAAAAAAAATTTTTGAAAATCATAGCTCACGAACTAGGCCTAGTTGTTGGTGAATATAACTACAATGAAGTCATGAATTTGTTATGTCTACCTAGTCTAAGTGATCGTCGAACTACAGCATCTTTGGTATATCTGTTCAAAATCATCTCTGGCAGTATTGATTGTCCTGAAATTCTTTCAACTCAACCAACTATGGTTTTTATTCACCCATATCAAATATGCTAAGATTGGGTAATAAGTATTGTGATAGAATTGAATTCTTCTGTGATAATCCAAATATTGTTAAAAAACGAATATCTAGTTTGGTGCTGAATTAAATTTTAGCTACTTATAGTAAAATTTTGTAAAACTAAAATAATTTGAGATAATTTATATATATATATATATATATATATATATATATAGTGTGTTATTTAGCTTGTGATATTTGTATATGTTAAACGTCGTTACTTCTATGTATTTTATAACTGTATTGGGGGTTAACCCGTTTATAATAAATAAATAAATAAATAAATAAATAAGGAATCGGTACTGTGAGAATTAAGCGTTAAAAAGTAACGATTAGGTGTCACTGAAGTGGGCCCTTCACGTGCAGTTTTCGTGACTTTGATTCAACAGTCAAGTTTTCATGACAATCTGATTAGTTCAACGAGTAAGAGTAAGTGATGTAAACAATATGTCAATAAAGTTAACAAGAGTCCAGCCAACTCATTCAATTCCAAACAAAACATTCGTTCCTGAGTTGCATACATAATTCCGATTTCTGAGCCGAAATCAGAAAATGTGTAAGTAGTGCATGATAGAGGCATATGATTCAAAGTTGTTCACAGTCAGCCCAACATCTGGTATCGAATACTTGTTTTTCATACAAATTGATGACGACAGGCCTAGACAAAATCATGAGTTTTTCTTGATGTTCATGGATCATGTACCGATCCGAACCAAATTTTTATTTTTGAAAACTGTGTCACCCTGTATTCACTCGTTGGTGAATGAACTGAGGTATTCAAAAGGAAATTATCCAATTTTACAACGGTGCTCTGTGACTGTTTAAGCTTCTCATAATTATCAATCTATATTAAGATACTTCAGGTACATGATGCTTTCAATTCAAGTGTTTCCGTTGATATCATCATCATTAATTGAGACCTGAGAGGTTATTTTAGTGAAACAGGCTGAAAGGGGCCTGTTGAAGTAGCCCATTTGAACTTTACTGGGAGGTTATCAATATTTTTTACTGTGTTCCATTTAATTTTTGTTGATACAGAAATCATAGATATTTGTTCGAAGCCTTCTTTCTTATTTTATGAGTTATATCAGATTGTCGTCAGTTGTCGTCTACTCGAAACTGAAGTTTATAAGGGAAAATAATGAAAAGTAAAAAGGTGTAGATATTTTAGCTGGATATCTTTGGTTGGAATTGTCCGCTTGATCGAATTATCCATATCATCACGTTATATTCATCGAATGACACCACTATACAAGGTGTTTCGTGAAAAAATATTCGTAAGGTCCTTATTGAAGATACAGGGTATTAAAAAAAAAGTTGACACATTGTGTGTGATTATGGGCAATCTACTGGCAGCATTTATGAAATTTTGTATGAATATATCTTGAAAGCTGACAAAACTCATGAATCTGACTCTCATAGAGGGCGCTATTTATACGGTTCGTGTCGAGTGGTTTCAACCATAACTTTTTTGAAGTTGGATTTTCTAGTCGAAATTTTATGTGAAATTGACATTCAGTTCAGAAGATCATGAAGTAATACCTGTTGCTGGCATAAAGTAACTATCAGGTATAAAAACAATTACCTATTGATTGTATACCAAAAACAATAGCATTATAGTAATGATAGATTTGTTGATTGGACAAAGAATGTAAGAAGGAAAACAGAAAAAAAAATATTTTTCACAGATTTTTGGTATTCTCTTTTCATCGTGAAGAACTTCAAAAGCTTCAAATGTAGTATCCATCCATATTTATTTGAATAAACATTATTATTATTATTATTATTATTATTGACAATCATCCATGGCTTCTCGTAAATAGTTTTTTTTGTCACCCGGTAAAACATACCTGAATGACTTATATGACGTCGAATTGGAGATAAAAAGATTAAGTTTTAGATGATTTGTTGGATTTCGCAATCAGATTATTTTCGTGACCATGGATAAGATAGCATATAAATGAATCATTTCTAAAGGAAACATCAACAATTGCTCTCAATATAATTATAACGGCATCTTTCACTCAATTCCCTGTCAGCACTGTAGTAAATGGATTCGGTGTCGATACCATCTCGAATTTCTCGTAGAACCTTCTTATTAGCCTCACTGAATGGAAAATAAGCTATAATAAACTACTCACTACAGAAAATTAACAAGTAATTAATGGAAAATCATATATATTTTGGATATCCAGCAGAGGCTATTAGAGAGAAAGTACGGTTGATTCATTTGAGTTCCTATCAAACTCGAAACGATTCAGAGTTGGTCTGAGAAAATTCAGCGATTTTTGATACTGCTTTAAATAATAATGATGAAAACTGTTCTTGCTAACTAGCCCATCACCTAACCAATTATTTCCATGATAATCAACGATGCATAATTAAAAAAATCAATCAGCATGAGATAAGAATCGTGATCAGATCATCTCAAAATACTTGATCGATCTAGTATATTGATTATTGAATATGATTTATGCCTACAGAACGCCTGAAAATAGTTCAATTTATTGTTGATATATTCCATCCTTGAGTTATGAGCCCACCTTACGAAATTCAATAGAATTTGACCTCATTTTTCAATGAATATATGCACATATCCAATAATATACAGTGTGGTGGCCACTAATGGAAGAAGAGTGCGTGAATTATTACAATTTTCATGGAAAAACTCGATTTTTTGTTTAATCAAAATGAATAAACTTTGATGCCTAGTATTCTTCATCTAGCTCCAAGTGAGGTTGAAGAAATATATATTGAAATTTGTTTGGAAATTTTTTAGTTGATTTCAGAAATTATATATATATATATATATATATATATATTGGCCCAAGTACCGATTTCTTTCTACATTACCAGATTCTATGTAATCTCAAGACTGATTCTGAACAACTCAAGAATCTTTCATCAAATTACTTCAATCATCAGAGTTTGAATAACTGATGGAATATATTCGATATTGCCTCTTCGGATTCATATACCTTGTCTGCTGAGGAAATATTTCTTCCATCAAAACAAACTGTACAGGGTTTTCACGTTTATTTTGAACCAAACCCAAATCTCATATGGAATTTCATATGAAAAAAATTGGTGCTTTGCAAATAACTTGCAATTGAGTTGTCAAAATTATAACTGTCATGTATGAGGTAGGAATTTTGGTCAAAGTGAAAACTTTTTGAAAAAAATTCCTTCAGAAAAGTTGTTCAGAATTGAAATCAGTAATCAGATCTATTATGCATTTTTCTTTCATTTCCAATGATTCTAGCTCTTTATAAAGTACAATTATTTTATAATACACTTTAGACGCGCCCCTCATACTACTATAATGATATTTCATTGCAAAAATTTATCCATTTTATTATTTGAACTAGAATACAGAGAGAAACAAGAAATTTGCAAAAAAATAGTGAAAATTCAAAAAAAAACATCGATGATGATAAATTGGTGTATTTTGAGCTCCAAGTGATACTCTCTGAGGCTAGAACCATAAAAAAATTGGAAAAAGATCGCTGCGTAGGTGGGCAGTGATCAGGATATTGTTTTAAAATCTAAACAACTTTTTCCCACTCACTCACTCACTTGACGAATTCTAATTTTGGTTCTCCCCTGTATACCGGTTGGAAATTTAGAAACTCACATGCAACCTATCTGCAATGCACCAATAAGTATCGGTCAGTTCTCGAGATATTCGACGTTAGATTTCGAATGTCAATCATGACATTTTATAGGATTTTTCATGAACACTCTACATGAAACTATCGAATTTATTACACGCCACTATTACTTTCAAACCGTTTCGAACTACATAACTGAAATATTAGATATTAGATTTCGAATGTCAATTATGACATTTTATAGGATTTTTCACGAACACTACATGAAACTATCGGATTTATTCCTCACCACTATTACTTTCAAACCGTTTCAAACTACATAACTGAAATATTAGATATTAGATTTCGAATGTCAATTATGACATTTTATAGGATTTTTCACGAACACTACATGAAACTATCGGATTTATTCCTCACCACTATTACTTTCAAACCGTTTCGAACTACATAACTGAGATATTCGACGTTAGATTTCGAAGGTCAAGAATGACATTTTATAGGTTTTTTCACGAACACTACATGAAACTATCGGATTTATTCCTCACCACTATTACTTTCAAACCGTTTCAAACTACATAACTGAGATATTCAACGTTAGATTCCGAATGTCAAGAATGACATTTTATAGGTTTTTTCGCGAACACTCTACATGAAACTAACGAATTTATTCCACGCTACTATTACTTTCAAACCGATTCAAACTTCATAACTGAAATATTAGATGTTAGATTTCGAATGTCAATCATGACATTTTATAGGATTTTTCACGAACACTACATGAAACTATCGGATTCATTCCTCACCACTATTACTTTCAAACCGTTTCAAACTATATAACTGAGATATTCAACGTTAGATTTCGAATGTCGAGAATGACATTTTATAGGATTTTTCGCGAACACTCTGAATGAAACTATCTAATTTATTCCACACCACTATTATTTTCAAACCGATTCAAACTTCATAACTGAAATATTAGATGTTAGATTTCGAATGTCAATCATGACATTTTATAGGACTTTTTGCGAACACTCCATGGGAAACTATCGGATTTATTCCACACCAGTATTCCATTCGAACCATATAACTAATAAAAACTATTCAAACATTCACGTTGCCCGCTACGAGCGTAATTGAATAACCCGCACCGATCACAACCTTTGCTCGAAACAGACTGATTGTCTGTTCTCTGTTGGTTGCTCTGTTGTCCGACCGTGGCGTCTACAACTAACAAATACACTACAAGTACGTGATACGGTTCATCCCTGTTGAAGATAGTCATCACAGTTCACAGTAAAAGCTCGAACTTAAGTTGCCTTGTTATGCGGCCTCAACGTTAGGTAACCAATCAAATGAGTATATCAATCAGCGATATCGATTTTTTTCGAGGGGACGCACCCCAGATGAAAAATCAATTCGATATTGTGAGGGTATTGGAAATGTCGTGCTATACCCTACTAGTCTAGCAGAACCAATAGTATATCTCAAATTCGCGCTAGTTGCATAATTTATCACTATTTTATTACTAATTCATTTCCACCTAATTGATTACTTTTCAATTACTGATTTATTACCATGAACCCGAAAATTTCACGTTTCATTTTAAGGAGGGAATCCAAACGGCTTTTCATGTCAATGTAGCAGAATCACTTCATAAAACATGTTTTTTCCAAACTTGAACTGCGTCATGATTTATTATTTTTTTGTTACTATTTTTTCTACCACAACTTCGAATCAACTTCTTCTCTTCTTCGAAGGTACCGAACACTTGGGCACCTTTGCTTTTCCCACCCTCAGGTTCAAGTAGACAGGGTTTATTCGAGAATGAAACTTTCCAAATGGTAGTACCCAATAGATTTTCGAGCTTTACAGACATCGATCACCACTCACCACGCTCAAGTAGATCGACGTGAAAGTAAACCAGACAACGTAAAAAAAAACACTTCAATCGTATAAACACCCTCATCCACTTCAGACGAATTGAAGGCAAAGTTCGCGAAATTCTGTGAATTCGGTAAAGGTATAGGTGGGTTTTGCCGTAAATTTTTGATACAGGAGTTATTTTAAAAATTATCAGAGAATTATGAATATCATTGGAAATCACATTTAATAGGTGGATAGTTCAATAGCAATATGTGACGAGAAATTCTAGTGATTCAGGAAAATATATAAAATTTATGTATTCATATTTTTTGATGACATTCTTGAAAAATATGTGCTGCAAAAATACATGGGAAAACCCTGTTCAGTTGGGATTTTAGTGCTATTGGGGCGAGCAGAAAAAATGTATCACTCATCATTACATAAATAAAATGAAAACCAATGAAATTTTTTAAATTTTCTGTCCTTTCGAAACATGAATATATTTTCCACTCTTTTCAATGGCACTAAAATCCAATATGGCCGCTATGAAAAAAAACTGAAAGTCAGTACTGTACATGGAATATTTGTATATATTCATCAAATGGAGTTATAATTAGAAGAAAAAGCAAAAACAAGTTTAGTTCAAGCAATTTTGTCGTCATATTTTGAGAGCAAAATTTGTTTTATCAAACTGTATTTGTTATATCGATGTTCAGCATGAAAAGCAAAAACTTCTGTTCAATTCGACCAACCCTGTATAGTTTGCGAGATCCCAATGGCGAGAGAGGTAGAAAAAGATCTGTAGAATAATTCGAGAAGCTCAACAAGAATGTGAAGACCATAACCCGACATGAATTCGAAATTTTTAATACGCGTAATCAATGATTCACCCGTCTATCATTCGAAGAATTAAAATTCACCAATAATTACCCACAATTATACAGGGTGTTACTTAAAGGTAGGTACTAACTTCCTGGAGAAATTTCAATTAGAAAAGTCCATATAAACACGTGTCTTCCTAAGATACAGGGTGTCAAATGGACTTTTTTGAAACGGTTTTTTATTATTATTTCAAACATTCTTTCGTCGACCTTCTTGAATATTGGAAGTGTAATTTGTTGTCAAGTAGCTGCCAATAGATTAGAATTATTTACCCCAGTGGCGTACCGGGGGCTACCTCATCAATATTATTGCAAAGAAAAATATACGCCACTGACATTTTTAAATGAACAAAATAAATAAAAATCACTTCATTGCAAATGCATCGCATATAATTCGAGACATGAACTTTTCTACTTGAAATCGTTCAAGTAATACGCCCTCAAAATCAGTACATTCCTTTGAGTAACACCCTGTATATCATCACGGCTGGAAGGATGTGACATAATTCGACATTTTCGCTTCGTCTTTTTTTATAGGAACAGTGACAAGCGGATAATTATTCGACGTATGCGGGCTCAGATTACACACTTATCAGTGTTCAGGTCATGATCGAAACCGACGAGAATAGGCAATTGAATCGAATCGACTCGAATTATTCGAAAAATATTGTAGCTCATGTACATGGTGATTGATTATATTCAGTCACTCATCTATAGCTTTGAGTTTTTCTTTAATATAATGTTCGAGGACCATCGTGCTTTTAGCACGATTTACTTATGTTTATGTTTGTCTAGGAAAGAAAATTTTGAATACCAATATTCCAATGATTAGCCACCATTTTGTAACAGCATGTATGGAGTGTCTTGCAATCTATCAGAAGAATTATAACAGTAAATTTTGATGAAAAAAAACTGTGAGTGAAAAAGTTGAAAGGCGGTTCAAAATTCACGTGAACCATGTAGAAACAATATGAATGAGATACCATATGACTCATTTAAACTTATTCCTGTTGGAAAAAAAGTAGATTTGATTACGTTAATTATAATTAATATAAATATAGTATATAATTAATATAAATATAGTATATAATTAATATAAATAGTTAATATAATTAATATAAATTAGTATGGCTTCACGGATTAAAACATAAAATGAAACTACAGAGATCAAACAATTATATTTACTATCAATCCCAATTTTCCCAGTACGTACAAATTCTATAAATTTTGGTGAAATTAGAGAAATGTCCAACCTCACTTCGGCAAAATATATGAATACTCAGTATCGGGTCCGGAATATACGAATCCAGGTTTGGCCTCTCGTGGCAATGACACGATTCCTGGTTGCTGTTGCCATATCATGAATTCTTGCAGACTATTTTTCATGTTTTCCAAAATCACTTGCTGCGTCCAACTCCTCGAAAATATTTTCACAAACATCCAACGGCCGTCGTTGAACTTCCGCAGCAGCAAGTAGTTCGTAATAATATTCTCAAGAAAAGTCACTACCAGCCAAGCTACCAGTATCAAGATGAGGATTGCTATCGAAACGAGGATTGCGGATTGTTGCCTGGTCGATTGAGTGCGCCACTGACTATCCACTGTACGAGAATAATTATTATCGTCATCAGATGGAGGCAATGTCAATGGTAATGGCACCGAATAATTGTTCTCATTTGCAACCAAATATTTGGTCAACTGAGGCGAGGAGTAGTCCTCAAATCCATGTCTATCTGCTTGGACGAAAACGTTGTTTCTATCGGTGGACCACATAGTGAAGCCGTAAAAATAGAACACTTCGAGAAGTGCTAGGGAGAAAGTCCGGTTTTCGTATTCGAAGGTGATATATTTGAAGCCCAGCTTCGTATTCCTCCACTCACTCACGTTACCTCTATAGAGACATGTTCCTTGGTACTTGACATTCCAAATTATGCGGGCCCCTCTCACGTCGTCGTAGCAGGATTGTCCGCCTTGATGGAAAATACATGATTGCCCTCCGGACGGTAAGTATAGTAAATCATTTCGCAAACTGATATTGGCCACGGCCAGCCTTATCAGGCCACTGGTCACTTCGATATTGTTGAATGTACCGTTGATAGGTTTGAATTTGGAATCATCACTAACATGACTAACGGTTAGTCGATGTGCGTAACCATGACGTCCCTGCTGGACATTCTCGAAAAAACCCTCGATAACATTTGGGACTTTGTACCTGGGACAACCATCGTCACAAAGGTAATAAACTTCTTGTTGGGTAGGATGAACTGTCACCGAATATCTCTTGGCAGACTGTTGGAATTCCACACTTGATTCACAACTGATTGATGTCGGGAAAATCAGGTACGAAACGAATGCGAGAAACATCTTCGAGTGCATGCTTCTCGTTTTCTGAACAATTTCATCGATCTCCTCAGATCTTCGTGAACTGTGGCACGGAAATGACGATCAGTGGTTGCGGCGATCTATGCTGGAAAACCATTTCCTGCAGAAATTCATGTGGCGAACGTCAGTATTCTTATTTTAAATCTTTCGACGAACACGAAAGATAAACCTATAACGTTGACCAGCATAATAATACCTGTTCCCAAAGTCAAGCGGGAGAATGCCGTCCAGTCAACACCCTACCAGGAAGTGAGAAACTACTGGAAATTGCTATATATGAGCAGCTCCTGAGTTTTGTTGAGACAAATAATATTCTTATAAGTAATCAACCCGGTTTTAGGAAAAATCACTCTCGTGAATCGGCTTTACAATTGACAATTAGTAAATGGACTCAATCTATTGATAACGGTGAATATTTCGTAACAGTTTTCCTAGACTTAAGAAGAGACAATTGACCGTAATACATTAATAAAAAAAATGGAAGCTATTGGTATTAAAGGAACCGTGCTAGGATAGTTTAGGGACTACTTAAGTGGTCGAAGCCAAGTCACTAAAGTGGGTAATGTACACTCATCTCCTATTGATACAAAATTTGGTGTACCTCAAGGTAGTGTCTTGGGTCCTCTATATCAGCTTATATCAAAATTGTAACTTCATGAATTTATTTGCTGATGGCACACTGTTAACCACATCTCATAAAGACTTAGAGGTAGCCTTATCAAAAATGAACATGTGCTTAGAGAAAATTCATGAGTACTTAAATGTCAACAAGTTAAAACTAAATGTGTCCAAAACAAAAGGCATGATTTTGATAACAGCTTATAAATATAAACATATAAACATAAATTCATATTCTTTGGAAATTGATAATGAAGAAATAGAATTTGTAACCGAAATCCAATACCGAGGTTTCATGTTAGACAACTGTCTATCTTTTGACACACACTTCAAATATATACACTAATTTCTCATTTGTCAGTTACTTCCAAGGTCACTTTATATAATACAATCATTCAACCACATTTCGAATATTGTAGTACATTACTATATGGTTGGGATCAGAACAAAATTGCAACTTTACAAAAACTACAAAATCGTGGGATGAGAGTGATACTGAAATGTAATCATTATACCAGCATAAAGATTATGCTTGACGCATTACAATGGTACCAATGAAAGACAGACTCTACAGATCAGCAATGATATTTATTTTTAGGACTATCGATAATATGATACCATCTTATTTCGATGAATTCATTACTTATAGCAATAGTACACACAATAATCAATTGTTGATAGAGTCTAATCTAAGATAATTAACTATGCATTTTTCTGTTTCTTTTCTACTTCATCTACTTTCTACTTTTTATTTTATATTTTATCTTTATTTTGTTTCTATATATATATTTTTAATAGTATTAGGTTGGAATCATATGAATAAATCTAGTTATTATTTATTTTTATTGTTATGGATTTAGCAGTATTGTTTTATTGATTATTTTTATTGTATGTATTTTATTTTATTTTATGTTATATTAGGATTTCCTGAATAAACGTATTCATTCATTCGTCCGACAGAACTTTGATGCGAAGCAAGAACAAAGTTGGTGCGAGTAAACTCGATAGAAAATTTCTCATTTAAAATGGAATACCCGGAATATTATCCCGTCTTTGGATACATGTTCTCTCGGAAGTATCATTCTTGTGCTTCCATCTCCCCCAGAAGCGCTTACCACCAGTTGAAAATGGGTTGAAGGCGCAGTGTTGAAAATAAGGCTACATCGAAGACATCACTTTTGGGTCATTCTGTCGTTTTTCGTTTTTTTTTCTACTAGATTTCTAGATCCACCGGTATCTAATCATGTGAATCCGCCCGTATACTCTCGCATTATAAGTCTACCAGTTGATCAATGACTGGCAGAAAAGTCAAATATGGCAGTTGTCGCGGACAATAGTCTTTGAAAATTCCAATCAGCGGATGAATTTTCACGGAAAAAACTCGTTCTCGCTATAATAAGATACTCGGAATACCTAACTGTGTGTCAGAGCGGCCTCTCTTTATGAAAATCATGCAGGAAGAAATGCCTTCGGAAGAGAGAATCCGAACCGGTCAGGTTCTATATCTCGTGCTCATGACAACGGCGGACACGTTACAGAGAAACATGACTCAGATTCATTCAAATGTTGACCATTAATCATAACATGATAGTGATTCAATCAAACGAAAATTTTCAAATTACATTTCTTAAACGGAATCGGGAAATAAGTGAGCAGAAGCGTCGGAGGGTTCCTAATACCAATCTGTTTCCGCTGATTTTCTGTATGGTGCGCGATATTTTGTTATAGATGGGCTGCTCGACGTCACGGTTTCTTTTTAAGGTTATGGAACAACTCTTAGAACGTTTTTCCATCTAAATTATCCTCTCACATTGATATAAGTGAACGTAGCGATACGTACAAATTTATTATATAGCCTTACGGTTATCAAGCGTACTTCTCAAGTTGTGGCTTCGAGTTCGAATCCCATTCAATGAGGAATTTTTTTATAATTGAAATATGTGGATGCAGTTCTTCAATCACATCAGAAATATACAACATTGTCAGTTCTTTCTTTTCTTTCTTTTGCTTCAAAATTTCAATAGCTATACATAAAATTCACCCAAATTTCTACCAATTACTTCGGAGTTCCGAGACCTGAATGTAAGCCCGTCTGATGTGTGGTTATAATGTTGAAATGGACCGATCAGATGTTAGCGAATAGAAGGATATCATGATTTATTCGTATGGTAATTTCGTTTTTTATCTCTCTAACCATTGAAATATCGTGAGATGAAAGAGAATCATTATGATAACAAACTAGTTTTTTACTATTAGACGCCGCAAATCATTCAGTAATGGACTTTGGATTAGCTAATCAAATATTCATATTCTTTTATTGACAGACGCAGAGATATTGAATTTCTAAGATTTATGAACTGGGACCAATGATGTACCTACCGGCAAATTTCAAATGTAGGCTCTATAATTCTCAGCAATAATCTTTTCAAGGATAATAAAGTTCAAATCATTGTTGAACCTCCTGACGATGCTTACCTTGTAGCAAATATATTCAATCCTAATTGAACTAGAAAAATCAACAATAAGATAGTTAAAAGATGCAATATAGCATTTTAGACATAACCTGCATTCGAATTATTAATCTGAGGTTAGTTTTGAATTTGTGATCATCTTGAAGTTAGCTAGGAATCATTGCAGCAGAGGCACAGTATGAAAACAATCAGAAGAAAATTAAACACTTTTGAAAAGTTAGGATGACGTTTTTTAGATCCTCACTCGAATTTCTGATGGAACATAAACAACTAAACAGTCTAAAAACGGCATGTCTAAGCATAACCAATGCATTTTGAAATTTATGTTGTTCACTTCTACTTTATAATGTGTGATCTCTTGAAGTTGCAACGATATTCAAACAGTTGTAGGTGAAGTATAGTATTCAACTCGCGTATAATGACCATCACCCACTCAGATGATTACAACATGCACCTTCGGGTCATGCTGCAATTTTTATCTTCTTCATTGTTTTGTCTACCATTATTGAAAAAAAAAGCTAACCGAATAATCAATGATAACATTAACACATGGTGAGTCCCACCAAGGATATAAGTAACAGCAACAATGAGGAAGTAACAGATGAAAATTCAAATGGAAAAATATTGGATTTGGAACTGGCTAGAAATCGACCATATAGAATCATTTTCTACTTACATTGGTGCTGAGCTGTGACGTCAGAGTGTAGACTTTTTCCTGAGCGTCGACCAGTTCTTTCCTAAGTTTCCTGATTTCGTGGGCTTGTTTCTCTTCGGCAGACGAATACAAACTCGAAGCAGTCGAAACCAAACTGATAGAAGAACCATGTACTGCGAAAAGAAAAATACGAGGATGAAAATGTATTCGATAAGCAATGCAGTTTACTGAGAAGTGAAGCCAACAAAAAAAATTGGTTAAACCATTGGTAATATGCACAAAATCATCGAAGAAATACAAAGACAAAGGGTACAAATGTAGATTGTGGTTTCAAAATGAAGATTGTAAGAAGCAAATATCAAGAGCTTATATCATCGTCTCAGGCCAAATGGCTGTTTCATAATTTTCTCAGCAATCAATTTCTTCGTTACTTTAGACCTAGCAAATTTCAAAATTATTTCGAGATATACAGTGGTATTCCCTGTCATTTGTCACATTATTGATTTCATTTCTATTTCCTTGTTATCACTATTTACTGTCATATAAGTACATTGAGTGTTTCGATAGATACGACAGATTCTCTCTAAAATTCGTGACAATTGCAACGCTCACTTGATTTGCCTATGTTGGAGAAAAGCAATTGGATTCATTCGGAGTCAATGTAACTTGAGCTATTTAACCCCTCTACATTTGTAGACAGGGAGGATGAAAAATCGGGTCAGCTGACTTATACGCTTATTACTCATAATGCAAATTTATACCCAAGCTATTGCTCATTATATTGGTACATTTCCAAATTCTTCAGAAAAACAGGCGAAGACAGGTCGATGCTTTGAATGAGGATCTCACTAGAATTCTGAAATGGGGATCTGAGAATCTAGTACAGTTCAATGCAACTAAAACTCAAGCTTGTATGTTCACCAAGAAGGGTGATCACACAATGCCCAATTTGATGATGTCGGGTACCACTGTTCCAATGAAGTCGTCAATATCCATGCTGGGTGTCACCACCAACAGTGCTCTCTCATGGGACGATCATGTGAGGTCCATTGGTTTTTCTATTCCGTGCGAAGAGATACTTCACATCCCAGCAACTGCTTATGATCTACAAAGCACAAATTCGACCTGTCCTGGAATACTGTTCACATGTTTGGAGCTCAGCCCCCAAACATACGCTGAAGCTCTTAGATTCAATTCAGAAGAGAGCTATTCGCCTAGTCGATGACACAACACTCACCAAATCATTGACCTCTCTAGATCATCGTAGAAAGGTCGGCGATCTTTGCCTTTTTTATAGGTACTTTCACGGTCGGTGCTCAACGGAAATATCATCTATTATGCCACCACGCGCGATTCCTAGTAGACAAACCAGACGAGCTCAAGCTGGTCACCCCTACACTGTCAGGCTCGAGACCTGTCGAACATCGCTATACCAAGCATCGTTCATCGATGGAACGGCAAAGTTGTGGAATTCTTTGCCTAGTGAAGTCTTTCCTGATGCTCACAACCTCCAAACTTTCAAGAAAAATTCCAACACCTTCCTACTCTCCCGAAATTCCACCGCTGGCTAACACAATGTTCCTCGAACAGTATAGGTTTCCCTTTCGTGTTGTCCACAGATAAAAAAAAGTACTGCTCGATTTATCGTACGAAACAAATATTTGCAGAGCTCATGAAAGCTGACTAGATTTGATGCAGAGGAACTCTTGAATCATGAAGATTGAAAATGTTCGAGACATGTTCTCCAGAAGAAAAAAAATTGAAACAACATTCGATTCCATTGGTGATTTTATCAATCGTTGAGCGATCGGAGCACTCACTGTCGTCGTTCTTGGGCGGGCCGTGGCGGGGGGCGGGCGCGTGCGTCGGCGAGAGCGGGAACGCCCTGGCGCTGCCCGGCGCCGGACTGGTGGGCTGCGACCAGTGGCTCGAACCTCCGACCGGCAGGCAGTAGTAGGGCTCCACCTCGGGCTCGTTGCTTCGGTGCAACATCGACGGGTACAGCTTCTCCGATTTGGTCGACCTGCAACGACTCAAGACTCAGAACGATATCTCAGATAATGTGCTCGGAAGAAGAAAACTACTCGACTCGACTCGAGAACCCTATGTCTTTCATTCAGTCTGTGGGATTCAGTTTTTATCGAACTACCCCTGAGAGATCACCCCCAAATGCTGTCATGTTGGAAAAAGTATATTATCTACAATGAATAACATATTTATGCAGACAATAAAAGTTTAGTGGGAAAACATTACATTTTAGAAAATACTGTCTGTAAGTTCTTCGAGGAGGTGGTTCATTCATTTTTCAGCTTTTCGAGGGATTTTCTCTTTTCTCTTTTCTCTTTTCGAAAACATATTGAAAAATTTTGCAAAGAGAAAAATATTTTAATTGTGTTGAGAACGGAAGCAGATTCGTTCCCGAAACGTCCACCAAGATAAGTAGAGGTTTTATTCTTATTAAATATATTTGTATTTCCAAATTTTTCAAAAACAAGGTGTCACTGACCAATAGAGAATTTCTCTTTTAGGTATCTAAAGGTTCAATTTCAAGCGCAGTGACATTTTGGGGCAGATCCCAAATCTGTCCTCACTACAAATATATTGAAATAATTTTTAATAACTTCTACTCATTTTTTAGAAACGAGGAGAGAAAATCCCACGAAAAGCTGAAAAATGAATTACATTTTAGTTTTCAGAAATTTAGCGGTCTTTCGTGTGATTGATAACACATCAATAAAAACTCCTGACAAGTTCGTTATTTGTGTTCGTTCCAAGAAAGAAAACAATACGAGAAAAAAAGTGGCTCAAACTTGCAAGGAGAAATTGAACAGCATAATTGCCTCGTAATCACCTTTATTTCTGTAAAGATTATTACAGGAGCATTTCAGTTCGAAATCCAATCATTCAAGAGGCCTATTTTCATACACTGCTGTTTTCGAATGATCTGACAGGAAAAAAAGTCTAGCGGTGTCAGATCAGGTGAACATGCGGGCCAGTCCAACATAACAACATACCCATCTGAGGTCTGAGGTAAACATAAAGAAATATTCTTGATTGAATAACAAATATTACAGAGCATCAAGGAGAAATGTCTGCAACATTGTCAGCATTTTTCACTCGATTTGAATGAAGAACACACAGTATAAAATATGGTACAGCATCAAAGTTTATCATTTTGTGAGTGCAACGACTGTGAATACATCGTTGAAATTACAACTGATGGCACTTCAGAAGACACGAGAAAAATATGAAGGGTGTCATTTGAATAATTGCATTTCTCTGGGGTAGTTCGACAGAAACTAGATTCGACGAAGGCATATGGTTCCAACTCGAGTGATTTTTTTTTTCAGCTTATCTAGGATATCAGCTGTTTGAAAGGATCTGGGACACTTGGTATACATAAGACAGGGTTATTTTATCGAGAGGGTTGCGCTATGATAGTAGATCAGGATGGATGGAGTATATAGCGCAACCCTGCTGAATACAATAACCCTGGAGGTTCGGTATTCCCGGGAAATATTTTTGCATAGACATGTAGATAGTATTATTTTCGATAATAAATGGATATTGTGAAGCACTGGAAACACACACATAGCGGTTTATGAAATGGTTATTTGGTGTATAATGTGTGGAAGCGTGTGATACGTGTTGTCCTTCTTTCCTTCGAAAGATATCAATAAGAATATCAACAAATAAAGCAGATAGATATACGTTGCATTGAAAACATTCAAATCAGTACAAGCTTAGATGATGTTATTGTATTGTGTTCATAAACTGTCAGTATCCCAATAGCTAATGAGTTCAAAATAGTTATTTTTTACCAGTACAAGACATCACTGTTTTCGGGACGAATTTATGAAGGCAATATCACGAATCCCAAAAATATTTTTTTGTACAAATAAAACAATAATTTTTCCAACCACAAGAAAGTTAAGAACACAAATCTACGTCAAAAAATTTATTCAAAAAACAGAGCTTCAAGTAGGTGCGTTTTCAGTTCCATTTTACATATTTATTCAGTCTGTGGAATTTGAAGCATTCAAAAAGTTAATTTTTCTTAGAGTCCTGGGATGTTCTTCATGAAACATTTCTCTCAATCATTGATCAATGATCTGACAAAAATGTCACTGTATTTGAAATTTAAATTCTAATACCTACATAAGGAACTTTTTGCTGGCATGGCAAGACCTGGTTTTATTCAAATATAATGAGTTATATTCCAAGAAACTTTCATTGAAGTGCAGATTGAATTACAGGATATTTGTCCATTGCTGCTATTACTATTCTCTTTTTTGTTTTCTGAACTGAAATTCGCAATAAAATTATCTGGATAACAATAACCTGAATAGGAAATAGTGAATTGATATGAGTGTGGTTGGGAAAAACTTACGGTTGTCATGATAATGAAGTCTGATATTCAAAATTTTTCACAGCAACTGAGATGTCGACAGTTCCTAAACTAGCGATATAATTTCTTGAATGTCGATAAATTTATGTACACAATAACATTCCTTGGAAAGAAATATATGAAAAAGTTCAAATTAACTATAAATTATCAGCTACTTCTGAGTTTTTTGTTAGATTTGTTTCTTGATAATTTCACTTCAGATTTTGATCAATGTATACCATATATCAAAATACCAAATCAGATACAAATTTATTTAATAACATATTTTGAAAATACCATGATTTTTTTTTATATACTTCCAGAGAAATCTTGACCATGATTTATAAGAATGCAATTAGAAGAAATCCGATGGGGTGTGTTATACAATTCCAATCTAAGTAGTGAGCACAATAAAATAGATGAAAAATCGTTCGAATTCAACCCCTTCCTTTTTGTATGCCCATTTACTTTTTCACAGTAAAAAGTCTCGAGTCAAACTGATTTTGTTTGAATATTTCTGTGAATGTCCCAAATAATCTTCATGTGAAAGCAATTAAATTGAAAATTTCATTTAGGTCATGCTATTGTATACAGTTGACATTTTATCTGCTATTACTGTGACAAATAGGAAAAAAACGAACACACTGCAAAGCAAAAAAATTTTGTCAAGATAATACTCAGACTTTTACACACTAAGCTCAAAAAGCAATGATTATTGTGCGTGAAAAGAAATGTCGATACGAAAAAATTGTGTTCAATTTTTCCACTTTCATCGGTACCTTGGAAAAGTCCTTTCTCTGAGGTAGCTGTATGTAAGAAACACGTAGATATGGTTAATGCATTCGAAGTTGGTTATTGGTAGTCGTTTTGGGGTAGTGGGGTGCCTCAAGGTTCGGTCCAATACCCCCAAGAAATATAAATGAATTATTTCTCAATCAACCAATCGTGGAAGTACAGGATAATGTAGATTCCAGTTCTTTTAGGTGGCCGTGGATTAGCCACCTTTAAAAGGTACCACTACTTTGATCTTTTCGATAAAAAAAATCATCTATTTTTTTTTATTTTGGAGTGAGAAACGAAATCGGAAATAATTTTAATGTTCAAAGCAAAGATACAAGAAATCAACAACATTGTTACCGAAAAATTAAGATTTGATTTTCACTTCTCTTGCCTAGGACGGTTGAGGGTCACTTTAAGGCGTTAGAAAAAAATATTCATCTTGTAGCTTTTTAATAATCGACTCGAAGGAGTGAGATGTAGGCCTGTTTTCCTTTGGAACTTTCTGAGGGTTTTATTTCTTATGGAAACGGCTGACGAAATCGATGTTCGTCAACTGATACCCACCTAATACTGTTGCTCCTACTCAATCTAGAGGGCGAATCTCTCATGAGTCGGGTGTGCGTCAAACTACTTCTGTGGCCGGGCAGGCTGGTCAGCGACTCCATACTGTCTGTTTCTGACAATCTCGGAGCCACCGAATAGGTGTTACTGAAAAAATTAATGAAAAGTTGTTCTCGGATGATATTGTGACTGAGAAGGAAGGTCTGGCGGGTCGACTTGACTATCCGTCTCTATATGGAATGAAATTTGAAAAAAACTGTCAACACACGAAGAACGAAACAGACTTGTCCAATTTTTTTTTTTTGCAAATGTTATACATCAGAAATTTACAAAACTCCACGAAATCACAAAATTTGGGCATTATTTCGGCCACCTCCATAACTATTCGATATATCAAAAAACCTATATACATGTTATGAGTTCAATTTTGGAGAAACACAAAACGGTACAATTGGAATTTCACTTTTTTACAGATGCACATAGAGGGTGAGCAAAATTCTGACACCATCACGGGCTATTTCCTCAACAATTTGAGATACCAAAGAACCGATAGACATGTTGAGGGCTAGATTTTGGAAGAACTAAAGATGATACAATTGAAATTTCCACTACTCGGCCTTTCGCACCAGCTATCTGAGATGGTGAGAAAAATTGAACATTTTCATCGGCTATCTCCAAAGCTATTTGAGTAAGGACTAAATTTAATTCCACTAAAAAACTGATATACATATTACGGGCTTGATTTCGGATAATCTCAAAATGGCATAATTGGAATTTCTCTACTTCATGAATACACATAAAAATTTGGCTTTTTCTAGGAGCTATTCAGATAATTATTTGAGTTATCGAAAAACCGATATACATGTTACGAGTTCAATTTTGGAGAAACACAAAATGGTACAATTGGAATTTCACTAATTTACGGAGTCACATAGATGGTGAGGAAAATTGAACATTTTCATGGGCTGTCTCTATATAATTATTTGAGTTATTTAAAAACTGATATAAATGTTACAGGCTCGATTTTGGAGGAACTCAGATAGACACAATGGAAATTTTCACTACTTGGCCTTTTACACCAGCTATCTGAGATGGTGAGAAACATTTTCATTCGGCATCTCCAAAACTATTCTAGTTGAAACTAAATTTAACTCAACTAAAAAACTGGCATACATTCCACTTCACGAAGACACATAGAAATTTGGCTTTTTCAAGGGGCAATTTAGATAATTATTCGACTTATCGAAACGGGTTCAATTTTGGAGAAACACAAAACGGTACAATTGGAATTTCACTATTTTACAGATGCACATAGAGGGTGAGCAAAATTCTGACACCATCACGGGCTATTTCCTCAACAATTTGAGATACCAAAGAACCGATAGACATGTTGAGGGCTAGATTTTGGAGGAACTCAAGATGGCACAACTAGAATTCCACTACTAGAATTGGACATTTTCATAAGGATCATCATCATAACATTTTCGCTTCGATTCTGACAAATGACTCAGAAATTCGACGGATCAGACGATCCGATCACCGACCTGTGTCGCAGCCAAGGCTGGGCGTACGGGCCGGCGATTTCGATGGCCTGCGTGTCCGACAGTGAGCCGTCGCTGACCTTCGGCCTGGCCTGCCGCATCACCAGACCGTAGTCGTGGTGATGGGTGGCGCCCTTGGGCAGGCTCTGCGAGCCCATCATCAGCCGCTCGCGCACCGACTGGCTCAGCTGGTTGGCGGTGTTGCCGGTCATCGAGTAGCTCTTGAACGGCGGCGGACTGGCTTCTGAAGAAGACACACACAGAAATTAGTGATGATGCTACTATTTTTCATCGATAGAATGTAATATTCCATGAGGGAGGCGGTACTCCGAGAAGTTGATCTTCCATGCAACCCCTGGTGATCTCTAGACAAGCACTTTACTTAATTTACCGTAATTTAATTACTGTTTTCGTTTAGAAGTTTTGGTCGAAAGAAAACAAATTCATCAGTTTGGAGGATGAAGGATTCGGAGAGATAATTTTCGAATTTGAAGTCGAATTCAACTTTTGACAATTATTCGATTACAACAGTAACATGTTATCAAAGATATTGAATATATCTCTACTAGATGCACTCATCGACTTATGAGGAGCATTGAAACGACTATAAGAAAAAGATAGAGCTATCGATTCGTCCGGATGTGCAACAAAGAGAGGTGCAATTTCACCAACAGTGAGCAGATCACAGCTGGTTGACTCTCTCTCGTTTGTTATTTTCATTGGTTGGATTCCTCCACCTTTTTCTAGGCGCTAACACTAGGGTCTATTTGAAATTTGTTCAACATTATTCAATAATTCATTTTTCAGCTTTTAATGGGATTTTCTCTCCTCGTTTCTAAAAAATAGAGTAGAAGTTATTGAAAATTATTTCAATATATTTGTAGAGAGGACAGATTTGGGATCTGCCCCAAAATGTCACTGCGCTTGAAATTAAACCTTTAGATACCTAAAAGAGAAATTCTCTATTGGTCAGTGACACCTTGTTTTTGAAAAAATTTGGAAATACAAATATATTTAATAATAATAAAACCTCTACTTATCTTGGTGGACGTTTCGGGAACGAATCTGCTCCCGTTCTCAACACAATTGAAATATTTTTCTCTTCGTTAAATTTTCTCAATGTTTTCGATTTTGACACTGAAAAGTGACAATTTGGTAGACGGAGGAATTCTGGTTACAAGGTGTTTTTATTAATTGATATCGAATTTTCCATTTTCATATTCAAGTTTCAGAAGTGGATGCCAAGTTCTATCTATATCAACTGAACAAGAAGCAATATTATTGTCTCTGTTCAGGAGAATGCAAGCAGACTGTTTGATTTTCCGTTTTTGGTTGCTGTCTTCTTTTCCTATGATCCTAATATTATTCCAATCGGCCATATGTTGTCCATTCTTAGTAAGGATATACAATTTTTTGATGATTGTATTTATTATATTTACAGTGTACCATGTGTTTGTGGAAAATATTATACCGGTGAAACTAGCAGGCCTCTATAAGTAAGGATGAAAGAGCATAAGAACAATATAAAGAAAAGATTTACTGACAAATCAAAATTAGCTGCACATATCCTTACTGAAAATGGACAACATATGGCCGATTGGAGTAACATTAAGATCATAGGAAAAGAAGGCAACAACCAAAACCGGAAAATCAAAGAGTCTGCTTGCATTCTCCTTAACGGAGACAATAATATTGCTTCTTGTTCAATTGATATAGATAGAACTTGGCATCCACTTCTGAAAATTGAATATGAAAATGGAAAATTCAATATCAATTAATAAAAACACCTTGTAACCAGAATTCCTCTGTCTACCAAATTGTCACTTTTCAGTGTCAAAAACATTGAAAAAATTTTGCGAAGAAAAATATTTTAATTGTGTTGAGAACGGGAGCAGATTCGTTCCCGAAACGTCCACCAAGATAAGTAGAGGTTTTATATTCTTATTGAATATATTTGTATTACCAAATTTTTCAAAAACAAGGTGTCACTGACCAATAGAGATTTTCTCTTTTAGGTATCTAAAGGTTTAATTTCAAGCGCAGTGACATTTTGGAGCAGATCCTAAATCTGTCCTTACTACAAATATATTGCAATAATTTTTAATAACTCCTACTCTATTTTTTAGAAACGAGGAGAGAAAATCCCACGAAAAGCTGAAAAATGAATATACCACCTCCTCGAAGAACTTACAGACAGTATTATTCAATAACTTAACTATGAAAGATATAGTCTGATTTTTTTTGGATCTATTAGTACAACAATAGACTGAACACGAAAACATCATCTCAAACAAAGTTTTGAAATCTTTCCTTGATTCGACCGGCTGAACTAACTAGGATTTTTTACCAATTTTCAATATTCAAACACCAAGTGGAAATAAGTCTCTTTGTTTTAACACACTCATGGATCAATAAACTTCGCCAAACGATAGATTTGAGTGAATAATCTTACATTATTAACTCGATTCGAATGGTCAGTTTTGATAATACCAACAATCAGCTGTTTTTTATCGCTTCGTCTCTTTCTTATGGTCGTTTCGATTCCTCCTAAGCTCGATCTACTTACTAGATATATATATATATATATATATATATATATATATATATATATATAATATGATATATTTGCGTACAATACAGGTTTTTCTAACTAGTCTCAACAGTTTCATATGAAACATATGCAAGTTTTCCACATTTTGTCATTCGGAAAAATAATCATCGTGAATCGTAGCAACGAAAACACGTATCAACTTACTATGGGATTGTTGTAGGTCACTCGAGCAAGTTTGTGTTCCTCCTGAAACTTTCACTTTGGTCCGGGGAACAGCCGATACTGCTGCTGTTTTCCCAGCCGATTGGTTCTGGATAACTGAAACGAATCGAACTTTATATATACCCTCTACAACCGAATTGTACATGATAAAGGAAGGATACTTACATATTTTTCGAGATACAGGATGACAAAGTTTTCAAGTCAAAAAAAACCAATTCTCGACATTAGGTGACTTTTTGAGCAATAACAAAATTCTTCCTCAGTTCAAATGTCAAATCAAACGTCACATCGATCAGGTTACGAAAGATAGAAAAGATGACGATGAGATAACGGAAGCAGGAAAATATTACTGGGTTACAGAAGATGAAGAAGCAGACGATACAGCACAAAAAAGAAACAAACTCAACGATGAGGTGAAGAGGAAACGGAACGATAGGGGAGAAAAAGAAGAAAAAGATGATGGGATCACGGAAGAAGATGGTTGAGAAATAGCAGGACATGGAACAAGGTACAGGACAATCAAAGGACAAAATGGCGATAAAGTTGAGGATGACGACGAGAAAATTCAATCGGGTTGAGGAGGAGGTGGAGGATAAATGATGGAAGAGGAAAGAACAGACGATACAGTACAAAAGGTAAAGTCAACGATAGAGTTGAAGATGAGAAAAATGACAAAAAGTGTTTCTGTAAAACGAAATAACTGAATATAAGGTTATTGAAGAGCAGAATAGATGATAATGAGATCACAGAAGAAGTTATAGCATTTTCAGGAAATAGCAGGAAGAGTGGCAAGGGACAGGGCAATGGAAGGAGAAGAAAATGACGATAAGGTCGAGGATGACGAGAAAGGAATACGGTAGGATTAGAGGAGAGGAAAAAACAGTCGATACGGTACAAAAGAAAAACTCAACGATAGGGTTGAAGATGAAAAAAATGACAAATGGTTTCTGTAAAACAAAATAACTGAGTATAAGGTTACTCAGGATCAGAATAGATGATAATGAGATGACGGAAGAAGCCTAAAGCAGGAGAAGAGACAAGGGACAGGGCAATGGAAGGAGAAGAAAACGACGATAAGGTCGAGGATGACGAGAAAGGAATACGGTAGGATTAGAGGAGAGGAAAAAACAGTCGATACGGTACAAAAGAAAAACTCAACGATAGGGTTGAAGATGAAAAAAATGATAAATGGTTTCTGTAAAACAAAATAACCGAGTATAAGGTTACTGAGGATCAGAATAGATGAAAATGAGATGACAGAAGAAGTCTAAAGCAAGAGAAGAGACAAAAGACAGGGCAATGGAAGGAGAAGAAAATGACGATAAGGTCGAGGATGACGAGGAAAGAATACGGCAGGATTAGAGGAGAGGAAAAAACAGTCGATACGGTACAAAAGAAAAACTCAACGATAGGGTTGAAGATGAAAAAAATGACAAATGGTTTCTGTAAAACAAAATAACTGAGTATAAGGTTACTCAGGATCAGAATAGATGATAATGAGATGACGGAAGAAGCCTAAAGCAGGAGAAGAGACAAGGGACAGGGCAATGGAAGGAGAAGAAAACGACGATAAGGTCGAGGATGACGAGAAAGGAATACGGTAGGATTAGAGGAGAGGAAAAAACAGTCGATACGGTACAAAAGAAAAACTCAACGATAGGGTTGAAGATGAAAAAAATGACAAATGGTTTCTGTAAAACAAAATAACTGAGTATGGGGTTACTCAGGATCAGAATAGATGATAATGAGATGACGGAAGAAGCCTAAAGCAGGAGAAGAGACAAGGAAGAGGGCAATGGAAGGAGAAGAAAATGACGATAAGGTCGACGACGAGGAGAACAAATGACGTGTCAACTAACGACGAAAAGGTGACGACGAGCTTCCGGAAGACTTGAAAATAAAACAGACGATAGATATAAAAAGAACCGCCTACCGTGAACGTTCTGGCCGTTGGCGGGGCCGTTCGCGCCGTTGCCGTTCCTCTTGACGTAGCCGAAGCTCTGCGGCACGCCGCGCGCCCCCTTGCCCGCCTTCTCCTTGCCGCCGCCGCCGCCGTGCGGGCTGGCGCGTCTCTCCCGACGCGACGCCGGGGGGCTGGCGGGAGCGGGCGCAGGGGGCGGCGGAGGCGGCGGGGAGCCCACCCCCGGGGAGTCCGTGTACCTGGAAACGGTCCGAGAATTATATTATCAAGAAGAAGACTAGATTACCTTTGTCTGACAGTGTCAAAACCGACAAAACATCGAAAATATTACGAAGAAAAAATACATAAATTGTGTTGAAAATTTATTTAGATAATTACGGATAATTATTGAAATTTTTCAGAAGCGAGGAGAAAGAAAATCGAAAAAAAAAATTGGAAAAATGAGTATAAAGTCGTTTACCTTTTCCATTGTTGGTGCATGTGCTTGGCGTCCTGCAGGGGGGTCCCATTCCTGGAGGACTTGGAGGTGACGCGTGGCGCCGGAGGGGGAGGCGGGGATTCCCTGGACCCTCCCCTCCTAGTGGACTGTTCTGTCAACACGGTGAGACTGGTAGGATGACGAGGTGTTCTGCAAAAAAAATGATGAATGAAAATGAATTATAAATAAAATAAAATTATATATGATCATATATTTTCGCACCCAACCTACAGCGGCTATTTCGGAAGTTATCAAAAAATGATGAATGAGAAAATTTGAATATTTTTTCAATGGATCATCAGAATTTATTGTCAAAAATTCAAAATCATTTCGGCAAATGTCATCTTTCGATATACTGTCAACTTTTTTCAATGAAACACCCTGTATATTATATTATCTCATATATGGTTTCAAAAATATATACATGTCGATCATTTCAATCACCTGTTTTCGCAATAATAATAATTCGTTCAAATATTTTGAGAAATTAAAATTAATGGCCTATCAGAAATTGAGTAGGTGGTATGATTTCTCTAGATTTTTTTTGAATTTTCTCTCCTCGTTTCTACTCCTAGAAATCCCAAAAAATCTGGAATGCATGAATATGAAAATTCAACCCTTGTATTTTTTACTGTTTTCCATTTCAAAAAGCGGAGCATCGAATCTTCAAAAAATATATTAAAAAAAATATTTCAGAGTACGGTAAAATATTAGACCAGAATTGCCCTAATATCTCAAGTTGAAATTCATGTATGATTTTGATAATTTATTTACTGTACCTATTCCTCGATTATGATTCGGGTAAGTAGTGTAAAATAATAGATATTTACGTTACTAGTCCGGTAAGTACTGTAAAAGTTTACCGGACGTATAACATTTTATTTCATACTGCTAAAAAACAAAAATGAACAGTGAAAAATAAAATATTAATCTTTGTTGAAGTGCTACAACAAAAAAATGGGAATGTAGCAACTCCCTAATAAATAATTCATCCAATGGAGCTCCTGGTATCCATATTCATGGGAACGAAAATTTAACGGTTAATATTAATATTAGCAATAAGTAGTTTCTGTGTATTGTTTTGCTGTTGAACTTTCAATAAATGTATTCATGCTTTTGACGCATAACTGAGTTTTCAATATTTACAATCCGGTAAAATTTCATTACGGGATAGTAGCACGTAATGAAATATTACGTGCGCCTATCCTGTAAGAGTCTATTTTCCGGATTGAAATCAGGTACGTAAAGGTATGTTCTAAGATGCAGTATGAAATAAAAGTTATTTCAACGGAAACTATAGCATTGTATTCAAGAATTTGATAATACCTGAGGGCAGTTGTAATAATGGATGTATGTTTCAATGCATAATCAACAATATTCGAGACAATATTGTTGCACTGAATAATAACAATGGAGGAAATAAACATACTAACATTATTTATCAAATGTTGGTCGTTCCGATAGTGATTGGGGATACCAATTTCAGCATTGTCATCAATTAACAATTGCCTATTCATAGACGGCGATCATTTCTTTGTTCTATAGAGAATAAGATTTCCGAAAAAAAAGTGATGACTCGAAATATTTCTAGGTATTATAGTCACGTCTGGAGTTTCCGTTACAATAAGAATTAATTAAAACAAAAATATGTCAAAAAATAAATGGCTGTTGGAAATGTTTGGGAAAAGTGTCCACTGATTTGTAATCAGAAAATTATGATTTTGCGTACTATGTAGAGTGATATGACGAGCGTTGATAAAGCTTTAGCTAAAACTAATGATGATGATGTAACTTCGACAAAACATTTCAACAACAACCTCTGGTCATAGTGTTTTGAAATGGTAGCAAAATGAACATCAACGTAAATAGCATCCATATTCTCATTCATTCGTGCAAGTGCGCCGCGGTTTTTTGTATTTTTATCAGTGCGTTGATGTGAATTTTGTTGTTTGACAACACAAAACTACAAATCTACATTTACAATTGTAAAACACTATGTATTCCGTGCTCGAATACGCAGATTGAAATTGATTTTACATTATCATTACAATTTTTCAATTGTCAAGTCAAGATTGAAAACGCGATTTCAATACCCTGAATCGACTAATGTTTCATAGAACTTCCCAATGTTTTTTTGTTCTCGGAGAAAATCCAGGGATGAAGAATTCGTCGTGTTTGAAGTAGCAAATATCTTTTTCAAGTTCTATCCGTGCGATTTCTGAAAATGTTCCCCTTCTATTTCTTTGTATCCAGCATCTGTCAATATCAGAGCGATTTCACGGTTCTCACGGTGAATTGAATTAAATTGGGTTAGCTCAGGGCAAATGAGTTCGATTTCTCAATACTTGAAATGTTCGAAAATGGATGAGCAACAGAAAGTCTGTCGCTTTGAACCTCAAGCAAAGCGTTCAGCAATAACTCTTCAATAGTATATGAACATTAGTGAACATTATGCTTATTCCCAGTATGCTTTTCTAAATTCGTCCTAAAAAAGATACAAACTTTCGAAGGAAAGTATGCAAAAAAAACTGGTAGAAAAATCTCAACTGACCGAAAATGACGAAGTGACAAAATTGTGAAAAACTCTATGAAGGATACGAGTTGTCAACTTGAGAATGGTCCCAAAAAATCAGAAACAATTCGCTCTACAACATACAGAGAGCACAATTTCTGGGGAGTCGTCATAGTGGTCAAAAATGAGAAAATAGTGAAACAAAAAATAATAAAATAGTGAATAACTCTTCGAAGGAAACGAGGTGTCAACTTGAGAATGGTCCCAAAAAAATCAAAAATAACTCGTTCTATAACATACTGGGAGCAGAATTTCTGCAGAGCCGTCTAAGTGGTCGAATTTTCGAAAATAGTGGAAAAATACGATGATATGAAAAACACCATGAACTCGAGAATGATTCCAAAAAATACCTGCGGAGCCGTCTGAGATATTTCGGAGGTAATATATACCAAAAAACCAGAAAACTCACACAGAATCTGATTAAAAGATATCACAGAATTAATAGTTAGTTAACGCAGAAAAGAAAATAGCAGTATTTTCTTGTTCTGCCGAAAACGATCCATTGCATTAGTTCCCTCCACTTTTTCCCTTCTCCGTGGGGGCAAGTGCCCTTTTTCGCCCCCCCCCCTCTCGCGTCCGGGCGCCTATAGAGAGTGTTGTTTGTTGATAACACGTCTCTTACGATTCGAATATAAACTGTTTATAGCTTCATTTCGACTAAAGAATAAACAATACGTGAAATCGAACCGAGCTAGGGAAAATTAAATAACAATACGAAACAAATTATTTGTAAACGGACGGCAGTTCCATAATTATTGTTTTAACGACCGGTTCTATGCTACCAGCTGGCTGAATGCCCATTATGCCACGCAAATGCAAATTAAAATTCGATGCCAACGCCAGTGCGAACGAGCAATCCAATAATATACAGAATGGGATGAAAAAGTGGTTACGAAGGAGATGTATCTACGTTGCATCGTTCGGGAAAGCACCCTGTACAATGAATATGCAGCGATGTAGTATGTGAACAGACAGGTCAAATAGCAAACTTATGGAACGTGTGAAAGAAAAAAGATTAGGTTATGAAGGAGACTTCGTTTCAGTAAAACGACAACATTTTCCAATTGGGACTAGAATTTGACGAAAATCCAAAAGTGAACAATTATTTTAGACCATGTTTTCGACTGCCTTCGTATGATATTTCAATGATTTCTTGTTGTTGTGAAGAAAACAACTCTCATATAGACGCCCTGTATACCACTAATCGGAATTGAAGTGATTCTCAGGTAGTTCAATGATAAAATCACGAATTTCATAAATATTCATCTTCCTGAAATTGATCGATTGACCTTTGTGATCATTGATTTGGTTGATTAATAATCTTTCAGAAGGAAAGTGAGTTTCACATTCTAGAATGGAACAATGATGTACTCCTACATATTTCTTCTAATCTACGGAGTGCAATGAAAACATTCAAGAGCTAAGGTATAAAAAAACACATTCCAGCATCATTTTTCATTACGAATAGAGGGCACTCTATGTTAATGAACTGTCTTTCTTTCGAAAGACTCAAAAGGAACATGTCGACGAGAAATCTCTTTTTGATGCATTTGTATGGCTTTCTCACAATTTTCCAATGTAAATACAGAATAACAACAACCATGTTTACAATTCATCCGCCTGGAACATTTATCTAACTTCTACTATTCCAGAATTGAAATAGCAGCACTATACAGGATGTGAAATAGTAGATTTGAAGAAAACAATAGATCGAAAAATGGAATCTGTGTGACGATTTTCATTGATCTAAGAAACTTTGACTATCTTTTTGAAATCGTTTTCTGAAATCTTATACATTTCGATTCGATTCCAATATATCAGCAGTTGGACTTGAAAAATGCAAAGTCTCTGTGTACAAAATGGTTTATAGTGAATCATCAATCAATTGAGAATATTCACTATTCAATAAACGATTGAGATATCTGTTATGGGGAAGGGTCAAAACTTATCTGAAGGTCGTATTTAATAATGAAAGATCAAAAACACATATCAACTACTTGGGTGGTGCAACATATGCATTGAGATAAATATATTCGATGAAAATAAATTAATACGTATTTTGTAAAATTTCAGAAGACATCCAGGTACAGCGTTTTTGCGAGACAGTTGTTGATAGTTCATATCAGTGCTAAGTATCATAGGGAGATTTGGTCAATAGATTCTACATCTGGTGATCCAGGTGGCTATTTCAAACATATTTGTGAAGTTATACGTCTAGGACCAGAATCTCAATCTGTATACAATGAAATAATCACATTGAACTCAATTCCAAGTTTCATGATTCTTGGTAGAGCGATGTTCGACAGGTCTCGAGCCTGACAGTGTAGGGGTGACCAGCCTGAGCTCGTCTATTTTGTCTACCCGGACCTGTCTGAGTCTTTTTCTCGCAGATCTCACATTATCGTCCCATGAAAGAGCGCTGTTAGTGGTGATACCAAGCATGGATACTGACGACTTCATAAAATGGTGGTATATACCAAACTTTGAATAAGAACTCACCAAATAAACATCAGTATCATCGTTCACAGCTCACAAAACTGTCAACCATTATCGACACTATTTCGTAATAAGTGGAACAACATTCGTTCACCACTAGTTTCCAACCAATCGATTGGAATTCCGGTTCGATGTAAATATTTCAGCTATCAATTTTTTACATGTAATCACTTTGTATGAATCAAGCTCGACTCGACAGCAAATGATAAACAAAAATGCAATACCCACTTGATTGTCACCTATGAATAAGCAGCTTTTCCATGACACGTTATAATTCCTTGATGGTGAATAATGAGAACAGATATATGAACGAAACATTGAGGGCTCTCCTTGGATTCTATGAATTTATGTTAGTCTGATCCCTTATTATCGAAAATGAAAATACATTATTTTTCTACCAGAGCGGTTTTTCGAGAATAATAAAAAATGTCAGCCACGTTAAGTAAAAACGAGGATGAATCACTGTGTTATTGTGATGAGACTTCACCTGATTTAGTGTCATCAACACTACAACACATCACACACAGATTCAACTCAATTCAAGTTGATATTCGTTTCCTTCTTTGATCGTGACATTTATTTTCCTAGTTCATCCTGAACTTGGCAGGAAGCAAGCAAACTCAAATCATCACTTCGTCGAAGCCATTTGATTAGTTGTAAATGACGTGTCACTGTAGTATTAGAGAAACGCACTATTTTCACTCACTTGATTACTAATGAACAAAGGATATATTACTGTATTGTTGTGATAACAAAAATAGCGATTTGTTGTCATCAATACTGAACCAACTACCAACTCCAACCATAAAGTTGAAATTCAGTTTTTATCCGGCTGCGACTCCCTTTCTGAGTTTTTTCAATTCGTGTAGTGAGAATCGACGAGTGAATCACTTCCATATCATTCACAACATGATTACTCGTGCACATTGAATGTTCAAAGGGGTGTTCCAGGACGTTCGAGAGGGAGAACAATGACAACAACACGATAAAATCGAAGACATACCAGAACTGCACCTCCGTCCAAAACCTTCGGAAATCACCACGATCACTGTCATCACAACCGGAACAACTAACTTCCTCGCACTCGCAGCGCTTTTTTCGGCAATAAAATTTCTGTTAGGCCTTGCGGACACCCCCGTCTGGCGACTGCTCAAATCGATTCTAGGGGGCGCCCGCACCCTCCTCGACAGTGCTGCCAGCGTGCTCTCCACCACGGCTCGACACACGGAGACGGGGGGTGGGGCAGGGGGTGAGCAACAGGAGGGTGGCGCGGGTAACGGCGAAGGAAAAAGTTAGGAGCTCGCGTGGGAATGCTCGATCGGGTGTAGGTCAAGAACGAAAAAAAACTCTGGATGCGAAAAGTTTTCGTCAGTGAAAGAAGGGAAATTGAATGGAGAAAATTTTATCTATGTTTTCACACTTTCCAAATAATTCGTACGGAATCCCTGAAAACTATTGTTTGATCTAAACTTGACATTACAATTCCATACATTAGTAATTTCTCAACCTGATCAACCATATTCCAGAGATTTGACTGCCTGCCAGAAGATTGTCGAAATATTCATCAGGTTAATGGTTAAAAAATAAATACTTCTCATATTTTTTTTTAGATTTTTTTCAAGTAAATTCATGTACTGTCTAGGTTAATCGAGGAGGTGGTATAATAATTTTTACAGATTCTTAAGGTTTCCTGATTCCCTTTCTGGAAACACTATAATAAATATAATAAAATATAAATAAAATAAAAATAATAATTCAATATATTTGTAGTAGGGACAGATTGATATGTCCCAAAATGTCAGTGCGCTTGAAATTTAACCTTCGGGAGCAGATTCCTTCCCAAAACGACCACTGAGATAAGTAGAAGTTTTATTTTCATTAGAAATTACTACTGTGCGTCGGTATTGTATACATTAGATCTGAATTAAACCAATCAACTGCAGAAATTGCAAAATCGCGGTACGAGAGTGATTCTGAAAACAAGTCGTGATACTCCTATTGTTCTAATGCATAATACACTACAATGGTATTCAGTCAAACTGAGACTATATTATTTCACAATGATTCTTGTCTTCAAAATACTTAATAATTTGGGTCCCACGTATTTCCATCCCTACATAGTTTTGCACAGAGATGTTCATAACCACTTCACAAGAAACCTCAATAATATCTACATCCCTAAAACAAACTATAGAAAAACAATGAACTCCTTATTTTTCGAAGGATTCAACGAATTTAATCAACTACCTGAGTCAATAAGAAACAGTAATTCACTGGTCAAATTCAAAAACAACATTGAAAACTATATACAGAATCAGTGACACCACAGTATTTATTCTTCTAGTCTTTTTTGTGTTTATTATTTCATAAGTACCTATCTGCAACACCATCTTGTAAATGTTTTTTTTTTTTTATATTTTCATATTTTCATATTTGTAATTTTTATATTTGTACTTTTATATATATTTTGTGTATTATTACGATTATTGTGTAATAACTTGTGATTTATGGTATTGCTGTGATTTGATGTAATGATGTTTTAATTTCGTTTTATATTAGCATTCCTATATTGAATAAAGATCTATCTATCTATATATTTGTATTCTCAATTTTAAAAGAAACAAGGTGTCACTGACCAATAGAGAATTTCTCTTTTAGGTATCTAAAGGTTCAATTTCAAGCGCAGTGACATTTTGGGGCAGATCACAAAATCTGTCCTTACTTCAAATATATTGAAATAATTCTATTTGATTTTTCAGAAACGAGGAAAGAAAATCCTACACAAAATCTGGAAAAATGAATGTACCTCGAATAACTTACAGACAGTATCGTATATTTTGTTTCACAAATTGTCTGGACAGCGAGGCTGGGGCGATAACAGATGACTTTATTTCCGGATTCTGATAACGATCTCATTTATATGGCGCTGAAAATGACACCAAAAAGATCCTGATCGAGATAGATAGCCACCCTAGCTGATGGGGCACGTTTCCTATTACTTGTCAGAGAGTGTAGAGCTCTCAGGTGTCGTGTTGTCTTTCCTTCGGCACTGTAATTTAATTAAATTCAAAAAAGTGGGGGAGCACTTCCATCCTACTTCTCACGAAAGCATTATATCAAATAATATTAAGTATCTTAATTGTACTACATCCAAGTTTACACGTTTTTGAAGTAAGCTGTATGAAACCTTGAAAACCTTGTGCCACTTCGTACTCGCAGAAGTTAATTGAAAACGAGGGGTGTCGCACTACGACGAAATGTGTACACCATATTGGATATATTGCGAAGCGTTTTTTGAAAATTCGAGGAAATTCTGAGATTTGCAAGATTTTCAAGATTTCTAAGTATTTTCGGATTTGAGGATTTGCAGGTTCTCGAAGACTGAGACATTTCTGACTATTTGTCAATATTGGTGGGATTATATTGGCAAGATTCGACAATAGTTTTTTAGATATTTTCAGAGATTTGGTGTATCTGATAGGTTTACCAAGATTTGCGAGATATCTAGAAAATTATGGATATTCGTAAGATTTCTCAAGATTCAATGAATTTTTATATTATAATTCTCAGGGATTATTTTTACCCTTTCTTGATCTTCCAGAAACCCTATTTTAATCACTATATCCTTGTGTTTGTCTCAAAATCCGACACGAATTATTTTTACATAGCCACAATGTTCTAAAAATTGGCAACGTTGTGCATAATTTATAGGCCGTAAAAATATTTTAGAATCTATTCCACTCGAAAATTGCGAATCTGATTGATACGGAACAAGAGCAGCTTTTTTCCGTAAATCAATCTGAATATTCATGATGCGAAACCAAATTATCGGAAAATTTACATACAAAAGAGTTAGAGTGATATTTAACGTAGCCTCACCCTGTTTCATACGTCCTAGAATGAAATTTTGAAATTATTTTCTCTCATGCATTCGGGTAAGAAGATTGGTTCTTGTACCTAATTGCATAATTTTATCACACCGCGTTTCGGAGATACTCAGGAAATTCCATCTTCAGAAGACGAAGCCCGAACAGGTCGATTTAACTTTCTCCCTATTTCCAGTCGTAGAAGATGCCGGTGAAGTTTGGCAGGCTAATAATATGGGACACCCAGTATAACTGTAAGTTGATGATGATTTCTCGAAAGCGAAACGTTGGGCTAAACATGTTTAAATGATATATTATAAAGTTCTAAGAGTGTCAGAAAGTATTCTCCTTTTTTTTGTTAGCTCTGAAAACAATGATTGATAAATTTTGATACATACAATTAACATTACCAAAAGAAGGAAACAATATTGTTAAAATCCAGTGGTATTTCTCGCATTATAGAAAAATTCCATACAACCAGACTAAAGCTGATGCTTATCAGGACAAACAAGGATGGGTACGAGGTAGCTGATTATCATCAGAGACATTTTCAGTTTAATTAACAATCAACAGAAAATTTTCGTTGATAAATATATTTGATAGAGATACTCCGAAATTCAGCAAGACATGGAAACACAGATTGAAGATATTGAAACTATATAAGTAATCATATGAGGAATGTTTCGCAACCTCACAAAGTATCGCCAATAATTGTCTTCTGAGTTGTAAATGCCTTGATCATCATTGCCATGAAGAAAAAGTATATATCCCTTACAATTTTTCTACATTTCCTCATTCAGATCGACAAGAATCCAAATCAAGCAGTGAAATTCACAGAAATATTGTTCAACGAGCGTTTAGTGATATTTTTTTGGGAGACGAAACGAGCCGTAGGCGGGTTCATGAATCATCGTATTCGTATCATCTTACTGGGATTTTGAAAACCTAGTAGGTTTTCCCAAGGAGTTCTAGCTCTTTTTGACAAAACTGACAACGCTGGGATCAAGTCACGGACACATATAAAGCAGGCTATGGTTCCATCGAGGACGAAATTCTTTTGAGGCATTAAACTGTGACAGGGGGCACGTCAAGTGACGTCACACTCTCCGAACCGACCGGAGCAGCTGTGATGACGTCACAATGCAGCGGGGACCGCCGCTCGAAAATTTCGTCAACCCCTCAGCGGGGCATTCACCCTCTGGTCGGACCGCCCGAAGTTCGCGAAAAAACAATGGGCAAATACAAGCAATGGGTGGTCCATTCAGAAATCTGAGCAGATTCTACTAGATATGAAAGAGAACATCCTTAACTTTGATACAGTGTTGTGGAAACTAGCACAACCTCGGACACAACTTTTTTATTTGACTCTATTGCACAAGACACACGGAAGCAGTTTTATGTAATGGAAAAAGGTTTTAGTCATCATACAGTTCAAAGATCGTCACTTGATTCTTTTCAACAAGTATCTGAACAAATATCTCCTGGATCATATCTTAGAGATTAGATGATCGGTATTCATAGGGAATCTCATCGATCACTCCACAAAGAGCGCTTCCTTGTAGCTTCCATGTTCGAGATCTGTCGAATTTTGCTCTACTGAGCAAATTTCTAAATGAAACCTAAAAATCTAATTGCCTGTCCTGATGCTAACTTTCGAGAAAAATGTCGATACCTCATACCAACATCAAAGGTTTTTCTCTCGTGTGGTCGAGAAATGGAAAAAAATATTTATTTCATACTGCATCATAGAACATACCTTTACGTACCTGATTTCAATCCGGAAAATAGACTTTTACAGGATAGGCGCACGTAATATTTCATTACGTGCTACTATCCCGTAATGAAATTTCACCGGATTGTAAATATTGAAAACTCAGTTATGCGTCAAAAGCATGAATACATTTATTAAAAATTCAACAGCGAAACAATACACAGAAATTACTTATTGCTAATATTAATATTAACCGTTAAATTTTAGTTCCCATGAATATGATGGATACCAGGAGCTCCATTGGATGAATTATTTATTAGGGAGTTGCTACTTGCTGGTACATTCTCATTTTTTTGTTGTAGCACTTCAACAAAGATTAATATTTTATTTTTAACTGTTCATTTTTGTTTTTTAGCAGTCACACGTCCGGTAAACTTACCGGACTAGTAACGTAAATATCTCTTACTCGTTCAAATCCAGTAAGACCAAAGAAAAACACCGCCCAATCCCCACTATGCCACAACGAATCCCTTACCCTTCAAAAATACTAATCCGCAGCATAATTTTCTTGAATTGTATGTTCGATCAATCCCTCTGAAATCTCGTAATCTAAACGATTCAACTTTGGAAATTCAAACATCGGGCATGCTGCTAGGATGCAATTAAGTAAGCTTTGTTTCATTACGATGCCCCATTGCCCACAATTCTCCTAGGAGGGGTTTGAGTTCGTGTAGTCGTAATCGGGGGGAAATACCTATTTGGGTGCAAGCAGATTACGTCCTCCACGAATTCAATATCCCCACTAGAACATGCCTTCGTAATAACATGTTCAGGCACGGAATCTACACAGGAGTTTGAATTTTCCTGTTATTCTGACGGTGATATGCCAAGAATTAAGTGTCTTTCACATAGGGTGCGTGGAAGGTCTTTACGAAGACCTATCAGATTTTCTACAAACCGAATCAAGCCCTTTAGAATCAGGCTGTTTCAAAGTAAAATGTGGGAGGATTTCTTGGCCGATTCCAAGAAGAAAGTAACGAACACAAAACGTTCTCGAGATTACATTTGTTTCTTGGCGATATTTCACAAAAGCATGTGCAAACATCTTATTATAAATATTTGCTACTTTTTGAGCCATGATGCAATTTTTCATGCGTCAGAGACAGAGATTTCACGGTTAGTAATAAGTAGAAATAAGAGACAAATAATCTCCGTCACTGGCACATAAAAAAAGCTATTAGGAAGCTAATATTGATGATGAGATGTGTACCATAGCTGAGTTCTAGCTGAGAACGAAATATTTTTTGACACCCTGTATCTGGAAATAGATGTTAATAGGAATTCATTCTCAAAATTGGCAAAGAACAATCACACTCTCCACTTTCCAACACATTGTGTGAATAACCCTGTATACGGTCTATTGAGCTATTCTGCATGACCAAGTGCTTGAACTAATTTTCGATTAGAATTTTTTCCATATCCAGATTCATGATCCGATTTTTTTAAGGAACCTGTAATTTTATAACTTTAGGCGAAATCAGCGGACTCACTTTTTATGAAGTAACACTTGAGCACAGTAGAGTTACTTTTGTATCACATAAAAATGTCACAGGTTTTTTTTGGAAAACTCTTTTCGAAAATTACACTATAGGGAGGTATTCGAAAAATTAATGTCATCATTTAGTTCTATATAGAATCTACGATTTTTCCGATTTTCCGAATGGACAGAACATGAGATCATTTAAGCAATAGAAAAATATCAACTATGGTTTATACTGAGGTTTGTACAAATGACTATGATGAAATATGACACAGGGTTGAACCAACAAAATTTTCATTATTCCAATGAACTATTGAAACCAAAATGCAGAAATCACAGCTCGACCTACACATACAAATGTATAATATATTTCTGTCGATGCTATGATTTAATGTTACATTAAGCCTTAAGGATGTGATTAGCAAAAGATAGTGAATAAAAAAGAAGATGTAAGATGCTTTTTTCGCATTTCGAATCATGTTATTTTGTTCCATTTGCTGTACGAGTCTATACTGGAGGAATGAATTATCGTTTTTACTAACAAAGACTGAATAATTAACACCAAGAACACTGGTAGCTGATGACATATCGTACGTGTAATATAGCGATACTGAGTTTTTATGTTAATAAAACTCATTATTAAAGGTTGTTTGTGTACCTCACTTTACATAAATATGCATGGACATGAATGGGCCATAAAAATAGTTTGGAATTTGAAATGAAGCGAGAAAACTTATAGATCAACGGCAGTCGAATTCCAAGGGGCAAGGGTCCATATTTGGTGTAGAAATTGAAATGGGATTTTTAGTATTTGAGGAATTTTAATGGAATCAAAGAAATCTGAAGTGAAGCTCTGACGAAGAATCCATATCGATCGAAGATATCATCAAGTTGATGAAGATATACCATTGTTAAATTGATTGTTCACCATATATGCTTGCCGAAAAAATATTTGAGTCGATGAAAACGGTTGACAAAAAGAAAAAAAGGAAGGTACCAAAATGTTAGATTCCTTCGAGGACTTCTTGGTATGGTTATAGTTACTTTTGAAATTTATATAATGGAACATGAAATTTGCGCCACCAAACTGTAGACAAACGGTAGTTAGTAATTATAAAGAAGACTCGTGTTGGCAGTTGAAAATATAATTTCTTGCTGTTCCTCGGAAGAAAGTTTATTTCAGAATACTTATTTTGATCTCGAAAAGACTTTCTACAAATTTTTGAGGTGAAGTTCGAGTAATATAGCAACAAACAAAACTTTATGAAACATCAGAAAATGTTATGCCGTGTCAATGACGACACACGACACACGACAATTTTTGAAAAGTACTCCGGCAAAAATATTTTTCTCCAAAGATATGACATAGTTATTTTATTTTTGATTACGATCAACAAAAGGGTGTCATGCCAATGAAACGAAAATCAAAATATTGAGTTTTGCGGTTGTGGCACTCGAAAAACAGATGAAAGACTCGAAAAAAGTACCAATATCTCCAAAACTATCAATATTTCGCTAAAGTCGTATTTCGATACCCTGATCATTCATGAGTCAGTATGACGCTCAGTTTCAGAACACTCTGTATTTATCAACTGAAGCAGATTTCTCGTTTCGTAACAATAGCAAGAAAGAAAAAATATTCAATTGGAATTTCTTAACAACTTATTCATATTGTCATTATTGACGGTTATCGAACAATTTAGAGTCTGACAAGTCGTTGATTCCAGAATTATGTGAGTTTAAACAATGATGAAATAAGAGAGGTGCGCGCATTCCTTTCCAATGCAAGGTTAGAAAATTAAACCAAATCGCTTTACCTGGATACTGTAGGAGTCATCCGAAGTTCTCCTGAAGAGGGCACTATTATTCGACTAAATTTAGGGTGGCAGAACTGAAAACAGTGAGAACTGCAGTTCTAACCAAACTTGCAATAAAACAAAATTGAAACAGAATTGTATCTAATCGTTGTATATTTGATGAAATCATGATGAAAAGATTCGAATGAGTGAAATCAAAACATTTGTAAGACACCATGGAATTTGAAACGCAACTTTTTGTATAATAATGGCGCCATCTTCAGGAAAACCCGCGACTCACTTGGAGGTAAAGCAGATTGGTTTAAACAAAAGCGCATCAGTGCATTCACTATTCTCATTTCATTATGGTTTAAACCTAACCAAGCATATATCCCTGTTCCAGAATAACATAGACGGAAGGTCTGGTCCTGTCAAAATGAGAATCCATCCAGACTAACTCAATATATTTCCTAAAAAATCGCCTCGACTGTAGTAATTCATTTGGAAGCTACATGGAATTTGCTTTAATAAATCATCTTTACTTGGTACAGAACGTACTTTGCCTCCATGTTTACTCGAAACTTTGTAGTTTGCGGTTACGTCGATGTTTTTTTCTTTTGGAACAGCACTATGAAGCCGTCAAGATAATTGAGAAATGGAGTCGTTATTGGGATATCAGATTTATTATTCAGGGTGTGTTCGTGAGTCTCGATAAAAGCACAGAAAGATATTGCCAGTCATGTTGGATTCATTCAACCAGTACATGGAAGCTCACGCATTGGCTTAACCCATTCAATATTTCGGGGGTCCTCACCCCACAACGAATACAAGAGGTTAAAACAATTCTGCCAACTGTTCAGAATCTAAGATCTAAGAAATCGTGAACGACCAGAGGACAACCTGCTCGCCTACTCGACAACATATTTTTGGCAGGCATCAATCGAAAAACATGGATCTCACGCTGTAGCATTGTATATCTTCAAAGATTTCGACCCAGTTTGGCTTTCTAGCAAAACTTACAATATATACCACATGGTTTGCCACTCAAACTATGTCGTATGTACTATCGAGTTTCCTCGCAAACAAATCACTCTATATGGTGCTATAAGCAGTCTCATCTGATCCAATTTTTATCAATGCTGGTGTTCCACAAGGATCTGTCTTGGCCCCATATCGTTATAATCGCTAGAACCTTCATTTTTGTCTTCCAATCGATTCCACTGGATAAATACAAAGTTGTTTTTTATACTTCATGAGTTTGATTTCCAACACATCCCTACATATTTTTTTCCTGTGAATAATACTAGATACAGAAGAAATGATGGACTTGGATTTTCAGTTCCGCCCCTGATCAGAATGATATTCTTACACAGAGTATTACTTAGAGAAACTGGTGCCAAGAAGTGCTATATCATGTCTGGAATACGAAACTCATTCAAGATCACTCACACCAGATGTTTTCATCCTTCTAAGCTCTTTGACTCACTTCTTGTCCTCAGATATGACAATCTAACGAAATTCCAATCAGCTACACATTAACTCAACAAATAATGAAATATTCATAGTTTGTTTTCAATATCCAATGATGAATCTATTCAATCCGTCATTCAATATATATATGAAGGAGAGCCAATAATTCCAATAAAATATTAGAAAGTGTTTAGGTTCGGGTAATAGTTTTAGCATTGACATAAACAGCTATAGACCTTTGAAGATGATATGCACGATCATTATGATTAGGATCGTCAAATTAGAGGCTTGGAAGTATTCTTAGATTTTTTTATCTGTGGACAACACGAAAGGGAAATCTATAATGTTCGAGGAACATCGTGTTAGCCAGCGGTAGAATTTTGGGAGAAAAGAAGGTGTTGAAATTTTCCTTGAAAGTTTGGAGGTTGTAAGCATCAGGAAAGACTTCACTAGGCAAATAATTCCATAACTTTGCCGTTCTATTGATGAATGATGCTTGGTATAGCGATGTTCGACAGGTCTCGAGCCTGGCAGTGTAGGGGTGACCAGCCTGAGCTCGTCTGGTTTGTCTACTAGGAATCGCACGTGGTGGCATAATAGATGATATTTCCGTTGAGCACCGACCGTGAAAGTACTTATAAAAAAGGCATAGATCGCCAACCTTTCTACGATGATCTAGAGAGGTCAATGGTTTGGTGAGTGTCGTATCATCGACTAGGCGAATAGCTTTCTTCTGAATTGAATCTGAAAGAATTCTCTTTAGTGGAATATTGGGAGAAGAGGAAGTTATCGAAATTTTCCTGGACGATATTTCTGATGAGAACCAAACATGGAAATATTAATAGAAGAGGGAGAGATCGCCCACTTTCCTACAATGTTCTAGGGATCAATGCATCCGTTCCCAGTTAGAAGAGAATTAGAACATCAGGTTCGTATGAAACGGCTAAATAACCTGAAAATAACTGGCTCCATAGCCTTCTTGACTTGACACTGAGGCCAAGCAGAATGTGTCTAACTGTGTTTCACTGTCAGGATTTTTTGAGTTAACTCAGAATTTCCTTTTTCGTTTCTTTTGCACAAATGAAACCACTAGCCTCTGCGTTACTTCACCCCAACTTTGATCTATCTGGGCATAAAACAGAAGGGTAAGTAATCGAACACCGCATCTCGGATGTTCCACACCAAACACCTTTTCTCGTTCCGAGTGTTTTTTTTTCACCACCTCCCAAGCGTGTTCGACCGCTGGGAATACATGTTGGTCCACTTCCAATAGATTGGCTCCCGAATCGACTTTCCGTGTGATATTCCCGGAATCCGGAGTATATTTGATTAGTTGCGGACGAGATGATCGATGCTGGCGTGGCTCCGTTCCAGAGTAATTGAAAACGGGAATGGATTTCCGAGTTGATCAATTTGGTTTCCATCATCTCGACTAAAAGGGATGATTGGGAGGCAATTGAGGGTATTATCGGGGAGTCCTTCTAGGTTCCGAGTTAGATCAGGAAACCCTATTTTTTCTTTATTCACAGACGCCTATTTTGAAAAAAATATGATTGCTGGAGTTGTTTCAGCAGTTTTTCGCCAAAATAAGCATTTTCGATTCAAATTACCAAGTTAGCTCAACGACTTGAGTTTTTTCGATTGCAGTGTCGTTATCTACGTATCCCACATAGTCTATGTGATGTTTTTCAGAATTTTGAAATACCTTTTTGGAATTTCGGAAAAATTGACCACATGGAGTCGGAAAAAATGCACATGAAATTTTCGACCATAAACAATTTTCATCCGATCGAGCCGATTTTTTCCTAAGAAGTAGAAAATTGTCTGAAAAATCGATTAGTGGGTCGATCTCATCTGTAAGTCCAACCGTTTCGGAGATATGACGCGTCAAAGTCAACTTTTTGCTTTTTACCTTCACGAACAGAGTTTTTTTGATTCCAGTTTCGTTATCTACGTATCCGAAATAAACTATGTGATTTTTTTCAGAATTTTAAAATACTTTTTAGAATTTTAGAAAATTTGACCATACGGATAGTCGGAAAAAATGTCCATGAAATATTCGACCATGAACAAAAATTTTTATTTTTCGTCTGATCGAGCTGATTTTTTCCTTTTTTGTATAACAATGTCTGAAAAATCGATTAATGAAACGATCTCATATGTAAGTCTAACCGTTTCTGAGATATGGCGCGTCAAAGTCAACTTTTTGCTTTTTTTGACAAAATAAGCATTTCCGATTCAAATTACCAAGTTACCTTTACAAATAGAGTTTTTTCGAGTGAAGTTTCGTTATCTACGCATCCGAAATAGTTTATGTAATTTTTTTCAGGATTTTAAAATAACTTTTAGAAATTTGGAAAAATCGAACACACGGATAGTCGGTAAAAATGTACTTGGAATTTTCGAGCATTAACGAACATTTTCATATTTTGTCCGATCGAGCCGACTTTTTCCTCATTTATAGAAAATTGTCTGAAAAATCGAATGGTGGGTCGATATCATCTGTAAGTTCAACACATTCTGAGATATGGCGCGTCAAAGTCAACTTTTTGCTTTTTTCGCCAAAATAAGCACTTCCGATTCAAATTACCAAGTTACCTTCATGGATTGAGTTTTTTCAATATCAGTCTGTGTGATTTTTTTCAGAATTGTAAAATAACTTATAGAATTTTGGAAAAATCAACCACACGGATAGTCGATAAAAATGTACATGGAATTTTGGACCATGAACGAAAATTTTCATTTCTCGTCCGATCGTGCCGATTTTCTCCTTCCTTGTAGAAAATTGTCTGAAAAATCGATTAGTGGGTCGATCTCATCTGTAAATCTAACGGTTTCGGAGATATGGCGCGCCAAAGTCAACTTTTTGCTTTTTTCGCCAAAATAAGCACTTCCGATTCAAATTACCAAGTTACTATCACGAAATGAGTTTTTTCGATTACAGGTTCGTTATCTACGTATCCGAATTAGTCTATGTGATTTTTTTCAGAATTGTAAAATAACTTATAGAATTTTGGAAAAATCCACCATACGGATAGTCGATAAAAACGTACATGGAATTTTCGACCATAAACGAAAATTTTCATTTCTCGTCCGATCGTGCCGATTTCCTCCTTCCTTGTAGAAAATTGTCTGAAAAATCGATTAGTGGGTCGATCTCATCTGTAAGTCTGACAGTTTCCGAGATAAGGCGCGTCAAAGTCAACTTTTTGCTTTTCTCGCCAAAATAAACACTTCCGATTCAAAAAACCAAGTTACCTTCACGAATAGAGTTTTTTGTATTACAGTTTCGTTATCTACGTATTCGAACTAGTCTTCGTGATTCCCTCCAGAGTTCCATAAGCTCCACCATATTTTCTCAAAATTTTCCATTTTTGAATTGACCACCTCAAAGAGAAGATGAAAATCCAATTTATATTCCAACGGGGATGAAAATGGTGCTCGAGCGTATGAATAATTGAATAAGTCGCTTGAAACATTAATTTTGATCAGCGTATATGGATACAACACCCCCTTCTCAGATGGAAGTGAGGGGAAATTTAAACGCGGAAGGGACCGGGTCTGCGAAAAGCTGTATAGAGAGATAATGGACGAATAATTCTCGGCGATATGAGATGAAGGAGTGATCAAACAAACGATGAGCACAGTGTTGAGCAATACGATGCCTCGCTTTCGAAAACTCTAACAGAGCTGAGCTAAGGTTTCCTACCCTTTCCCTAATGCATTTTTCCAGCGATTCGTGACTGAAACACGAAAAAGTTTCATTCGATTCATTCGATCGCTAACATTGGAAGTTGAGTCTGATGTTATATCTCAATATAAGACACTTATTTGGGTCCCAAATAATCAAACTCGTATCTATCAGGGTTTACGAATTTGTTACACCCTGTACGGACGATTACTGGCATCACCTTGTACATACAACAAATAAAATGACAGTAATCGAAACAGTAATCCTCCAGAGGTACTGACTTCCATGAACAGACTCTTGATTTATATAGGACTGGAAATTAGTGGAAGATTTATCTTGGTAATGAAGGGTGTTTTTTCAGGTGAGAAAACTTTTGACATCTCCGAAACGGCTACAGTAACTACATAGGATGAATTTCAACGTTTCAACCCAGATAATTCATCGTTAAACGTCTTGGTTCATCAATCATTTATTATATTTTCTGGTGAGTTTTTTGAACTAACACATTTTGGATCCGGCGAATTTCAAGTCTTGTTCTGTTTTGATTTCATTTTTTTAAATCTCGACGATAATGCATACATTATTTTCATTGTGATGATGACCGAATAAACTGTCGAAACGTCCGTTTTGAATGTGTTTCTCGAGGTATTTCTGCTACATGAAGTAAACACAAAAAAACTCGACAGAAGAGATCACAAATTCAATTGAATTAATTATATTCTTCATCATTCTCTAAATAATGTTGTATAATGCACAATACAGATTCATAAACACATACAAACACATCCATATCCATACATATTCATATCCTTTTGATACCTTCTTCATACATTCAATGAGTCAAAAAGAAGGAGGAACATCATGGAAGAAGTTGATTTCACCTTGTTTCATATGGAAGGCACTGAGAATCTGTCAAATTTTCACTTAAAGACACCTGATCCTCATCCGCGAAAGCGCCTTCCAAATGAAATAAGGTGATTTCACTTTCCTCCAGATGCTAACAAAGAACGTGGACTCAACTTCTCTGAGGATTTTCTCCCCTTTTTGACTTCTTGAATGTATAATGCTGCAGTATCCCGAAAAAATATGGGTCGCATATCCATCGATATACCTCCCTATGCTGGCCTTCTTCATATTGGAAAGCATTCCTCTTCGATAAATTACAATTGATTTGGTCTGGGAAGAAAACTTTCAGCCTCCGACTAGATCTGTGCCTAGAACCTCAACAAAAACAAAACCACTCACCCGTTAGGCATCGTCTGCAACCTCCTCGCGTACAAAGCCGCCCCTCCTTCGGACATATACCCGTCGCCTATATCGACCGCCGTCGTGTTCCTCAGCACCTCCCCGTCGGACAGATACCCGTTGGCCAACGACACCTCGCAGTAGTCCGAGCCGCCGTCAGGCTGCACCCTCTGGTAGTGGTGCCTCTGCCTCGAGGGCAGCGTCAAGGTGCTGCAGTAGCCCCTGAACATCGGCTTCATCGGCTCTATCGACAACGAATCCTCCCTCTCCTCCACGCAGCTCTCCCTGATCTCCCCCAGCTCTTTGGGAAGGCCTCTGTCCTCCGGAGACTGGTCGGCCGCCGAGGTGATGTACCCCACCGACTCCTTCCTGTTGGGGATGATGTTGTGCTGCTCGCAATCGCTTTCGCTGGACGGTTTGAAGATGACGGAGCTGTCGCTGGAGTTGCTGTGGTGACCCGTGCTGGCGCTGTGACTGCTCGCTGATAGCTGGGTATTTTCCTTCTCGTTTTTCATGGGGGACACTAGAGCGACAGCTGGTTTCTGTTGCTTCAACGACACCTGCGAGCTCTCCCTGGATAAGCCGACGTTGCCTTGGGGTTTGAAGGAGCTCAGGCTGGGGTCTCTGGTTATTTTGGTGGTTCCCTTGACCGCAGCTGTGGGTTTTGGGATGCCAGTTCCTGGTTGCACGGGCTGGTGGTTGGTTTTGCTCACGGTAACTTTGACTTTAGGTTCAGCTAGCTTCGTAACCGCTAGGTTAGCAACTTTGTTAGCATGCTTCTCGACATCCGTCGCAGTTTTACTAGTTTTATTGGATGATAGATCCTTCTTCGAAGCGCTGGGACTGTTTTTCAACTGCGCTGGCTTCCCTGGTCTCGCCTGCTTCAACCTGGAAGTGTTCCTGACTGGTTTCAAGTCCAGATTAGGTTCCAAGCTGATGCTAGAATCGCTTCGTTCGCTTCTTGCGGAAGATACCCCGCTGGAACTACTCGTCCTCTTGCCGTTACTCACAGGGACAGCTTTCTCGTTGTTCTTGAACAACTTCAGCTTATCCAGCATGGAGTTCTTCTGAGCTTGTCCGTTGCTCTGATACGGACTGGTTATTTGGGCGGGAGGCCCTCGCGGTATCATGGATAGCGCTGGGCTGGAACTTCTGCTGCCGCTTGCTACAGGTCTCACTTTGTCTGGAGGGCATCTCCTGGCTGGAATTGCAGATCCGGGAAGAGGGATGCTGCTTCCGCCCTTGTGGGGGATCACCGAAGATCTGTAATGGAAAATAGGGTTAGAGAATTGATAGCTGGTTGCCAAGGTAAGGTACAGGTGTGAAAATGATCTTCATCTAGTGATGATTCTCAATACATTTTCAACTCTTCGAAAACTTGTGGAGATTGCCTCTGAATCAAGCAAAAGTGGGTTGAAAGCGCAATTCATGTTGTTTGAAGTCACGTCGTCACGTCAATTATCCTGTCACTTCTCTGAAATTATTCAACCAGTTCTAGAAGAATCATTCCGAATCGAGAGTTCGATTTCGATGATGATATCAACCGATTTTTTGATACGTCATCTTATTTGGGAGACTGAAAGATTTCCATACATGAAAACATTCACGTCCGTATTCGAAAAAATCAACTTCATGATGGGAACAAAATTGAAGTTTTTTTTTTTGTCGCTACATCTCCGAAAATAATCTGTTGGGCAAGTGAAATTTTGACTCGATTTGAATTTTGCCGTAACTGCCGTGATTTCCGAGATTCCCAGAAGACAATTAATTTCAACTAATGATAAACAAGATGCTCTATTCAAAAAAATAATTGTCCCAACATTGCAGAGATTTTTCTGTCCTGATATATCTAGAATTAAATACATGGAAAACACTTCCAATTCCAAATTAGGGGCAGATCAAAATACACATAACGAATCATCCTGTACATACAGAGAGTTGGTTTGTTATGATTGATGCGGCTTTATCTTAGCTTAGTGGTTCGGAGGGATATAAAAGATAAAAATAACACATTCAACAAGGCTGAAGGAAGTAAATGGATGAGAAATATCAACAGTTAAAAATATCCTTTCACGGAATTTTTCAGAGTACAGATCGGTTGGATTCTGAGTTTATTTGTATTGCTTTTTGATATGAATAGCGTAGCTGTGAAATAATCTTGAAACGATTCTTCGAATTATGTTTTGGTTTCGAACCAAACATGACAACCTCCTCGTCAACACTTGCTTTCTGTTACACGCCATCGAAAGTATACAAGAAAAATATTTTCAATCATTTCCCTTTTGTATTGAACCATCTTAAGATGGCTGCTTCAAACGAAAGAATAAAATGTTTCACACAAGAGTTGTATTGACCTTGAATGTATGTGTTATGAGAGATGAGTAAGAATATACAGATGTAATTATTCAGAAATCCTGTCAACTGAAATGTTCGATACCTTGTTAAAATTTTTGACAATCGTTAAAATGTGGAGGTGACAAGTCATGTTATGTCAACGTCATGTCATATGTCATACAGAATCAGTGATTATGCATTACCACAACATGATTTACCTCTACGAGCGATTCAAATCAGATGAGTTGGGGTGAAATCTCGGGTAAAATATCGAGTGCAGTGCCTGGAGACACCCTGTAGAAATAAACAACACAGATAAATCGTGAACTGCTTAGATATATCTCAAGTTCTCTGTACATGGTTTAGCAAGTCGCAGTTTATCTTAGATTGCAGATTTCCCTAGAGAGCAATTATTTTACCGGCCAGATGGATTGCAGGCTTTCTTGAGATTGGTCTTGAGATTGGTAGAGGCGATGATTAGATTAAACCGTTCACGATATACGATGTGTTCATCGAGTAATGGACAATCAGACAGAAGCAGACAAGCATATTCAGAATTCAAATTTAGAGTTCAAACGCTATATTTGGTAATTTTGCACTTATCATACGATGGGTTTTTTTTCGAAAATTTTTTTTTGTACTTACGTATTTTGATCTCAGGAATCCGAATTTCACAATATAAACTTGCGCAAACTTATACTTTTCGAGATAATCGAAAAAAAAGTGTGAAAATTCCCCTTCTTTTTCGGCTCGTTTCGGGTAGACACCACAGCCAATCCGCCTTCCATTTCTAGCACAGGACACTTTCCATACCTTCATCATACGTTTAATTGACGAAAAAATCATTTATCTGGAATATTTCGAACCATTTTCAACCTTCTTTTCCAAGAGCAAATAGTTTTCTGAAAAACGACGGCCATGTTTTGTACAATGACAATAACAAAACATTCAATGATCAAAGACATACTGACCCACAGAACTAGACCACAGATCCACAGAACTTGTTATGATAGATCCTCATTTGACAGCAATCTTAATGTATGAAAGAAGGTGAATCCTTCTTCCGCAAAGATGTTGAGAAAACCGAATTCAACAATTCACAGGATGTGTTCCCTTCTTTTTGCATACCTTTGACTCTCACTAAGAATCTATATAAATCCATATGGTCCCTCACTCCGTTGAGGTAAAAAAAAGAACATATTTTGACCCTCTCCAAATATTCGAAAGTTGTCGTCGCCAAAGCTTCCAAGATAAATTTTGGCCAGGATTCACATTCACCTACGATATCTTGCACCAACCAAAGATAGTCGTCTACAATGAAAGTAATGTTTTCTGACATTTACAACAGAATTCACAGATCAGAATTACTTACTGGGGTTATACCTTGATGAATATGCTAATTTTAATTTATTCTGGAGATCCATCATTTCAAATAGATACCTACCAAAAAACGAATTGATAATATAAAAATGTTAGTAGGAAAATGTCACGAAGAGTTTGAATACGAACGAAATGGCGGAAAAAACGCGCATGCGCTTAACTGGAAGAGTACGTATGTCTTTGATCATTGAATGTTTTGTTATTGTCATTGTACAAAACATGGCCGTCGTTTTTCAGAAAACTATTTGCTCTTGGAAAAGAAGGTTGAAAATGGTTCGAAATATTCCAGATAAATGATGTTTTCGTCAATTAAACGTATGATGAAGGTATGGAAAGTGTCCTGTGCTAGAAATGGAAGGCGGATTGGCTGTGGTGTCTACCCGAAACGAGCCGAAAAAGAAGGGGAATTTTCACACTTTTTTCTCGATTATCTCGAAAAGTATAAGTTTGCGCAAGTTTATATTGTGAAATTCGGATTCCTGAGATCAAAATACGTAAGTACAAAAAAAAATTTTCGAAAAAAAACCCATCGCATGATAAGTGCAAAATTACCCTATATTTTTATGAATATACAGGGTGGCCCAATGAAAACGGAACAAGGTATGCATTTTACTGAGGATCAAGGAACTGACATTGGAATAAATGATTCTTTATGTGATGTTGGATAGGACAGGATTTGAAAAAAAACACATAATGCACTTCTTAGATGAACATCGTACTAACTACAAAATGATAAATGAAAGGGAAAAGAGCGTGTTTTCTCGAGACTACTGCATTGAATTCCAAAAACAAGGATGCGTTGGTTGGCAATTTCGATTACCTTCAAAATGATGTATCACTTGACATCTTATCCCATCTGAGATTCAAGGGTTGGAGCTCACCCCTCCGAAGGATTTGAAGTGAAAAAGATGAAAACAAGCACAAAATATTACCCCTCGAAATAAAAATCGACTGGTTCGAGCGTTTTTTTTTTTCATCTGAGAACGATAACTATGTGAAATCGGTCTAGTTTCGTTTTCATTGGGCCACCCAGTATAAGCAGCCAATCTATATTTGTTCCAGTGATTCAAACGGGACCAATATATCTGGACAAATCAACCGAAGTTAGTCCATGTGGTCTATACTTTCAAAGTGAAAGTATTTTCTCAATCTGTTACGACATACCTTTTTTTTTTTGTTTACCTTATTTTGTCACGGCAGTTTTGTTTTGTTATTGAACTATGTTTCACTCGATGTTTCACTACTGAAAGTCCACAGTGTAGCAGAGTGTTCTGTTTATTTTACATGTCACAGTCAATTTCATATGTCGAACAGATTTTTTCTCATTTTCTTACACCTAAGCCCGCAATATCACATCAAGCATTTTTCAATTTTCATCTGCAAGTCTGGTTTTTATTTGCGGAATGTTGATACCTATCGGTGCGATGGTCTGTTCACTGACCAGTGGGACGAAATGAGTCAGAAGGAATACCTTTAGAAAGATAATTGATGCAGGTGAAACCAGTGACTCACAGCCTGATTTTTTTGCATAAAAATTATCATAGTAGGCGGCAGTGCTGTTGTGGGTTCTTCACTCAATTTCTCTGGAATGTCGTGTTTGGTTTAATCTTGTTGGCCAGCACAGCAATATCAAGAGCAAAGTATGTTTTTTTAACGAACGACAATGTAGTATGTACATCTTTAATATCAGTAACGACTGTTGTCACCTATTTTTTGACATTACTTTTTCGATTCAAGTGAAAAACTTCACATGGCCTCAAATGGTTCACAGTTGGCTACAAGACAAGCGTTCCTGTAAACATACAGGATGGATAGTTTCGAATTGGCGCGACGTATTTTTCTTCAAATTAAAACTCCTTGTAGTTTCAAAAGGCATTCAAAGTCATTTTTTTTGTTCTCCATGAGTAATTCATAGGAAAAGTAAATATCCTTGTTGAAATTCACTCTGTATGTCAAGAGGTTTAAATATCATCTTCGCCCTGTTTCCAACGACGTGACGAATACAGGGTGTTCCTATTCAAAACCTATTTATTGATTTGTTGTGGCAATTTGATACTAATCACCCTGTATATCAATAAGAACGCTGGCTTTGTAACCCTCAGTGAACCATTTGAGGCCTTTTTTGAATGTTTCATGATTCGCATCAAAATAATAAGGTGAAAAAGTAGGTGAAAACAATAGGTGTGCTTAATGGAATATAATTGTGATGAATAATCAAATTGACTGGAAAATCAGGACGTATTTGCCAGATGTCTGAACAAAAAATGAGAAATTACAATCACAATCATAACCTTACACGTAGAAGTTGTTCCCAGTACTATAATGCATTGCGAAGGATTTATAGTCCAGTGAATATGCGACTTACTTCGCTCTGCGAACTTCAGGTGAAGTCGGCAAACTTCTCGACTTCCTCACGCCGCTGCTACTGTTTCCCATTTCGCTCCGATCGAATCACAGAAAAAAGGCGACCAGTGCACTCCTCATGATTAGGTAGAAATATATGACATATTCCTAGCTCGATCCTGATGATTCTTAGAGATTTTTCGCAAAAAAATCGCAATTATCATGAGTGGATTCGAGAGGCATTGTATGATTTTCCGCACTCAACTATGACAGTCACTGAAGACAGTTTCTCCATTCACGAAATCTGAAAATGAGGAAGCACGACCGTCAACAGTTTCATCTCGTGAACAAAACAAACGATATCACTTCGACGATACACTCTACGAGACAATCGAGCGCTGATCGTGAATCCAGGGCCAACCTCTTCTCTTCTATCCGAGCACTGCACTCCGTTGCACCGAACTGGCCCTGAATCGCCGAATCCACGGCCGCCTATAACGAAATCGGTCGCCACGCGCTCGATCACGCTTCCTTCCTTCCTTCGGCCACGCCACCAGACTTTACGCTACGATCGGTTCGCAACAGTCTCGCTCGCATCCACCCCGACAATGAGAAAATGCATCTGCCGCCATACGCGTCGACTGCGATCGACCTCCCCTAAATCGCGATTTGCATCCAAATGGAACAGAAGCGTTGCCGCACCGTACGAACGTTAGTCGCTAGCGATGTTGGCGTGTGTCACTCTCTTGGTTGTTTATGAGAGCAACGGCAGATTGGACTGGTCGTCCGAAAGACTAAAAGTCGCCTGGATTCTTCTCAAATCACTTGATCACACATCAGTCTCCACTCGTGACATTTCGTTACATTTCCTACAACTGATCATAATCTGTCACATTTGTCACTCATCATATGCCACTTCGATCACTAGTTATTCGTCATATGTCACTAATCATAATCTGTCACATTTGTCACTCATTATATGCCACTTTATTTGTGACACACCTTCCAACACTCGTTATTAGTCAGTCGTTTCTGATCGCTCATTATTCGTGGCTCAAAATGCATCATTCATAACACATCATTCAGCACTCGTGACATTTCGTTCATGTCGAATCACGCATTATTCGTCACTCATGAGATTTCGTTAGATCGCTCATCATTTGCCACTAATCATCGCTTATCATATGTCATATGTCACTAATCATAATCTGTCACATTTGTCACTCATTATATGCCACTTTATTTGTGACACACCTTCCAACACTCGTTATTAGTCAGTCGTTTCTGATCGCTCATTATTCGTGGCTCAAAATTCATCATTCATAACACATCATTCAGCACTCCTGACATTTCGTTCATGTCAAATCACGCATTATTCGTCACTCATGAGATTTCGTTAGATCGCTCATCATTTGCCACTAATCATCGCTTATCATATGTCATATGTCACTAATCATAATCTGCCACATTTGTCACTCATTATATGCCACTTCATTTGTGACACACCTTCGGTCACTAGTTATTCGTCATATGTCACTAATCATAATCTGTCACATTTGTCACTCATTACATGCCACTTTATTCGTGACACACCTTCCAACACTCGTTATTAGTCAGTCGTTTCTGATCGCACATTATTCGTGGCTCCAAATGCATCATTCATAACACATCATTCAGCACTCGTGACATTTCGTTCATGTCAAATCACGCATTATTCGTCACTCATGAGATTTCGTTAGATCGCTCATCATTTGCCACTAATCATCGCTTATCATATGTCATATGTCACTAATCATAATCTGCCACATTTGTCACTCATTATATGCCACTTCATTTGTGACACACCTTCGGTCACTAGTTATTCGTCATATGTCACTAATCATAATCTGTCACATTTGTCACTCATTATATGCCACTTTATTCGTGACACACCTTCGATCACTCGTTATTAGTCAGTCGTTTCTGATCGCTCATTATTTGTGGCTCAAAATGCATTATTCATAACACATCATTCAGCACTCGTGACATTTCGTTCATGTCAAATCACGCATTATTCGTCATTCATGAGATTTCGTTAGAACGCTCATCATTTGCCACTAATCATCGCTTATCATATGTCATATGTCACTAATCATAATCTGTCACATTTGTCACTCATTATATGCCACTTTATTTGTGACACACCTTCCAACACTCGTTATTAGTCAGTCGTTTCTGATCGCTCATGATTCGTGGCTCAAAATTCATCATTCATAACACATCATTCAGCACTCGAGACATTTAGTCACTCATATTCGTCACTCATGAGATTCAACACACATCTCTCGTTACTAATTATTCATCATTCATTATATGTCGCTCATTATTGATCCCTCATAATCCGTCATCACTCATTTTTCATTATCTGTCAGTCACCTCTTATTACTCATCTATTCTTACTTATTGTTCATGAATTATGATTCACTTTGAATCACTCATTATTGACCACTCAACACTCGCCACTCATCATTATGAGACACTTATTATCCATCACTCTTCATCATTTTCTTGTCATCATGTTTGACTCATCTTTTATTCCTCATAACAAGCTGCTCATCATCTACTTATCATTAGTCTTTCCTTACGCACTATTTATCACTCATTATTAGCCCACTCTTCACTCATTCTATGTCATATTCACTCTTCCTTCGTTACTCATCACTCATTATGAACCGCTCATCATTCTTTAGTCAATACTCAACGATCACCACTTCTCATTAATTTCACATCAATCATTATTCGCTACTCATCTCTTGTTATTCATTATCCGACACTAATATTTTTTAGTTTTCCATGAATTGTCAAAGTCTCAAATTATGAACGTTACAAGTGATAACCTTCCATCACTCATCACACTTGTCACTAATCAATTCATTTCCCTCATTCGTCTTACTTGTCACTCTTCTGTCATTTTCACTGTCATTTTCATTTTTGTTGTTCTCTTTGCTAATCGTGAATATTTCACTTTCAATAAATCACCACAGATCACAAGTCACTCATTATACGTCACCTTTGATTATGCGTTTCGCGTTTCATCAAAAATCCGCCACAATGTCACAAACCGATAGACAATGGGCACTAGTTATTTTTTCCAGTCATTCATGATCATCGTACGAGCATGGTCACTAATTTTGAAATCCCTTCAACGAGTGTGCTCGTATAATTTGTCGGTTGAAACGGAAACGAGTAGAATATACATCTTGTTGTTCAAAATACCACCAGATAAACCAAATAAAACACGAAAGCGAATGGGGAACAAAGTGACCCATTGTTTGTTAGATGTTTGGGTGTATTTATTCGACATCATACACCACTATACACCCTTCCCATACATTATGTCAGACGTGTACAATATTTCTCGCGAAAACAAAGAGTCTCATTCAAGCGTGAATGGCTCGAATGGGCGATAATGTCAGCTATTAGGTACAGGGTGCTCCGTTATAACACACACCGGTTTGGTCCCGAACACGTGAGTCATACGGCAAACATTTCTGGAGAATTATCGCGCCTTTCTTTTGTATCTACATTCGTCATGTCAAGTGAGGTTAGGTTCGAGTAGAAAAACGCGCGAAAATGGGATGTTAGGTTAGGATAGACATCAGGAGTACTATGATTTTTTTATTTTGTTATGTTGTTTTGTTATGTTTGTTGTTGTTTTTTGTAGCAAAGATGAAGTTTGATATGGAAGAAATTATTTATTTACAACATTATCCAGATTTCAACTGAAGTGCAGATTTCGAGGTCCGGCAACATGAAGTTTCGAGATAGCCACGTGCTAGAAGAACCCAAATCGATATCACATGGGAGAAAATAAACAGAGGGGTGAGTCGTGAAAGACGAGCAGGGTGATTGAGTATGAATTTCATGACTTCAACAGCTGATATAATGGAAACCAAGACCAAGACCAAGACCAACCCATACTCGGAGTAGATTCAGTATGTCCAGTATTCAAAACCTTCTTTTAATGAATGTAATTTGAAAAAAATCATTTTATCATAGATGAGCTGAAATCCATATCATTCAGAATTCTGAGATTTGATTACAACAGTACTGAAAGAATAGTAGTTGATGATGCATTTTTATTGAAATCATCAATGTGTCGATTGGAAGTCGATGGCATAAGAAAAATAGTCATTCTCAATCTCACGCAGATGATTCACAAGTACCTATCTAGTAGAATAAACACATTGGATTCATGTGTCGATTAGAAAGAATAAACAACTCAAAGAATCATCATATTTATTTTGGTCCAATAATCTTGACAGGGCAGTGTGATAACACCCAATATATCAGTTGGTTTTGAAAATATGTAAAAACGGCAAACTGATTATAATGCTTTGATTATTTGTTTTCTCTCTTGAGTGATAGTATTGGAAGAACTGTTAATGAAAGTGATAAAATTTCATGCCAATAATAGTTTGATTTCTGAATCGAATTTAAAACTGAATTTAAAACGTATAACAATTTTTCGAATAGGGGTGAAATACATATTCGTCCTATCCATTTCTGAGGTTCTTGTGACAATAAACAATCATTCCGTTATCGTTGGCCTGCTTCTCATCTCCACAAACATGTTTTTTCTTGTCTCAGTTACAGAAGGAAGTAAAATAGAATTATCTCCATCGAACAATAATTTGATTGACATTTTTCGTCAGTGAAATATCAATATGCAAGTATTGAGTTTACATATTGTCGAATTTGAGTCTGAATAAATTACTGCAGTAGCCAACACATTCATAACATTAAAACAAGGATAAACATCCTTTCATTACATCAAATTTTTTGGCTTCCAAAAATTTTTCAAATCTTTCAACTTAATGCAGTAGCTGGTCAAAACATTCATGACATTGAAATAAATAACTTCAATTCAAGGTATGAAGATGAGATTTCCAAAGATTTCATCTTGTAGGATGAATATCCTTTCATTACTTCAAATTTTTGGCTTTCAAAAATTTTTAAATCTTTCAACTCCATGCAGTAGCTAGTCAAAGAATTCATGACATTAAAACAAGGATAAATAACTTTAATCCAAAATTTGAAGAGAATATATCCAAAGATCTCATCTTAGTAAGTAAGTAAGTAAGGAATAACATGAAAACACTAACATCTTCATTCAACTGAGACGTACATTCGTAATGTTTATTATCTTTTACAAATAGTTTCACTGTCCTAGAAGCAAAGTAGTTATTGCCCATTTAATTCCTATAGCATGCCTTCTTTGAGAGTTGAATCCTCTTTAAAGCCATGTAATGTCTTTCTACAGGGTGAGTCCCAAATGAAATAGAACGAAAGTGTTGATCTCTATCTATAATACACAAATTAGGTTTTCACTGGGTAGTTTACTTCGAGATGAATATTCTCGAAATTCTCAAAGAGATAAAAAATTTGATCGAAATTTTGATTAATTTGATTGAAGGAAAATATTTGATGATCTGAAATATTCGAACAGCAACATCTGAGAAGTCGTTTGAAGATAAATAATTGGTTTTGAATGATCTATAAAGTTGATGAATTTCACATTTTGACGCATACATAATTTTTTTTTCACTTTCGGTTCCATTGGAAGTGGTACTCACTTCTGGTTTTTACATGGAACGACCTTTATAATATAGAATTTTCGAATTCTGCATAATTTTCTGAATCGAACCATATAAGTGACATTTCGAACATCAATATTTTTTTTTTATTTTTAATTTCTCGTGTAGGTTTGAGATGACAACTTCGAATCACTCCTACCGACCGAAGTAATGCTAGAAAAACTGGAATCCTGTCAAAAACCTGAATTATCCTAGAAAATAGTTCAATCAAAATGGAATAGAATTTAAAAATGGAATTGAAAACAATATTGATGTATCTAATGTCACTGATATGATTTCATTAGATTCAGAAAACTACTTAGAATTCGAAAATGGAATGATATACAAGGTGTTCCATTTGAAAACTAAGAGTTAGAAGTGGAGAAAAAATCGTTTTTGTGTCAAAACGTGACGTCTAGTAACGTCTAGGTCATGCCAAATTTCAATCATTAATCTATGAAACTGCAGGAAGAAAGGATAGAAAAATATCGTAAGATTACTATGAACGAAGTAACAACTTGATGTGAGTTTCGAAAAATCATGAAACAACAAACTTCTCCCTCTATTGCCATTGCTTCAGAATATTATTAAGATAACATGAACCATATTTCATTCTTAGGTACGAGCCATAAACTGTGAACAAAAGTGAAAAGAAATAGTGGAATTCCAAGTATAATTGCCATTCATTGTGCAAGTGAAGTGGGTAGTAGAGTAGACGATGTTATAACTGATAAGCTCGTTCGTTGGTCGAAAGCCTTTTGTCATTAAATACGATTATTCATCTTGTATGTGCAGGTGGGATTATTACTTTCTTTTTTAAACTTCCCGAGGAGGCGCAGCTCACGTCTCACGTACACGTCAGGGGTAGGTTTATGAATGATCCTCTCACCCCTATATCGGATTTCGTTCAGAATTCTAACAATACGCGGCCATCAGATGCATTGTTTGCTGTTCACTGTCGAGTTCATTTATTATTTTTTCCCATTATCGGGGCTTTCTTCCTGACGATGAGGACCGAATAAGATATACAATTACCCGATTAACAAGAGTATATGAACACTGAATGTGGTCGTGTCCGTTGGGAACTCGGAAACGGCAACATTATGGGGTCGAAGTACATTATTTTATATTTCGCAGATCGATTATATGAGCGAGTAAAATATAGCCACAGAAAACAGAAGTCCGAGGAGGAGAATGTCACGCCAGAAAACGGTATAAAAGTTGCGGTCCTTGCTCACTGTGCATTTGAAATTGTCAAAAACTGACATCTCTGTTCACATGTTTGGAGCTCAGCCCCCAAACATACGCTAAAGCTCTCAGATTCAATTCAGAAGAGAGCTATTCGCCTAGTCGATGACACAACACTCACCAAGTCATTGACCTCTCTAGATCATCGTAGAAAGGTCGGCGATCTCTGCCTTTTTTATAGGTACTTTCACGGTCGGTGCTCAACGGAAATATCATCTATTATGCCACCACGCGCGATTCCTAGTAGACAAACCAGACGAGCTCAGGCTAGTCACCCTTACACTGTCAGGCTCCTCCATTTCACCAATTATTTTTCTCTGAATTTAATCAAGAATTTCGAACTTCATTTGTTGGTCACTCAACAGTTTTTGAAGTACTGTATCTCGGGAACAATGGGACTCAAGCTGCTGTAGAACTCGGCCGAATTGGCCGAATTCGAAAAACGTAACTGTGATTTTCTCGGCATTCAACGTAGTTTTGGAATTGAGGACGAACAAACAACACTTTTCAGTGTCAAAACCAACCGGAAAAAAGTGTTTTGATTGTGTTAAGAACGGGTGCAGATTCGTTCCCGAAACGTCCACTGAGATGAGTAGAAGTTTTATTTTTATCAAATATATTTATATTCCCAAATTTTTAAAAAACAATCTGTCACTGACAAGTAGAGAATTTCTCTTTTAGGTTCCTAAGTGCAGTGACATTTTGGGGCGGATCACAAAATCTGTCTTTACTACAAATATATTGAAATAATTTTTATAACTTCTACTCTATTCTTCAGAAACGAGGAGAAAAAGTCCCACGAAAAGCTGAAAAATGAAGGGAGTACCACATTTTGAGCATTTGAACATTTTGCAATTTTTATAATGTGACTATATATGTACTATTGTTCAAATTGGCCTGCCATATATTTTTTTTTGGCATTTTCAGTATAAATACGATTTCATCGACTAGTTGTAGTTATCAATTTCATGATATTGATTATGTTTGGTTACAATCAAATATGATCGAAGCGTATTTAAGATTCGTCACGAAAACACATCCCCCTTTCAAATTTCCCCAATATAGTTTCAGGAGTCTGTAATCAGTGAATCTTTCACCTTCTTATTCGCCACGAAACACGAAATGAGCTTCCCCAACTGAAAGTACCCCTACTCATCACAGGAGTTGTTTCCTAACTCCGCAGCGTCTCAGGAACTTCATTTTTATTGCGACTCATGAATCCGCACGAGGCTCAGGAACTCATTTTATATCCGCTAAAATGGAATTTAAACTGCTCCACATCACGTGTAGGTGTAATCCGAAAGGAAACTTTTCCTTTTGCGAAATTCATATTCTGGAGCGTCACCTGCATCGTTTCCAGAAATTTCATATCTTCCCTGCGGGTGCACGAGAGCCTGACGATCGTAAAAGTGCGGGATTTATGTAAGCTCCCCCTCCGCGAAATTCCGTATCTGAGGGAAGCAGAATCGGCTACAGGGGTTAACTTTCGTGTGAATAGGGCTTGGCAGGTATTGCAATCTGCGATAAAAGTGACAATATATCGGAATTTACTTTTTATTACGCATCGCCTCAATTTTTCTCGTCCATCTAGTTCGGCAGAGCAGTCAGCCAATATGGCGGCGCCCATGGCTCGCATCAGCTAACCGTATAGCATTTATAATCTCAATCATTCGTGCAAGTGCTCCGCTGTTTTTGTGTGTTTTGATCAGTGTATGAATGTGAATGTTGTTGTTTGACAACACAAATTTACGAATCCACTTTTGCGATTTCAAAATATTATGTATTCCTTACTGTGATTGGCAGATTGGAATTGAATAATAAGGAACACCAAAGTTGGGTACTGTATCTGAAAAACAATTCACACTGTATGAAATCTAATATCCTCATGATATTCCTGGTATAATATGTGGGCTGTGTGCCAAAATCCACCTCATTATATGTTCATCAAATGGAGTTATAATCGTAAGAACACTTGGTTTACATTTTTCTCGTCATATTTTGAGAGCAAAAATTGTTTTCGTTTAATTCCAACATGATGTTATTAAAAAAAATGGAACATATTGGCAGCGGTAAAAAAGGCTACTGCGACAAATTCGGAAACTGTATTCGAAGTTCTTTCTGTTGTGAAATAATTTCGCTGTTTAATCACCTTGAATAGGATCTATATTCGAACTCACCATATATTTATCGCCATTTATTGAAAATTCTACTTTATTAAAAACAAATTCAATGAGAATTCATCTGAAGAAACCTTCCACATTTTCCCAATCCACTGTTCGGATAGTTATTTTATAAAAGAAAGGCAAGATCAGAGATCCAAGAGATATTCCTTTCTGGAACGATATACGTCGCGAAGGGGTAATTGAAATTGATAGGATTATCCAGATAGAGCTTTATTGGCTTCTTTCGCCAAGTCAGCTTCAAAGGGCTCGATACCAAACATACCGTTTTTATATGGAAGACTGGGATGGAATTACGTGACAGTGTCCCACCTTGATTGATTGAAAAATGCAGCATAGTTAGTTGAGCTAACATACAGGATGTTCCCGTTTTGGAAATATTAGTTTTTTTGTTTAGAAAAGAAAAAAATTATCGATTGGATCGTGATTTTTTCGATAGATTCTGATTTATTCCTTGAATATGGAAAAAATCATCTTGGAAATCACAATTACCTACTGTTAAATCTGTCCTTACTACAAATATAATGTTTCTCGTAGGTGAACCTGTACAGGGTGAACACCCATATGATAAAATACAGAGTATTCCATTGAAAAAAGAAACAAAACGTATGTTTGGTGTGTCGCGGAAAGATGAATCACCTTGTATAGTCCACGATGTCAGATTGGGGAATGTTCAAAGGACTATTTCATCTGACAATGTTTTATATCTCCGCCAGTTTTCTAGATATAAGGATATAATGCCATTTATGTAGTCGTTAACAATTTCCAATCGTTATTATAGAACTGTTTGTGTTATATCTCTAGCAAAGTTGTGGAATTCTGTGCCTATTGATGTCTTTCTAGATGCTTACAACCTCCAAACTTTCAAAAAAAATTCAAAAAAAAAGTTATGAATAATTACGTTGGATTGATGATGATTAGATACGTTTTTATGTATGTAATTCGAGTTTTGAATAAACTATCTTCCTTTTTATGAATTTTCTGATGAGTTACATCTGCTTCGCCGAATTGTTGAATTATTTCAAAATAATATACAATATAAATGATAATCTGTAGTTCACAGTAATTGGATTAATATCACGATTGAAATTGAAATGGAAAATCAGTCGATTTAAATCATTATGCAAACATCCTGTATATTGTGGGGTTCCTGTTTGCTGACCCGAGGCTGCGAGCCATATTTGCGAAAACTTGGTATACCACAGAGTCGTGTAAATTTTCGTCAGGGCACAATCCGCGTAGCGCTCCACGAATCGTTAAAATAATTTATTCGCCTCCGGAGACTTAAGAATTACGACCGAGCCGCCTCTAGATGTGCTGCTTTTGCGTATAATCCCAAGCGAATGCCTACGCCATTTCGCATTGCCGTACTCCAAGTAACCGTCGATAAACATCTCCAACACGATTTCTTCGTTTTTTCACTTGTGATTTCTTCATTTCTTTATAATGCCTTGCGTACGGTTACTATAAACACATTCATAATGCTCTAGGGCGTTATTAGCCATGACATTTCGATTTGCCGTCCCTGAAATCTCGAGTATTAAGCGAAAGGAAACTTTCCTAGTTTTTCAAAAAATCAGAAGTGATATTGCGAATTCTCTCGCAGATAACCGAGAAATAGTTATTTTTGTGTAGTACGTGAAATGGCACTTTCTCAGTACTACTCGTAAAAATAGTCGAAATCACTAAAGTATTTCGCGCACGAGTTGCAAACAAAATTTTTTCTTAAAACGTCAAAAAATGCGTAGATTTTGCCGATGATGAAATTCAAATATCACATGGAATTTTATACTGAAATTTCAGGATCAAGTGCTCACACTATCTATTCTCTATTATATCCATCTATTTCTATTCTACCAGTTTCTCAGTTCAGCATTTTGTTTTCAAAATTCATCATCGTTTCATTTTCCAGCAGAGAATATACTAGGTGGCCCAATGAAAACGAAACGAGGCCGATTTGACAAATAAAAAACGCTCGAACCGGTCGATTTTTCTTTCGATGGAGAAATATTTTGCGCATGTTTTCAACTTTTTCACTTCAAACCCCTCGGAGGGGTAAGCTCTAACCCTTGAATCTCAAATGGGATAAGGGGTCAAGTGATACGTCATTTTAATGGTAATCGAAATCTCTTACCAACGCTTCCTTGTTTTTGGAATTTAATGCAGTAGCTCTCGAGAGAACACGTTCATGGAAATAATCGGCTAGTGATGGAAAGTAACACTTTTTTCCCTTCCATCGCTATTTCTCATCTTGTAGTTAGTAAGGAGTGCCTTATGTGTTTATTTGGATCCTGTCCTATCCAACATTACATTAAGAATCATTCATTTTACTATCAGTCCCTTGATCTGTCAGTAAAATGCATACTTTATTTCGTTTTCATTGGGCCACCCTGTATTTCAAACGCTCTTCATATCAACCATCAATCTCTGATAAATGCGATACATGATAGTGTCATTTTGTGAATCCTAAAACCTGCCAGTGACCATTTGAAATTATTCTTTCATATCGTCTCCAAATAAAGTCGATAAAACAGGAAATAATCTTATACGTGGTTTTATATGGCCTGAAATTCTTTTTGATACGCCACTGGTGCCCTACCGGAATTAACTTCACACCTACATCACAGCTTTTCCTTTCCACATATTCTAATCAGCTGAAGAAACTTATGTGTTAAAGCACTCCAGATGGAGATATTTTCGAGAAAATTAAGTTCAAAGTTGTGTGCCCAAAAAGGTAAATTAGGAGGAATGCAAACACACTGGATAAACTGACGATACTGTGGATACAAGGAATGAACTGATGAATACGAGTACCTTAATTTTTTTTCACAGTACTGCTTCTGTTCCATCAAATTCAATGCCCTACAAGATATTAGATTGCCAGATCTGATTTGCTCCTTTGGAAAACTTTATCAATCAATCTGAATTATTGACGAATTGAAATAAATAATGAGACACCGACATATCAGATGAGATGTCATATCAAAGAGATCGAATGTGATAGTCGAGTGCTACATTTACAAAAAAATACGAGGGTGGATGCACTCGAAGCAGGACACACGTATATATTTTTTATTAATATACATAACCTCAATAAAGTTGAATGGAATCTTTTGCATCGGAAAAAATCATTGAAAACCGATTCCCATTTCATCAAGTTTTAGAAGACGCTTGCTTTGTTTTCTCTCGACCACCCTGTCAAATGATAATGTGGATATCATCGATATAACTTAGTATTCTAATAAATTGCCTCGAAAACATGGAACCATAAGATCCCAACAACGGGATCGCATGGAAATAGAAACCTTAATTTACTAACTCAAAGCACGAAGAAAACGTGGATTTTATGTTACATATAAAGTGGACAAACATAGAAACAGGACACCTGGAAATTTTAAACAATGCTACGACGTACTCGTGAGTTGATTCATGAGGTTTTTAGTGAAAATAAATTTCATTCTATTAGAACTCAATCTATCATATTGATAATGTCTGAAACAGGGTGTTCAATTGGCCTTCTGCCTTCGACATAATCTTGAATGTCGTCTACATGAAGTGGGAAATTTCAACAAAAAATCAACACCACGCGGTGTCTAAATCGATACACACCATTCTGGTGTAAAATCCGTAGAAGCAGTCTGGAAATTGTTCACTGCGGTTTTGATAAATTTCAGAAATGAACTTTCTCTTATTCATATTGAATTTTTCGTTTATCCGGGAAATGAGCTTTCGCGGTATTATCTCAACTACTTGCGGATGGTGTAGAAACCGAGGAAAGGGAGTTTTTCAGATTTATCACTATGCCTGGATACAGACTTTACATCATTCAATGTAAAGTATGTATACACTAAAAGAATGGTGTTGAAGTTGAAATCGAGCAAATTCTATCCTGGTATTCCGAGAAAATGGAAATTTAGGTATCTGAATATGAAATTTATCCTGACTACTCCTATATCGCTCTTGCCGAATCTACGGTAGTATATCAATTTGAATTTCGAATATCACGAAGTGATTCTGAAACGAATGAACAACCCCTGCAGCAAATTGAATCAATTATGTATTCGAATAATAACTGCGTTTCCCCTTCAATGTGAAATTGGTAAATACAATCTGCATTTGACGTAAATAGAATTTCATGAAGTGTTTTATTCGGGAATGCAATATGTCTGTGCATTTTGATCCTGAGAATGGGTAGTTGTTAGGAAAATTCGGAAAAGTGTTGTCATATTTGTTTTGCGGCTATATACGCTGTAGAAAAAGCCTCTGAGTGGACGAATATATGACAGTGAGTGAATTCGAAACAAATTTGAGTAATTTTACTCAGATAAAGGTGGAAACAAACTGGTCAAATCTTTTTTCGGTGACTTCTACTCTATCCACTTTTGAGTATTTTTGTAATGGGCTCATCTGCGGTATTGCAATAACACTCTCACAGACGCGCACAATCACCCCTTTTCCGAGTGTCTGAGTTGAAGGCGCTTCAATCAATTTTCATGCTTCTGAAGTGTTGTTGGTACCTGATCTCATTTCAAAATGGAGGTACAAGGAATCCATCAGGTGATGCAGGTTCTAAATACGATAATCGTAAGTATTCGACAATATGGACAATGGCCAGTATCATGAAGTGGAATCGATCTACGAGGCATTCAACAATATGGCGGCCAATGACCGTTAAGAGAGTGGAACTTCATAGATATGGTAGCCTGATCCAATCACTGAAAAATATCTTGAAGATGAAATAGTTATCAGAAATCAGGAGAAAAAGACTAAAACCAACTCTCAATACTGTTGATGAATGGTCAAAAATGAGTTGGAGTAGACTCCAATATACTATAACTTTTAGATAAGAGGTTTTTGTAATTTCAGTTCCATTTTACATGTTCTACTTATCAACAATTTTTATGATGTTATGCAACATCATTTTTCGACCTGATCTTCGACAATAAGGTCTATATCTTCTGATAATGAAATATTTTGATTCGATTTATTTATGTATTGGTAGCGTCTATTAGTTGCTGACGTGAAATTTCTCGATAACGGCCCTTTTTGTTTTAGTCTCGCTCTACAAATCGTGCTCAATATCATCTACAAGAGTCAAGAATCAGGAAGCGTTATATTACGTAAGTGTCTCATGATCTCCAAGTTTGTCGAACAGAAGTTTAATATTCCGGAAATACGTTTATTCATTGAATTCCTGCAGGGCTTCCCTCCCTCTTGTATTCCACGCAATTTGTTCGTGATCTGATAAGCACTAAATTTACGTCGACGATTTCGCAGCATTCATTCGGTTAACTTGCAGCCAGGCTTTCTTCGCTCAGTTTGAATTCCAACGAGAGATTGAAACCGAATCTTTCTTTTCGACTGGCAACATCTGGTTGATATCAAGAGATTCCGCAAAATGATTTTATGATGAGTTACAGTTCAGTGGATTTTCTGATAAATAACTCATGCTTTGGGATCTTTGAACACCATTCTTGGACTGAAGAATGTAACTTCCTAGAGTTTTCTGTTATTTACCATCTCTAATAGCGTAGAGTGCGATGTGATCTGAAGAACTTCCAAATTGTAACTTATAACCTCAAAAGTTCTCTTACCAATTGTGGATTGAAAAATATCATTCTTTCAAGTGTTCTGTGTTTGAGAATCATCAGTAATAGTGCGGAATCCGATGAATTCTGAAGATAATTGGGTGCAAGTTTGGATGGAAACGGCAGAGGGTGTAAGGAATATATCCACTTACGTATAATCTCGACATTTATCTCATATTATTATTACATCGACAAACCACACCAGATGTTTTTTTTTTAAGAAGAAACTGGAATCGAACTAGAGGTTTTGAGAACACGTTCAAATGAATTCTTCATAGTAAAGGATATGACCTAAAATTGCCGAAATTCAGATCCAGATTAGAAAAAATTTGGACACATCGACGAATTCACAATGAAGTATTATATAACTATCAGCAAATCTTGTCTGGAAGGAAATATTTAGTATAAGATGGAAAAAAATACGGCCATCAGTCACTTCTTTGATGATGTGTGTGTTACAGGGTATTGATGTTATATTCGGTACTCAGCAGGAATTCACGAAACAAGCCAAGTTGGAAAAGGCATAATCGTTGCCTAAAACCTTCGCCAGAAGTTAGCACAGAGCGCGACCACCATACGGCGCGCATCCGCCATAAACTACGCCGAGCTTCCGCCAAAACGGCGAATTATGTGGCGGCGCATTCACCAAATATTCGAAATGCTGCGAATGACAATATTTAAAAATGATATATTGTTGATCTTCCTGAAAGCAAGATGTCTGTTTTGGATGAGCAAAAACTTTCGAGTTCCCACCCTAATTGACAGGAACTGGCACAAATCGATGAAAATCGAAAATTATTTGTGCTTCAAGATTTCTGTGTTGCCAACAAATATTGGTATAACATTTAAGTGATCTTACACGTAGTTTCTTTCGAAGGTACAGGGTTTTCATATGTTCATACTATTTTATTTGCGAATCACATGCATCAGATGATAGAGGTACAAAGTTTAGTTATAGTCCACTTAATTATCTATGTTGTTTCATTTATCATTTGAAGGAACAATGTTTCTCAATCCTAAAGGTTGTGAGGGAATTCGGATATTCAAAAATATTTCAAAAATGAGTGTAGAAGTACTCCATAGTTTGTTGTAGTAAATGTTGAGAAGCAATTACATATTTGGGATTATCAACTTATGGTGATGAAATCGTTTGCAGTTACTAATTTTCATGAGTTCCACACACATCACAACAGCGCCGTCTACATTGACGAAATGAATTCGAACAATTCTTGTATACAAAACACTAACAATTTCGGAATTGTCTTCTCTTATACCAATCTGATGAATGAGTTCATATTGTAAAAAAGAAGGAACAATGATTTTGTTCCTGGATCTCGTCCAATATCGGAATTATCTCTACCTGTGTATAATCATACCGTTTTTTTGCCATCAAAAATTAAAAATTCATTCACATATTGGAAACAGTGAGAGATAACTTCAGGACCTGCTATAGCGAATATGCTCAGAATCTTTTGTAGAATCCGAGGATGTAATAATATATTGGATGTTCCTTTTGAAATCCCAATGTTGCCTTTAGTAACACTAGATCTGGCAACAGTGCATCGGTGGAATTTTTTTCTCCGTCATAGCTGATTTTTGAGCTGTTACAGGCAATAAAAAATAAAATACTGTCATCGTAGAAAACATTACTGTTAGGCAGGCATATTGAGAGGATTCTCATCATCTCTATTTCGCTATTATCACTAAGTGTATGAATATCCTTATAAGATTTTATATATTTGTGCTGTTGTCATACTGTTTCAATGACTTCTAGGATAGATTTTAAAGTGTTTCTGTCATGAACCAGCGTCTTGTCTGTTTATCGTACAATTTCGACTTGCTACAAACATTCGAAAATGTAACGTATAGTTCAATAAACTTTACTTTACTTTACTCCACTATGAAACATTACAGTAATTGGAACAAATTTTCAATGCATCTTAGAGAAGATCATTTTGAGGCATAGCGATAATCATCCCATAGAATAAGTGACTCTTTCTGTAGGAGCCCAACAACTTCACTACGTCTGATACTTTTTTGGCTGTAACAAGAGAAAGAAACCCAGCGAAGAGCTTCCTTCTGGGACTTTTCTCTGTCCCCGCTTCCCATACAATCGTACCGAAAATTTCAAAAATATATTTCTCTCTATTCACATAAACATATACACCCTGTAGCGTGGCCTACCTGTTAGGCGTCATGTCGGCTGAGACGAGTTGCTGCTGGTGCTGGTGCTGCGCCCTGGCCTTGGTCGCCTGCTTGTGTCGCGAGAGGGCGAAGAAGAGCGCCAAGACGGCTTTCAGCTTGCCGTCGCGCAGCTCCTGCGCCGAGACGCTCTCCGTCCCGACGACATGCTGGCCGCGCAACACGGATAGGCACAGGTTCACGTTGTCCAGCTGCAACGAACGGAGATAAGATAAGATAAGATACGATTGGTTACCTTGTTCGACAAATAAAAAAGTATATCGCAGTAGTCCGGAACGAGATAACCTGATCGGAGCCTTTCGATAGTTGTCGATGTCGATTTCATGGAAATGAATGTGTACGCCTATGATTCCGGATATTCCAGCTACGAATCTTCGGTAACCAACTTCACTGAACCGAATCAACGTCAACGTTGTTTCATATAAGTTTCCGAGCATTTTTGACCTTTCGTTCTTGAATGATATAGTGGATTCATAATATCGACAGAGATCGAAATCATAGAAGGGAGGAGATGATGGTCACATTACCAGACGCATCTCGAAGCAGGAACGAAGGTAGAGTGGATTGAATTATTTTTTTCGATGCAAAATCAATCTGAAATGTAAGTACAATGTGTGATGGTAAGAGCAAAAAAATTTCCAGGTGAAATATCATTACATTCATGGAGAACATGCAAAATTCGATCAGTTATACAGGGTGGTCAATGAAAACGAAACAAGGTATGTTGGATAAGACAGGATTGAAAAAAAAACACATAAGGCACTCTTCAGATGAACATCGTTCTAACTAGAAAATGAGAAATAGTGGTGAATTGAATTCTAAAAACACGGAAGCGTTGTTAAGAGATTTCGATTACCTTCATAATGATGTATCACTTGACCCATTGTCCCATTTGAGAATCAAGGGTTGGAGCTCACCGCTCGGGGAGGTTTGAAGTGGAAAAGTTGATGGAAACATGCGCAAAATATTTCCTTCTCGTAATAAAAATCGACTGGTTCGAGCGTCTATATATGAGAACGATAATTATGTCAATTGGGCCACCCAGTATAGAGTAAGTGCCGAAAATGTTCTCAGTTGGAGAAGTATAGGGTTCGTCAAACTGGGTTGTCTGAATTAGCCATGGGAAACTCAAATACCTCCGTAGAGGATCATATTAGAAAGAGACAACTGTCAACTTCACGTACTATCCATATCGATATCGACATATAAGAGAATTTTTCTCTGAACAAGAAAAACATCGTATTCATTCACTACTTCATGATAGCTCTGTATGAAATCTAGTATGAAATCTATAAATTCCAAGAATACATAGATTATTGCCTTTAGAATGTATGTGATAAACTCATTCCTATTATTCCTTATTATATCTTCACTCAACTTCATAACTTGTTTTCATGATTTATTCCCATTAACATTCAGGAATTACAGAAACACGTTCCTACATGCCACTTAGAGTTGTTTGTCACAACCGCGTTGTCACATACCTCTATACTTATCATTGATAATTACCTATTATTTGCCCTCATTCGGTATGTCAGTATGAAATTAATAATTTTTCTTTGAACGCATAAAAATGTCGAAAGACAAAACAGTCGTAAATGGCAATGTTTGCCAGTTCGATATGCAACTTGTTTTCCCAGAATGGGCGTCTCGAGAGATTTCCCACAGTCCCGAAGTGTAATGTGAGCTTACCTTATACTAATGTTTGTGTATCGATTTCCCATTGTTTTCATCCTTAACCGTGAATAATCACACGATTCCCTTCACCTTGTTGGCCTTCGACTTCATATTCATTTTCCATAGGAATTGCAAAATGATAGGGGATATGAAACTGAATGGTGGAACACATTGGCTTGTTTTTTTATTTACTAATTAACAGATCAATTGTAGATCAATTACATGCCAAATCTGGATTTTCATCCTAAGACACAAAGCAGATAATAATGATTTGGTACAATTGAAGGTTCATATTAAAGTAATCCTCGTCATTGGAAAAACTGGCAAATAAACAAGAAAAGTCCTTTATAAAGTCAAGGTTCTGCATGGGTATTTTTTGGTTCACACAGTGTAGTGGTGTGTGGTTTATAAATAAAATATCGATAATATTTAATACAGCGTGTGATTGTTTCAACATTATACTCGTAATTGGAAACTGTATCACAACTGAATGAAAAGAAAAGTGTCCGTTTTTTGCTCAGCAATAGTTGTATGAAATTGCTGCATGGAAACTTTATTTTACCACAAGCATGTGGTAATGAAGCAAGCTATGAAAATAGTTATAATAATTATTTCAATATATTTGTAGTGAGAAAAGATTTTTCAAAATGTCACTGCGCTTGAAATTCAACCTTTAGAGACCGAAAAAAGAATTTCTCTATTTGCCAGTGACACCTTGTTTTTCTGCTCTGATGATCTCCTCCCGTATTCAACACAATTTTCATATTTTTTTGTAATATTTTTGATGTTTTGTCGTTTTCGACACTGAGAAGTGAAAAGTTATCAGATAGAGTTGATCTGGTGACTAGCAGGTGTTCCTTCATTAATTGATATTGAATTCACCATTTCCATATTCAGTTTCGAGAAGTGGATGGAAAGTTCTATCTATATGAACTGGAAAAAATGAATAAACTATCTCCTCGATCAACCTACAGACCTGAGATTGCGTTTGATAATTATACAATGCTGATCATATCGTGCACTGTTTTTCAATGCATCTAAGGTAGAACCGATGGATCAGTTTCTTCGATCCACAACGAGAGCACTGAAACGTTTCGCAAGCATCGACGCATTGTACGACACGATGAAATTTGTATGCGTCTTGTTCAATCTCTCCGGATGCAAATCAGCGAGATTACATCCGACAATAAAGCTGCCGCCTTTCTATGCCTAGGCAATTGATGATCATTATAGCCGACAGCATATCGTCGTTGTGGAAAGTCATCAACGAGTATGATGTAAACTGTACAGGTTGTCCATTAATCGGTGTCGGCCGTTGGTCATCTCCGAAGATCTGATATTATACGGAGCGTCCCAGCAACTTTTGAGACAGAAATTATAGCATCTCTGGAAATTTTTCAATATTCTTTCATACAAATTTCTGCTGACTCATCGACTTCTCTTTGAATTCCATTTCATGTAACTAGTGTACATAGAGCTTGACATGTCAACTTTATCAACAATACAAGTCAAATTTTCATAAAATACTGTCTGTAGGTTAGTGTTATTGTGAATAATTTTTCACCGATCTTTGGTAGTCTTTCTGAAAATTAAAATAGAAATTTCAATAAATATCTGCCCCAAAATAACCTGCCCTTGGAATTCGACCTAAACGACCTCCATTCGTCAGTAGCAACTCGGTTTTCAAAAAAATTGGAGAACGAATATATTCAACAAATATAAAAACCTCTACTTACTTGAGTGGTGTACTTTTCAGATCATAAAGCTGTCCTACTACGGGTATATTGGAATAATTATTGAAATTTCTATTTTTCTTTGAATCGAGGAGAAGAAACCAAAAAAAAAACAAATCTTCATTGTTGCCATCCTGTAAGTGGATCGTTGAAGGAAATTCCGTGATGTTGGTGTCGGTTAATTAATGCAGCAAGTTCATCTCACTCGTATGAGCTAACGTTCGCATTATTCACAATATATTGTCTAGACTGTCACGCCTAAATATGTCCCATTTAAAATATACCCACCAGTGTTAGTAGTTTAGCGGGAAGCTCATATGCGTGGGCACTTATAATTTTTGAACGAATGGCACAAGGAAAAAGGGTAGGAGGCTACATAAGGTGTAGAAAAGTGCCATACTCCACAATTTATCGCTACAGTGGCGTATGGCCCCTCAAAACCTTCGGTTCCGCACATGGACGTAGCCGGAGCATTTTCTCAGGAAGGGGGTAGATGTAATGAAACTACTTTCAGCAATGATCATTCATGACAGAAAGAAAAATTCAATAGTTGCATAAAAAATGAAGAAAAAAAGAATTTAGCGATTTTTTGTGTCTACTTTTTTATGTCAAATCGGACAATTTCTGTGTAACTCAATAACATCTAAAGTTCCATCGAAAACCTTTCGAATGTGAAAATTAAAAATGATTATAACACTAGCAAGAACTTACAGTTCTTATTGAATTTGGATAGAACATGATGCATATAAACAGCTGATTTAAATTAAAATTAAATATAAAATATATATTCACCAACAAGTAGGTATAACTACTTATGGTCTCACCAGTTTATTCAGATTTCTTAACTGTACCACTCAAGTATTCGAACTTGAATAAACTTATATTATTATTATTATTATTATTATTATACTCTTGAGCTCGAAGAGGCCCTTGCAAGAACTTACCAAAAACTGGAATAGAGAAAATCTAATGATGAACTCTCTTCTTGAAATAAATCGTGGGAAAAAATCGAATCTCCAAACAAGAATTCAAAGGTTTTTCAAATATTTTCAATTTTCTTGAAAAAATAATTATTTTGACATTCTTTGCCTCACCGAAACTTGGCTCTCTAATCATTTGTTTCTCTGTTATTACATTACATAGATCATCATTTTGTCTCATTTTCTACAGCTGAATTCGAATATTTTGTTTGTACTATTTACTTTAAACCTTCATTAGGATTATTTCGAATATACTTAGTTTACAATCATTTATCCAAAACCAATTTATGATTATTATTATTGTTATTATTATCACTTACTCTCATGCACTCATCACTGTAACCATATTTGAGAAGCAATAAACTCATCATTGTTATTATTATTCACTGAAAATATGTTGTCAGTTTTGGGCTGGCTCATGAAATAACTTCATGCATAAAAAAATAAAAATAAAATGATCAATTTTCAGTTGTATCTGAAATATTCCTTAACAGTACTCGGAGAATCCGGGAGGCTTTCAAAATGCCATTTTTTTGAGCACCAACATTGATAACAGTGTCCCAATTCAAACTTTGTCATATCTTCTGTAGTTACCTTGTATAGCGGTGTATATCCTGTCACATTCCTTGTCAATGTCATTTTTTGTAGCTCATCCCGTACCATCAATTCCGCAAACCTTTCGAGAATAATCAGTATCGGTACCGCCACAGCAACCCGATGGAATGAAATCCCCAAATCAACATGGAGTACCTCATAAAACTACCCCTATTTCCCATCATGTGGTTCATGGAGTACGTGCCAGGATGCTTCCGGTTCGTTCTAGCCGGGTGCATTTTATTCAAAATGTTCAGGGATGTCCACCAATATAACAGGAACAACAAGCCCGGAGTACTCAGAAACACAAGGGAGTTTACTGAGTTCCAGAACGACTTTCAAAGCAGCAGCGGATACAATCCGTATCAAGAGATGATGCATCCTCATTGTGGACATTGACGGAGGAATCTGCACAGTATCGTTTACGTGAAATTGTGCTGTCAATAAATTATTTTCTCAACGCCACCAACATTGAATTATTTCCCAACGAATTAGGCAAATGATCATATAGGAAACCCCATATTGGGCATTGTGTGATCAGCCTTCCTGGTGAAGATTCAAGATTAAGTTTCTGTTGCATTGAATTCTACTAGATTTGTAGATCCCCCTTCGATGAATCTCCGGTTGGTCTGACCTAGCTATCTTCCAGTTATAGAAGGAAGCACATCAAGTTCGTGTACAAAGAACTGGGGCACATTTATTGAGAAAAATCATGGATCTAGAGTAGAATTTGCTGCAAACATTCTGAGAAAAATGTTGGCTTGTTCCTGTACTGTCGTAACCAGTGTGAGGACAGCAAATGAGCTGGAATTGAGAGTTCTTGCAACTGCTTTGGCGCAGGGCCAAACCGAATGGAAACCATTTGGGCACTCGATGAGCTTCGATCTTATACAGGGTAGGAATGAAGTATGGAACCAAGTTAATATCTTTCAAACGATATTCATGAAAATTTGCAGGTGAGTGCAATTGGACGAAATGCATCTGATGTACATTTTCTTGTTAATAATATACTTCCGGCTCAACCGGAAATGCCATCAACTTCTTCAATTCAAATGGGACACCCTATATATTTTTACAAATTTTGAAAGAGCTTGTGATTTTGAATTCATGCATACTGAGTTTTGTGTGAAAAAAAAATTGTGAAAACGAGGAATATAGCACTTTAATCAACCTCCTTTGAGTTTTTTGCATTAGAGCAAAAAACTATTTCGATAAACTAATTGATTTTGCGCTTGAGTTCGTGGAACCAAGCAGTTTTTTCCTTCTTGTCTTTCAATGAATTTTCATATCATCCTCCATATTCAATTTCGATTCAATTCAAAATTCGACAGGTACAAATTTTCATGAACATCGTCCTTTTCGTTTGAAATAAATCTACTTGATTCCATACTTTATCCCAACCCGTATTGGTGTTATATGCCTCTTTAGACGTGTTTATCGTTTGATTACATTCATTTTCAGCTGCAACATGTTGTAGAAATACTGCAAAAGGATTCGTTCACTAGTTATTAAATATTTATTTGACTTTAGGAAAAGATTTCTCAAAGTCCGAGAGATGCCTTTGCTGCACGTTCTTATCTTGGCTACTTTGTTTCGAGAAATAATAACTTGACTCACGGAGAATCGAGAATGAGCCGCTTGCATATTATTTCCAACAGGGCGTAGTCGATGTATGGCAGTTATTAGCAGGTACACGCGGAAACATATCGGCCATTACGGTGTCGGACGTGTCGGATATGATGCGGCAAAAGCAATCGCCAAATGGTTTTGTTTCATTTTCATTTCGCATATTGCACCAACCGCCAGGGCCGTATTCGACCGTAAGAAAAAACTTCGTTTTCTTTTCCAAATAGAAGCGAAAGCGAAGCGAACATCGCTCAATCATAAAAATATGTTCGTGAATTGTTGGGACCAAGAATTCTGAGGTTAGGTCTTCTTCTTTGCTTCTTTGTTTTTATTTTATTTGCCTGTTGAATTATGGAGAGCTTCAAGGCAGGAAGTGAGTAAGTGAATCAAAATACAGCAGTGGATTGCATATTTCGAATTCAGAAGTATTCCGGTGGAAATTGGACACGTAATAAATTCAACAAAGTATTAGAGTAGGAAAACTCAAAGTCATCTCCACAATATTCAATGCTGTGGTTGGATTAATTGTAAATGGTGAAAATGGTGAGACATGTTTCGGACATATATATCTTCAGTCTTAACAATCGGCGTAAATCTACAAGAAATTAAGTAAGGTATGGTAATAAACCTATAGGTTATGTTTAACTCACATGGTTAGAGATGAAAGTCGATACATTAAATTTAAAATTTTGAAATTATATAATGAAATGGGATTCAAACCCATCTATACGAGAGCCCCATTAGGGGGGTTGGAAATTGAAAGCACTCTTCAGTTGGAAGGTTTGAAGAATCGAGTGATACAAAGTGATGTCAATCGCCATTTTTGTACAGGTACGAGTATGAGTATCACTGTGCAAAATAAATTCAAAACTGAAATAGGAGACAAGGCCCTCTTTCGAGATTATTCTGTACGGTACAAGGATTAACAAGAAAACTGTATAAAGTTGTCAGCTGCCATCTATATAATTGGTTATGAAGTTAAACAAGGAGACTGTGAAAAATTTTTAAACTGTAATATTATTATCTTTGGCTGTAACAGAAAATAGTATATGGGTGTAATGAACGACTGTGTGAAACATTGTTATTTGAGCTATAATGTTGAGGAGGCAAGGTTCATAATAAAGTTATAATTACAAAAGGAATTTTAAGGAATTGAAAAATGATAGGGAGTCAAAATGAGTTTGTTCGTTTAACGAGATAGAGTTTGAATCTATTTGGGATTTATTAATTTCAAAAATTTCTAAAATGTTAAGTTTATTACTTTTATTACAAATATACAATACAATTCAACAAAGTATGTTACATCGAATTGAAAATCTCGTTCAGTTGAGTTTCCTAGAATTTCCTATTTAACTCTGAAAGCTTTTTCAATCTTTGGATCAGAACCTGGGGAAAGTATTAAAGTTCATCCTAAAATCCTACAGATTCTAAATACGACCCTGCCAACCGCTGTCGCTGAAAAAGGCGCAAATCTATCGGTAGGTATGTATACCATTTCGAATTTCCAAAAAGTATGGTCTCGGTTTATACTTTGTGCCACGAAAGCTACATTGTATACCGGTTGTCTATACTCTGCACATGGAAAGAAAAGCTTTTCATAGCTGCTTTGTGATGAAATATATCGAGATCATTTTAGTACTCGAATGACAATCTGTAACTCATCTAATAATTTCCATTCAAACATGGCACCATTGATGAATGTATACGAATGAAAAAAGGTACTGAATGGTACTTGAAATGTTATTGGTACTTACACGACAGTTCAGTGAAAATTGAAAGTGTCAAAAGTTCGACTTTGTGTAAAAGTGTCACAGATCCATGAAAAGTAGTACATTCTATTACAAATTCATGTCGAACTGGATTGTTACGCGGTCTGATTATTCGCCAAATATCAATAACAGATGACCTAATGAATTTCAATGAATTTTCAGAAAATCAACAAAAAATATTATTTGGAATTTTCGTTCATTGAAAAATACGCATTTTGTTGTTTCGTAGAAACCATTCAGAAGATTTGTATGCAAGTAGTCCGTCCGTGTAGAATAATTCTCCAATATAATTGATCCATTTGGGATCATCAATGTGCAACAGGTTGAGGAAAAATCGGATATCATTTGAATGGTACGCCTCCCGTGCAGACCCTGTATACAGTATCGTCTTCCGGAATATCTCTAATAGCTAGAATCTCGAGTCAAAAACCCGATTGAATTTCATGTCGGCAAGGCACGCAATCCGCAAAGATGAACTGTCGTTCCGCAATGAGCTCGTGCATACCGAGTATTTCAAATTTAATGAAACCTTTACATCGACTAATCCGTTTCTCACTCGATAGAAAACAACTATATTGATGGAACAATTCGATTTCACATTGACAGATATACAAAATTCGTATCCAACTGTAATAAGTCGTATTTCTGTCTTGGTTTTGGAGATATTTATTTTTTTCTATAGCAATGCAAAAGTCATATAGTTATACTAACAAAATGCTCTAGTTAGTATAGACACAACCAATTGTTTGCCCAAACATCTATTAATGGTAAACATTACAATATTCTGGTTGTTACAACGATAAAGCACTGTTAGAGTAACAATATCATTTGGTTACGTCTACATATTACTACATCCACTTTTTCAGTGGATACATCTCATCGAAATTAATTTTCGTAATTTTAATATTGCGGAAGCTAACAGATATGTCTGAAGTGAGACACCGTGTATACGGGGGATGTTCCATTTCCATTGTCGAGTTAGCGACGACTGTAATGAATTTTCTTGTACGGAAGGAAGGGGGTGGGAAATGCTTTGACACGAACGTATATAAAGTAAGCTACGCCCTGAGAAATAAATTATGAGTTTCAAGATCTTTGAGGAATATTTCATTCGCTCTTATGCTTGGAAGTAAAGGAAGTAAATGAAGCAATTCTGCTCTGCATTGTCGTTCATTCAGAGCGCCCAGAACCACTTGGACACTAACTTGACACCATAGAACGAAGGGTCTTTGATCTATAGTTGTTTGTTCTACTATTAGTACAAGAAGTGACTATGTCTTTGGTATGATTGATCTTAGATGAGTCCCAAATAATATAGTTAAAGTCCGGCAATCTCATTGAGAATAGAATGCCCTAGATCTCTTCATAATTGTATCTCCTGAATCCTTGTTTATTTTTTCACACATTTTATTATTTCACCATATCTATTTCTTACCAGAACTATGTACAGAACACTGGTGGAGGTATTCTGCCTTTTTGCCTATCTAACTTCTTCAACCAAAACTCTAACGTATAGCTAACTTGCATGACAGCATTTTATTCGTTATAGCGGAAAATCGCTCAAATGTCAGTTGTTAGACGGCGACACAAAAATGAAAACAAAATCAGTATTATTGATAACTGCACAATCAGTGTTATAAAAATGTTGATTCAGAAGTAGTAATTTAGGTTACTTCTCAATTTATGATCGAACTGCATAATTACAATCTCAAAACGTCAACTAATTGTACAGAAATCTGTGAAAATGTCACCATCTTCTGGGGAGTTGCATAAATATTAGGCCAGTATAGCGGAAAATGGCGTTTTTGACGAAACAAAACACGATCAGTGACTGCACCAGTGTTTTGTACATCGTTCTCACCAGGTACCAAATTTGAGTCGGCTATCAAAGATAAAAAGAGGTATAGAACACACACACACACACACAAAATGTGTGAAACTTGTCAGAGTTTAACCTGAGAACAAGATAATAATGCACAGCATGGATATTGTAATATGTATAGAATGAGAAGGTGGTATGAAGTGTACATCATCCAGAAATGAAGCCAAGACAGTTCCTCCTGGAATACCAGCATCGAGAGTTATTGGATCAGATGAGACATTTGACAGAAGTTTTGCTAGAAGGTGTCGAAACAAGTCAAAGAAATCAATGGTCGGCACAAGAACGTCGGGTTTTTCATCGGTCGTCTGAACAAAACGTTTTCGTGGTTCATAATATCGATATCAACTCCACCCATGTCATAACAGAGCCGACGTACGTGAGTGAACACAACTGGTTCATTGTTCTCTCCTCTCCTCTCGTGCACTTTTGCTCATTTTTCAAGAGCATATCAACAACGGAGTTGGCCTGGTCGTGTTTACATTGTTCTGTCGTTCCAAACATCATCCGTTTATGGTCACGCCGAACCGGGCAATAAACGACCATTTCCGTATTTGGAACGACGCAGGATAACAACTTTGTAATGCAGAGGACGAAAAAGCGGATGATTGTGGCAGAGGGACTCGCCTGATGTTCGGTTTTTCGACCGTCAGGGAAATTAAACTCGACGAAGGCATATCGAAACAGCTTCACGGAAAAACGGGATTCCTTATTTCAACTGAATATAATTGACTGGACGTATTCGTCCGAAAGAATCGAATATCATGCAGTTCAATTATAAGAGCTATTTCATCGATAGATAAAAATACCTTAGTAAAATTTTCTATCAGTACCAACATAAAATAGGTCGGTATAGATAGCCACTACTACTAGAAAAATAAGATTAATTTAGACTCAATTCAGAAGAGAGCTATTCGCCTAGTCGATGATACAACACTCATCAAATCATTGATCTCTCTAGAACATCGTAGTAAGGTCGGCGATCCCTGCCTTTTCTATAGGTACTTTCACGGTCGGTGCTCAACGGAAATATCATCTATTATTCCACCACGCGCGATTCCTAGTTAACAAACCAGACGAGCTCAGGCTAGTCACCCTTACACTGTCAGGCTCGAGACCTGTCGAACATCCCTACACCAAGCATCATTCATCAATAGAACGGCAAAGTTGTGGAATTCTTTGCCTAGTGAAGTCTTTCCTGATGCTCACAACCTCCGAACTTCAAAGAAAAATTCCAACACCTTCCTTCTCTCCCGAAATTCCACCGCTGGCTAACACGATGTTCCTCGCACATTATAGGTTTCCCATCCGCAGATGAAAGAAAAATTCATGTGACAACAGTCATCCTCTCCGATGCTTATCGTCATTGTTTCTTCAAGGTCAACCTCGCCGATGTCGAAATGCGACTCGAATCGAAAAACGCACATTGCGGTCAGTCAAACGTGACAGATTCGACGTAAACATAATGTTGCTTCGACTCCACAAAGAAAGATAATGTTCGAACCAAATATACAGCGTGATGATGAAACACATCATTGAATCATAATGTGTGCATAAGTGGTTTTTCATGGAACTGGTGAAATAAAAATCGTGTTGGACAGTTTTTTTCATTATAAACAATCGTTCCCGAATGTTTATACTTAAGTGTAACGATCACCATTTGGTGGTTCTCGGAAAGCAATAAATTATTTATGTTTAATGACATTTATCTTGAGATATTTGTTTCCTTGGACCACTTTACATCGGACGCTTGACTCGTATGATTTAAAAATCCTTTTCAGATGGATGAAGTTGGGGTCCATTGCGAGAACTGCAGAAAAAACTTCGTAGCTTACGAAGTCGAGATTATGTCCATTAATTGGTAATGAATTATGGCAAGTTTCAAATTTGGAAAAATCATGTTTCATATGGTATGGTTCTGCTAGGTTGAGATGAAGTGCCGTTGTTTTTTCTATTCATCCAATCACTTCGTAATATATGAGCGAAGTGGTAATTATTGGTAATGAATTAGTAATGAATTATGAACCGAAAGAAATTTCCAAAAACTTGTGGTCTGAGTTTTGGTTTTGCTATAGGTTGACATCGAAAATATTAATTGGCTTTTTCTTCCTCCGAATGTGAGCTGAAATTTTCGAGTTCGTAGTTGAAAAATTGGTAAGAGAAGAGTAATAAAGTTAAGCATCATTAAAAGCCAAAATTATGTGCATGGTTTTGCTATTATATAGAGTCACCAGAGCCGTTGTTTTTTCAATCGATTGAAAAGTAAGAAATTCGCAAATGTAGTGAATTCATTACTAATGAATAAGTGATGAAATAGTATATACTGGGTGGCCCAATGAAAACAAAACAAGGCCGATTTGACATAGTTATCGTTCTCAGAAAAAAAGAAAAACGCTCGAACTGGTCGATTTTTATTTGGGGAAAATATTTTGCGCATGTTTTCAACTTTCTCACTTCAAACCCATCGGAGGGGTGAGCTCCAACCCTTCAATCTCAAATGGGATAAGGGGTCAAGGGATACATCATTTTGAAGGTGATCGAAATCTGTTACCAACGCTTCCTTGTTTTCGAAATTCAATGCAGTAGTTCTCGAGAAAACACGTTTATGAAAATAATCGGCTAGTGATGATGGAAAGTAACGCTTTTTTTCCCTTTCATCACTATTTCTCATTTTGTAGTTAGAACGATGTTCATCTGAGTGATTCATGTGTTTTTTTTTTATTAAATCCTGTCCTATCCTACATTACATTAGGAATCATTCAGTTCAACGTCAGTTCCTTGATCTCTCAGTAAAATGCATACCTTGTTTCGTTTTCATTGGGCCACCCTGTATTGCTAGTTTGAAGTATGCAATAATTGGTTCTGCTAGGTAAATAGTGGTTTTATACTCATCCTTTGACTTGTTCTTGTTCTTGGAAGACGAAAAATATCCTCATTTCGATCAGACAAAGCGTCTCTGTTGTTTTTCATATTCTATAACGGCGATTCCAAGAGGGCTTCTGTTGAATCTACAATAATTTATCGTCACAATTGCAATTCTGCGAACAAGATTGATTGGCAGCTCAACTGGCACGATCCTCAAATATATCATTAAACCTGACCTTGCAATTTGCATCGAATTGGCTCCAATGTCATGCTCAGGCAAACGTTGGAACAAAAACATGGCGTAATTACTGAGTAATTTGTTGTGTAAGACGAGCCGTTGTTTATACTCGAATCAGCGTTGTTTCAACTCCCATCAATCTCAAGCTATATTAATTACGTGTTCGAACGAATCTGACTCGATATTATGATGTCTATCTACTGTGTGAATAAAAAACTTGGCCACCTGTTTTTCATTCACTCGCACAGATGAAACATGAGAGAAGCTACCACGCCTTCCTGTGTTCTTAGAAACGACTGATTTTTTTTCATCATCGTGATATGACTATCTGTAATTAAATAATATCGTGATTCTCGCTTGATGCTTAATGAAGATGAACACTGAAATGTTCCATGGGATCGAAAAGCCACTGACGATAATATGAATTCACAATAGTCTATTGAAATGAAAAAAAAAATATACAGGTTGATCTACGAATCGAGCTTCGAATACCAGTTCTTATACTTAGCAGGATTATGCGGCATGACTGATCAATGAATATCTCATGACAGGTCGAACAAACTGACGATCGAAAAATTTCAGTGTGATTTTTGTTAATTCTTCAGTGGATCGTTCTGTTGAACAATATGAATATATTCATTTTCCAGCATTTCGTGGGATTTTCTCTCCTCGTTTCGGGAAAAAATTTATATATTGTTGGTATCTTTTAACACGCATGTATCTCTCACTGTTTCGGAAATAACAACGATAAGATCGATTAAGGGAACAGCATAGACATAGGATAGGGAGCAAATATACTGAAGTGAGAATAGATAAAACAGAGGAAATACATGAACGACAGAACATTGATACAAGAAAGGAAAGAGAAACAAGAGAGACGACAGAGAAAACAGAGAGGGAAGAGAGGAAAGAACATACAGAGAGAATAGAGCGACGGGAACATAGAGAGACGAGATAAATGAGACAAAAGAGAATTAAGCAAGAAAATATAGATAAGGAACGACAGAGGAAAAAGACAGAAAAGAGAGAAAATGAATAGGGAGAGAAAATAGAGAAAAAGAGTTGAAATAGATGACAAGAGGCAAGAGAGATAGAGAGGGGGAAAAAAGAAAGAACAGAAAACATAGGGAAAATAGATGAAATATAGAAAACATAATATTGATTGAAGAGGAATAAGGAATAGAGAAAGAAGAAAGGAACAAGAGAAAAGAGAGAATGAATATATGAAAGATGAAATGAAGAATGAGAGAAAAGAGTAAGAATGTATAGATAAGAGAGCTTTCTGAGGGAACTCTGAGAGAAAAAGCTGGCTTTCTCTCCTGATAAACAAATTGAGCATCCAAAGGCATTCTTTCACATATTTTCAGACATTATCGTCCTCTAATTACAGAAGAATCTCATACGCGATAGTTTCACAACTTTAAATTCTGTCTGTAAGTTTTTCGAGGAAGTGGTACATTCATTTTCCAGCTTTTTGTCGGATTTTCTATCCTCGTTTCTAAAAAATAGAGTAGAAGTTATTGAAAATTATTTCAATATATTTGTAGTAGGGACAGATTTTGTGATCTGCCCCAAAATGTCACTGCGATTGAAATTAAAGCTTTAGATACCTAAAAGAGAGATTCTCTATTTGTCAATGACACCTTGTTTTTGAAAATACAAATAATTTTAATAAAAATAAAACCTCTACTTATCTTGGTGGACGTTTCAGGAACGAATCTGCTCCCGTTCTCAACACAATTAAAATATTTTTCTCTTCGCAAAATTGTTTCAATATGTTGTCGGTTTTGACACTGAAAAGCTTCGATCATTGAACAGACTAGATAAGTAATCCACAGCCCTGGCAGTACAGTTTGTTTGGAAGCAACATCTATAGTATCTATCTTTGTCTAAACAAGGATAGCAGGAGCTGATTCTCCCAGCACCAGTGCCGTGTTGTCAGAGGGGGTCGAAATTATCATTAATTCATGATGGAACCAAATTGAAAATCCGTAACAATTTCAGTAGTACTTTTCAGCATTTCTTGGTGGGAAAATGAACAATGACGAGACACTGTCGCAGCTGACCTATGGGTATAATCAATATAATCTAATCAATTCAATTTGAATTCATTTTTATCCATTCCATTTGAGAAAATGCTCCAAAATCTCGAATGATACGACAATGGTAACTCACCTATGAAATGACGTGTTTTGATCGCCGGTTCAAATTGTCTTTAACACACCTCGCAACGTCTCACCATTATATCAAATCACCAAAACAGGAAATAAACTGAGTTTCTGATGAATTCTGAGTACACAAAACTGAACACAAGTTGAATAATATCGATAAATCAAAACGTAAATAATGACAGATACTAAACGAAGCAATAATCGCCGTTGACTGTCAATATCAAATTGCGGTGTTGCAACGTTGAGCAAAAAGTATTCATGATACCCATATTGGTCCTCGAGCCCCCAAAAAAGTAGAATTGCTAAGTTTCAGAATAATGAAGCAATCTTATATTAATCAGAACTGATTCATAATCGTCATGACCCAAATTTATTATTATATTTGTGCATCGAACTACATGAATTCATAAAGGACTTTGAATATTATGGACTATTTATCACTTTTTGATGATTGGATATGACAACACTGGCGACGATTTGGTACTAATATTATGATAATTCTGGGAATTCATGTTAGCATCAGAATATTTGTTTTGTGATCCTTCTAGTGGGTTTGTTGTTCGTAGCTGAAAAGTGACAATTTGGCAGACGAAGGAATTCTGGTTACAAGGTGTTTTTATTAATTGATATCGAATTTTCCATTTTCATATTCAAGTTTCAGAAGTGGATGCCAAGTTCTATCTATATCAACTGAACAAGAAGCAATATTATTGTCTCCGTTCAGGAGAATGCAAGCAGACTCTTTGATTTTCCGTTTCTGGTTGTTGTCTTCTTTTCCTATGATCTTAATATTACCCCAATCGGCCATATGTTGTCCATTTTCAGTAAGGATATGTTCAGCTAATTTTGATTTGTCAGTATATCTTTTCTTGATATTGTTCTTATGCTCTTTCATCCTTACTGAAAGAGGCCTGCTGGTTTCACCGGTATAATATTTTCCACAAACACATGGTATACTATAAATAAATCCCACAAAAAGCTGGAAAATGAATGTCACAACTTTGTTCAGAACGAATATCGTAACAGTCTGAAGTGAAGCTCAGTTCTTTCTTGTACAATTTCGAACTCGATTTTGAAGGCTCTAGTTTCGCAAAACGAATTGGAAACGGTTACGTGATGCAATCGGCCTCTGATCTGCATAACATGATGCATTATTGCGACCGAAAAAAAAAAAAAAAACGAAACTTTTACCGCAACACCCGCAGAAGGAGATTTATGCCCTGTCCTGGCTTGTCCTCTGAGTATTCAAAATAGCATAAATAAACTGGTTGCGTATTGAACGTTATCGCGACATACAGGGTCATTAATATTTTCGGTTAATCGGCCTGCAAACACGAGCTCTCTCGTAATTATCGATTATGATGATGATAATAATTTGAGACGTTTATACAGGTTATCGAGAGGAATTATCAAAATCAGATATACAGGGTGGTCTGTTTAACTTGAGAATCATAACTCGAAAACCATTTAAGCTAGAAAACAGCACAGTTTCATTTATTCAATTTCCGACTGAAGGATCTATTTTTTTTTTCTCAAGATTGACAATGAGACGAACTGTTCCAGACATTTCCTCCTACGACTCAAAGTTGTCATGATGAGAAGTTGAGTCATTCATGTTCTTGAAAAACAGGAGAAGAGATTTCTTGAAGAAATTAAGAATATTTATCGAATAATTGTATTAACTGTATCAGTAAGGAAGAAAGAACAAAATAACGATATCAAGAAAATAAATATGACCAAGTCAAAATTAGCTGAACATGTCCTTACTGAAGTGATATTAAAATCACAGAAAAAGAAGATAACAACAAAAAAAGAAAAATCAAAGAATGCATTTTTCTGAACGGAGACAATTATATTGCTTCTTGTTCAGTTAGAACTTGGCATTCACTTCTTGAAACTGAACATGAAGATAAATTCAACTTTAATTAATGAAGAAACACCCAGTAACCAAAAATTTTGTCTGTATCACTCAGTGTCAAAAGACTCTGAGTGATAATTTTCCAGAGAAAACAATAAGATGTACAACACCGTACAACAATAATATGAGTAGAAATTTTGATATTCATTTAAACAAATGTGTCACTGACAAATAGAGAATTTCTCTTTTAGGTATCTGAATTCCAAGCGTAGTGACATTTTATGGCAGATCATAAATCTATCCTGACAACAAATGTATTGGACAATTATTATATTTTCATTTTTTATAAACGAGGAGAGAGAATTCCAAAGATTCAAAAAAAATTATCAAATCCAATCCGATAGGTATACACTCGTGTACGCAAAAATGGAATGGCGCTAAATGAAAAAACGCCTATTAGAACATTTCCATCACCGACCAATTATAGTCAATCAACTTCTGAACGTACAAGTACGTATACAGAGCGCTCCTAATTGTGTTATTCTACACTCGATTTGTTTTTATTTGTTTTTATTGAATTAGGCCTTTCGATGGGGCCCTTATACGGCCATATTGTTGACAGGTCGTTTATTCAATAACGTGGGGCCGTATTCAGCATTTACATCGTGATTCGAGCGATAAAAAAATTTAATGCATCATTGATAGCTCACGTGAAACGGAACTCAAAAGGTCCGCAAATATTTACAGTTATGTGATGAATCGCAGATTTTGCATGTTGCAGAACGCAATCACATTCATTCGGAATCAGAATCGACGAAATTTTTCATCGAAAAATGATTTGACATTTTTGCTCCTCTGACAGCGGCTGTCGCTTCACTTTGAAATAACGTACAAAATTGTTCTGAATCAGATGTGAAATTAATAAAACAAACAACAAACTTTCCAAGAGTAGTAAATTTCATTATTGATATTGTTAATAAATAAGTCAAATGTCATTGTGTACATTATGAATAATTATTCTAGAAGGTAATTTATGGATCTGGAATTACCCTCGGTACAACCATACTGTCTTTTATTCGCTTTCAATATAGTCCATGGATCGTCACGTTGTGATTTATTAACAACTGCCACGAGATTTTGATCTGATAATGCGAAAACGGCAATGGCAATGCCTTCGTTAATTGGACTCAGGTTCATTAATCAAGCTTTGTTTGCCTCAGCTGACGAAGACTCTTGATTGCGATATAGAGACTGATATCTATATCGGCACGATCAAGATTTCCTGGATAATGATTGATTACTCGGCAATTTTTCATAGACGTAATTGATTGTCCTTCATTTTGCTGAACCCTTCGTCAAATGCAGTGTGTTACCCAACTATACAGGTCTAAGTTGGGTCTGTATTTGCACGGAACAGAAAGACCAGTTTTTGTGAAGCAGTTTTCGCAATGGACCTCACATGATCGTCCCATGAGAGACGTGTTGGTGGGGACACCCAGCATGGATACTGACGATCACATAGGAACAGTGGTACCCGACATCATCAAATTGGGCATTGTGTGATCAGCCTTCTTAGTGAACATACAAGCTTGAGTTTTAGTTGCATTGAACTGTACTAGATTTTCAGATCCCCATTTCAAAATTCTTGTTAGATCCTCATCAGATCCCATTGAACTCAATTCCAAGTTTCATGATTCTTGGTAGAGCGAAGTTCGACAGGTCTCGAGCCTGCCAGTGTAGGGGTGACCAGCCTGAGCTCGTCTATTATGTTTACCCGGACCTGTCTGAGTCATCTTCTCGCAGATCTCACTTGATCGTCCCATGAAAGAGCGCTGTTGGTGATGACACCCAGCATGGATATTGACGACCTCATAGGAACAGTGGTACCCGACATCATCAAATTGGGCATTGTTTGATCAGCCTTCTTGGTGAACATACAAGCTTGAGTTCTTGTTGCATTGAACTGTACTAGATTTTCGGATCCCCATATTAGAATTTATGTCAGATCCTCATCCAAAGTATCGACCTATAGAGGACAAGGTGGTATAGAAGTTTTGCTATAAGACCTTGGTGCCAAGCTCGGTCGAATGTTTTGGAGATATCAGCCAGACACAGAGCTGGTTTATCAGATGACCTCCATGTTAATTGCTAATACTTCAGTGCAATGGGTCTATAATTGACATATATCGACAAACGTACCTATACTCCTGTCTCAGTAAATCTGTCATTTCTTTGTAAAAATACAGGTTGCTGAAAAAATCCGAAATTATGAGACTAGATTTGATAGTGGTGGCCGAGGTGATGTTGGCTTTCTAAACTACTTTTTCCATTGTAACTGACATTCGATCATCAACCTCAATCCTGGATTTCCATGATTTGTCTTACATAAATATAGATCTCAATGTAACAAATTGCGGCTTTTCCTTTTAAATTGGTCGCTCTTTGCTGCTCGACTATCGAGTTCAGATATGAAGAGATATCTGATAGAAAAATCTATTATTACTGGCTAGTTTCTTGTGAAACTTTTTCTACCTTCACGCTTTCATAGACTCGTAACGGGCTGATAAAAATTAGGTAATGTCGGATAGAGTAATAATCCAATAGAGTTTCTTGTAACAATGAAAAATTTGTACACCGAGCAAGAACAATCGAATGCGATGATTTTGATGTGGAATTAGAATTTTAATTACTCCGATTGCTATTGAAGATTTGTCAAGCATCAAGCTGAACATAGGGAAGATTCGTCTATAACCATTATACGGTTGGAACCTCGGTTGAAACCAAGGTTAAAACTGATTGTTATATACCTAACCAATGGTATCCAAAAAGTTTTCGCGATAAGCTTGGAGACCGGGTCGCTCTGAAGAGATTATTTTGTATTTTGATGTGATCTTCTGCATTGTACATACTTCAATGTATGGAACAAATTTGATATTCCTTTGATACGGATGGTTGAGGAAAAACCTCGAATTAGTCGATTTTTTCTCAGTGGCTCAATCTTTCAGTCATATCAGATATATACAGGATGATTCAAGGAAGTATTTAGAGTAAAGCTAAAGTAGACAGTTCTTTCAAATACAAACGTCTGTATTAAATTCATTATTCGAATAGAGATTTTTTAGGAGTTCAACGATACCAGGATTTTTGTGTAGAGATGCTACGAAATTTCGTGATGAATATGCATAATGAGGATTAGACCATCCACATACATATGTCTTGTGTGTGCAGACATCTTGGAATGACTGTCCAATTTGTTTCAATTAAATTCATTCGTTTCAGTTTCATGTAAGCAAAAATATATAAAGTGTGGACAGAAAGATTGTTTGATCTATGGATGATATTGTCACTAAATTTGGGTGGCTCAAATCAGGCGAAAATATTTTTTTATTTGTGTCATTATTCACTCGTGAGATTTTCGAAGAAAAATTGTCATACATGTCGAAAAGATAAATCCTTTTTATCTCATTTGAGTTATACCTTAATATATCTCATGTTCAATTGAAACATTAGAGGACATGTACAAGAGTTGTTGTTCGAAATGGTTAGAACTTAATTTTTTTTATATAGTACTGCATGTTTTCGTTACTTTCATCAAATGAATTAAATTTTCCGGGAGCATAAAAATAATGTCATACTTCGTGCAACACAAAATTAATGAATATATTAATTCAGTTGATCAAGTTTTCTGTCAGAACCTTGAAAAGAGTTCAAATTCAAAATGACGTGACCTCTTTGCGTAAATTCTAAATGTCAGAGCTCGTGTCAGAAATAGTAATTCGGGTGACTGGTGCATAAAACTTAGCAATGAAAACTTGTGCGAGTTGCACACATTATTTTTTCAACGACCGAATTAATTTGATGTATTTTTTTGAGATATTCAGATTACCAACTGTCAATTGGATATTCAAATCTAGTATTTATTAGTGTCAAAGACCGGTGTCAACAAAGACAAGTTACTTTTTGCAATAATGCAAAAATAATTTTTGCACTACTGTGTTGAAATTCGTAGTGGAGTTTCCTAGGGAAAAATATTTTCAATTACACGTCACTTGAAGCCAAAAATTGAAAAAATAAGCCAATTTTGGAGGACATAAAATAACATGAAATTTGGGTCAAGAATTAGGATCGAAATAAAAATTGTTGTATTTTTTTTTCATTTTTCTAGTTTTTTTTTGTGGGATTTCCTTCCGTCGTTTCTGAAGAATAGTTACATAAATTAAAATAATCATTTCTATAAATTCGTGGTATTGATTGTTCTACTTCATTAGACACAATCAAGACGCTTGTCCCAACATCTCTGCTAAAAATACCTGCGTGTTTATGAAAAATAAACAGGTATCCAAAATAAACACGGAAGTCCTCTTTACGCAATAAAAGATCAAAACATACCTATTATTTTTAAAAATAAAACCACATGCACCTCCGAAGTGGGTCACTGAACGAACAAAAAAAAACAGACAGTCAAACCGATCGATAAGTCACTCAATAATTCATTAGGATGTAATAATCGAAGGCGGTCATGAGAATAGGTCGTTAAAAATTAATCTATCGTCATTGATAGTACGGTACTATCGAATTTGTCAAAACAAAACCGGCCGTCTAACGGACATGGGACCATTTTTCGAAGTCCGCGCCGTCTAAAACAAAACACGCGCGAGACTGACCGGGTCTGAGTGTGCCATGCTCAGTAAACGAAACAAACGAAAGATTACGTCGGCGACGTTGCCACATGATCTCCACACAAATTCTTCATCATTCTTCTGGAATTTGACATCGAAAATGAATAAATTCTTTAGTCTCTAGTCTTGATTTTGCTACTGAAAACCTGATTATTTATTTATACTAATAATAATAATGATAGTAATGTACGTGTGAGTGCGATAAAACGCAGGTGTGTTTGGTAAAATCATGAAAAAAATATCCTAATAAGCAAAAGAGATCAATGTTTTTATAGGTAGATACTCAGTATAACATTTACACGTTTAACATTTACAGTAAAAAGTGAAAAGACTTATAAAAATATCATATATGTTATTATACAATGAAATTATATGCCATAAAAGTATTTGTTGAAAATATAATATCGAAATATTCCAAAAGAGACGCTGACAGATGAAAATACGTCTCATAAGAATTATTCCACTGTTTTGTCATTCTGCTCTCATAATCAATAATCAACAGATAATTCAATAATTCATATTGAATAAAAGTGTTCTTTCCTTATCAGTTGAAGTCAGTTTCCACACTGCTTGTTCATTTGTCACGGAGTCGTTCATTTTACTTACCTCAAAATTTCGTGGTTTTGTGAAATTTCATCGTGACTTGAGATATGATTTTCCGAAAGCAAAAAAAAGATCGCTTCATTACACGATAAATTAACGATCCTGATTATTCCTCGGGAACATAAGTCACATATTCTAACCCTCTCGTATTTTGATCAGATGATCAACTATAACACGATTATCCTTATATTTCATAAATCTACCGATTTTCCTTACGAACCGGCAACACGGCTCGTCTTAAGAACACGTTCACTGGGTTGCGTCTGTAACGCCTCCACCTTTTGAAATAAGACTAAACAACCTTGCCGTGATTATAGAGATTTGGATCTTAATTTTTAATTTCGATCATTTGTACCTACATGTATTTATGATAATCAGTTTGACATGCGTAATTTTAATAGTTCGTTGCGTAATCTAGAATGAACGAAATGTGGTGAGCGTTGACATTTGTTTTCACGAAACAATTAACAAGTACTTATACCTCAATTGTTACTGATCACCAGAAGAGAAAATAATTCGAAAACCTTATTCCGTAATTTTTTTACATGAACTTTCTTGATTACGAAATAATATTTTTATTGTAATTGCCAAAAATAAAAAAAAATTACGTCCTTCAGACATATAATGTTTCAGATGAAGTTATACCTTCTCAATCTCAATATCATCTTGGATTCCAAAAATGTAATATTTCAGGGGATAATGCAATAAGAAGAAAAAAATAGGTAAAAAATGGCATGTGGGGTCGACTCACGCATAATTTGAACCGTTTTTAAAATATCCATTTCGAAAGATACATGTTTTTTGTGGTGTTAAAATTTGAGATTGTAAGATTTTTCCTACTCGTTTCTCAAAATAAAAATAGGAATCATTTCAATATAATATTTGTAGTGAGGACAGATTTGTGATCTGCCACAAAATATCACTGCGAAGAGAATCTCACTATTTGACAGTGACACCTTATTTACCTAAAAAGTCGCTTATCTTGATGTAGTGGAAAGTTTCGTCTCAAACATTTTGAGCTCATACCAGTAGTAGAAATCGTCGTTTCAAAAATGAAAAATACATACAGAGAAGCCAGACCTGGAGTCTTTTTTATTGATTCTGCAGAATAGAGTGAGTACGTTAACCAATATCCAAAAATAAATACAGGGTGGTAGAAAAGTTAAGAGCAAAAATGATAGAACATCGAGCACCTCGGTTATATTCCCCAAAGAAACACTCTGAATATAATATTGAAAGTGTAATTTTTTCTCACGGATTCACCTATCTCGCTAGACGAGGCAATCGAGCATTTAAATTCCTCTTATTGTATACAAACTGATCGCACGTGCCAGGAACCTGCAGGTTATCCGTCTTCGGTTTCATAATAGCACGGAAAATAAACGGTTCCTGGACGAATCTAAAAATATTTTTTGTCGGTTGCCACACTTTCTTCGTTGAGCAAGTAGATTATTTGCACCTGGATTCGATCGAAAACGATACTGAGCCTGATTTCCGGCTCTAACGAAGCCAAACATAATATACAGGGCCTGCAAGTTCAGAGGGTTCTATTCGAAAAGATGTTCCTCAGTTTATATTCAATTATTGTTTTTGATGCATATATATGAATAAACTACATTTTTAATTTCACAAATACCTAATATATAGTAATATAGTGGAGTCTAATGTATGGAGTCTTCTTGTTTTACCTGTCTGAGACAAAATTGGGTTTGCTTAATGTTATTATAATTACTTTGTAACGAAAAGTATATCTATGCAAAAATAAAAGTTGATCTGTACACATACAGGTCCTCGGATCTTGGTGTACATACCAGTATGTACTTTTAGAAAACTATTCATTAGTATGAAATGTAAATGTACTTCACATGGAATGAATGAAATAAATATTCGTAATTCATAAAAAAAACCTGGAGACAAACAGTTGTTGCTTCCTTACTTGTTAATGCCCAATTTGATGATGTCGGGTACCACTGTTCCTATGAGGTCGTCAATATCCATGCTGGGTGTCACCACCAACAGTTCTCTCTCATGGGACGATCATGTGAGGTCCATTGCGAAAACTGCTTCACAAAAACTCGGTTTTCTTTTCCGTGCGAAGAGATACTTCACATCCCAGCAACTGCTTATGATCTACAAAGCACAAATTCGACCTGTCCTGGAGTACTGTTCACATGTTTGGAGCTCAGCCCCCAAACATACGCTGAAGCTCTTAGATTCAATCCAGAAGAGAGCTATTCGCCTAGTCGATGACACGACACTCACCAAATCATTGACCTCTCTAGATCATCGTAGAAAGGTCGGCGATCTTTGCCTTTTTTATAGGTACTTTCACGGTCGGTGCTCAACGGAAATATCATCTATTATGCCACCACGCGCGATTCCTAGTAGACAAACCAGACGAGCTCAAGCTGGTCACCCCTACACTGTCAGGCTCGAGACCTGTCGAACATCGCTATATCTACCAAGCATCGTTCATCAATAGAACGGCAAAGTTGTGGAATTCTTTGCCTAGTGAAGTCTTTCCTGATGCTTACAACCTCCAAACATTCAAGAAAAATTCCAACACCTTCCTTCTTTCCCAAAATCCCACCGCTGGCTAACACGATGTTCCTCGAACATCATAGGTTTCCCTTTCGTGTTGTCCAAAGATAAAAAAAAATCAAGTCGAAATGTCTTGCTGAGAATGAATACACATTCTTTGAGCTCTCGATCTTGAATATGTTCGATGATTTGGTCATTGCAAATTCGATCGGAAATCACTTTTCAAAATAAATCGAATCTTCTGATTACATAGATTAATTTACTATTCAAGAGTGAATAAATTGAATGGTTCACTTGGAACTCAAAATAAATATAAATTTTCCATCGGAAAAGTAAGAAAAACGGTTTGGCCACATAATGGAATACATGTCTAGTGTCACCTGGCCTAAGCAAAGTTGCCTTTCTAAGAAACAAAGAATCTTAACTGAAACATTACTTGTGTGGACACAAAACAATATTTCAGAGTACCATATTAAGTAACTGGCGGCATCGAACCAACAGTATAGAATAACATTGTTTGGTCATCAATTAAACCTGAGAGCATAAAAAAGTTACAGCACCATAGGATTTCCCGATAACTAGATGAATCAGAACTAGAAATGGGCTTATAGAAAAAAACATCGATGTTTGATACACAGGGCGTACATTAATTATGTACAATGAATTCAAAAGACGATTTTTCGAGTGATTTCAAAGATAAAAGTTCATGTAAAGATTTGCCCTAGCTTGCTTCGTTTTCAAGACACAAGTTCTTGAACTTTCAATAAAGAATTGGATTTTCGTAAAATCTCAAATAACATTCACTCAATTTGCTTGTAATTCAGCATTATTAATTTTTCGAGGTGAGGGGCTGATTTAGCTCGAACTTGATTGAATTTATCAAGTCCCATGGGCGCCTTGACGAATGTTTTCTACAAAGAAGTACGTCACAGATTTTTAATAATTTTTATGTATTTTTTCGGATGAGGCATCTGAAAATACAACTATTTCGTATCTTCTAAATTTTTCGAGAAACGAATAATGAATCAAGCAATTGTAAATGCAATAAAGTGGATTTAATTCTGCTTTTCACTCATTAATAGCAATCTAGTCGAATTGATTCTGATAAGGAAAGATTCATGTTTTGTAGTGGTAGTGTTGAGGTAAAAAGAATCATTTATTATTTATATTTAATAATAATCGATCTTTACGAATCATCGATATATTTTGCCCATCCCTCTCCATGGAGGATTCGTTGATGATTCAATCTCCTGTCTTTCACTGAAAAGGTCATCAATCTGCCTTCATCCTATCTCGAACGAGCATATTGATGTTTATGTGACTACTGTATGAATGAAACACGCATACTTTACCTGAAGACGAACCTTGAAATATCTTTCTTTTATGATATTTATGTACCGGTTCAACAGCCGCATTTATCGAAATTCATCAGTCGAAATATCTCAGGCCGTGGAAGCCAATAAAATCACCTTTTTTGGAGAAATCGGACTGTATATTTGAATGCCACTCGGAGGAAATATGGAGAACATATTTTATTGTGAAGTAATTGAAGTGAAAATTGGGACACTGTTTTAGGAAACTCTAATATTGTCCAATTTGCGCTTTTTGATAGCAATTTTAATGTTTTAATGGCAATTAATAGCTCTTTAGTGGTGTCGATGTTAGGGATACAATCTGATAAATGTGAGCATTTTTTTACAGAATGTTTGTGTTCTCTACTTTATTACATGTATAGGTTATCTATTCAGAATCAAGCTTATTATTCAAAGTCCGGGGACTAGAATGTATCAATATTAAATTCTCGACGACCAATCGCAGATTTCCAGCTTTATTTTTGATGTTTTATTTTCTAGTCCAAAGACGTGTTTATCTGAGTATTACATTTTTATTTCAATCATTTGAATTATGGTTCCCCCTGTAGGTAGAAAGAGATTTATGACTGAGATACAGGATTTTTTTCTCATTTTGACTGAATCTTCGTGGAAGTCGTAAAGAAAGTATAGTCTTATACTCGCTTGTTATTCTTTTGGACGATTTCATCCTCGAGAATGATAGCTATAATTATATTCCGCTGATACCATTATTACGATATCAAAATATTCGGGAGTGATCTCGTAAATATAAATTTGTCAATAATAATGTCCACAGTGCTCTCTCAGACTATTATCTGTTGAATCAACAATTTCCAACAGTAGCATTCAGAACGTCCATAAACCATAAAAGAAAACCGCGTGATTCGAGTTGCCCTTACCTGAACCACCCTGTATACGACGAGTGGAAAATAACACAACAGATGGATGAAAATGATAATTTCACAATTTCGAGGAAGCACAATTAAAATTATGAATTCTGATCGTGTTTTTATAGTTCATCCGAAAGCTCAAAGCATAACCGTGCATCAAACTTACGGTTACGCAATAAAAAAAAAACAACAAAAAAATGCTGACAGGACAGGTTGTAGACCCGGCAAACTGGTCCAAAGTCATCCCATGAAATAGTAATTTCTACGGAGCAGCTGACTTTGGCCAGGACATTCTTTGGTGTCTCGTGCCAAAGTCCCGTTCAATCTATCCCATCACACGTAATATTGGCAAGCATTTCCGATCTATGTATCTCTGGATCAAGATCATCAGTAAAAAGGAAAAAATATAGTAATTATTCTAGATTTTCGAGAATTTCTCTCCTCGTTTCTCAACAATGTCACTGCGCTTAAAATTGAACCTTCGGATACCTGAGAGAAAAATTCTCCATTTTTCATTCCATACGGACATGAGTTGTCCAGTATTAGAATCTATTGTATTTCTGCTTACATTGATCGTGAACATCATCATTTTAAGGTTACCCAATTTCCAATAATTCCTATACCCATTATAATTATTCGTAATTTCATTCTTCTCACATTTTCAAGATTCGTCACGAACGTCGTTATTTTGACTGCAAACAATTTAAATGAACGATTAAATTTGTGAAGATACGTATAGACCTGTATAATTTTTTTATACACGGTAATTCGTAAGGCGTATTTCATGATCCATCCATTGTTTCATCACAGAAGCCAACCAAGGTAGTTACTTAGGATTGCTTGGGGCCTGATTCAAGAGAAAATAATGATGAATTCGGAAGTTTACTAGATAGAATTTGGGGTGTCTCTGATATCATCGCTGTGGGTATCGTGTGATCTGCCTTCATGGTCCAATCTATATCGACCTATATCTACATCTTATATCTTAGGCCTTATTAAATAACATTCAAAGCGTTTTTTAATCATTTAAAACTTGAAAAATTAGTACATCTTGAAATTTTTCACACTATGTACGGTATATACAACATCTTCTGAATGTCTTCCATCTTCCACTTCAACTCTGGTTCTGGCTTCCTTCCAGTTTTTTCCACTAAAAAAGTCAAGGGCTGTGAGATAACCATCAACCTCAAGTCTGACAAGATGAGACTGACGAGATGTGAAATGGCCCTTAACGTATTCGTACCGAAATTATCTCCCCGTTCTCATCTTTTTTGTGAATCCTATCTTTTAAAGACTTCTTTCGATCGAGCTGGGTGAAATCGTCACGTCATCTCTTGTATGGAATCTTTTTGAGCGTCAAACCTGTATGTGGGAGCAGAGCTTCTCGCTTTCAGAGCGGCACGCCTGAATGATTTTGGAACAAGCAACAACTGTAAACAGTACACAGTCTGTTTCCATGGACGACATTCAAGAGATGTTATCTTTCGTACATCGTGTTAAGAAAAATCTCTAAATGACCCAGCACCCAGTACATCGCCGCTTGCGGCACATCTCACAATCACGAAGCCATAAAACATATATTACGAGAAGCGGATCAACGGCGTGTGGGTGGCTCTAAAAAAGTCCGCTTCGAATTCCATTTCATCTCTTTTCTTCGCGAGATTAATGTCCATTATCAGTAAATGGGAGTTATACAGGTCGCGCATAAATCCCACCTGGAGGAACGAGAGAAAAAATCGAGGTGTCATTCCGAGCAGACGAGGTCTTTCGGAAGTCTAATCTACGGCCCTCGATTGTCCATTTGTCAAGAGCTCGAGAGGCATCGCCCTTCATTTTACGGTTGTTAACCGCCATAAAAGATGGGTGTTCGCATTGGGTCGATACGATCTAATCAAATCGAATCGAAAATATTATTTGGTATTTGTGGTGTGATAGATTATCATTATCGCACATTATACAACGCTCGGGATATTTTAATTAATCGTTTATCAATCTTCATCTTCAGAATGACGAGTTTTTCAACACAATGATATGGTGGAGGAATTTTCAGATTGTGATTATTTCGTTGATTGAAATTCGAACACCGACTAACGCAGAAGCAATACAGTGTGGAACAGCCAAATGGAATAAATTCGACAACAAATAAATGAGGGTGTGTTGGGAAAAACGCTTAGACTCGTCGATTTGTATTTTTGAATGCTTATTTTTTTCAAAAAAATTAAATTATATTGAGTGTGTCATGTGACAGTGATCAATACGAACTTTCTTATTACGAATGGAACACCCTGTATTTCATTTGATTTTTAAATTCTCAGTGAAGAGCTGATTTCATCGATATACCACACTTGGGGGTCTACCGGAAATGATTACAGAGATATAGTGTGTGAAAAATCGATATTTTTCAACTATAGGATTTCTTTGCGTCGAAACTATTCATTATTACCTACTGTCATTTGATTGAAACAAATATAGGGTGGTGCAGAATTCAGAAAATTGATCATCCTGTATCTGTCCCCAAATAAATGTCAGTAGATAGTGAATTGAAAATTAAGATAGAGACATGTGAGTCGTTTCGACCAATAATGCATAGTTTCGACAAAAAAAAATCATTACGTTGAAAAATTTCACACCCTCTATCTCTGTAGTCATTTCCGCTAGACCCCAAGTGTGGTGTATCGATGAAATCAGCTCTTCAGTGAGAATTTAAAAATGGAATGAAATACAGGGAGTTCCATTTGGAATAAGAAAGTTGGTATTGGCCACTGTCACATGACACACTCAATATAATTTAATTTTTTTTGAAAAAAATGCATATTCAAAAATACAAATCGACGTGTTCGAGCGTATTTCCCGACACACCCTCATTTATTTGTTGTCGAATTTACCAGCCTTCGACCAATAAGATATTTTGTCCTCACCCTCAGTCTATTCAAGGACGGGTAATCCGAAACTTCTTGCAACGTTTTTATCAGTTTCCCGGAATAAAAGTTCCCGATGTCGGACGTCGTCTCCAAGAAGGCCCCTTCCTAGTTCCTGGCAGAATAGTCACCTGTCTAATCTGACTTCTAATCAAACTCCGAATATCATTGGCCACTTGTTCCGATGTTTTGCTTGGAGATTCAGTTTTGTAGGCATTCACAGACCAGTTTTGGTTACCAAAGTCAGGTCTTTGAAAGATCACTCGGTTTCTCCTTACTCACTGGATTCCCGTAATGATATTTTTTTGCGAAGCGAGTGTAACATGATGAATTTGCAGCGAAAGGGTGAAATAACCTTGTCATATCAGTCATAACATAAAGTACGACACTCTAAGCGTATTTTCACTGAGGACAACTGAATATCCCACCAAATCATCGTAAATTTGGCACACCATGAATACGTCGGAATCATCGATCGGTTCGGTATTCAACAAAGCACGCTGTGTGTGTTCGTGTGCAGGTATATGTCATCGAGCATCAAGCAAGCCATTCGGTTGACGTTGTTTGATCTCGTACAATCAATAGAATGTAATGGACATCGTGTATATCATCAAATGAGTCCTTCACGACGTTGAGAATAGGTGCTTGATGAAGACGATAACGACTACAATGCGATAAGATTCTTTTGAACACTGGAGAAACACAAAAATTTCTGTTGTTTTGTTTCGTTTTCACTTCATGGGCTGGAATGAGAATACAGTCCGTTGTTTGAGGGCAACAACCATAGATATACAATGTATACAGGGCTGTTTGAGTTGGAGTAAATGCATTGGAGACAATTTCGAAATTGTACTTTTTCCTATCTATCTATCTATCTTTTTATTTTGCGAAGCTCTCAGAAAACTTCTGGTACTTTGTAGAATCTAAATCTAAATATATGGTTAATTTTTTTTAGTGCCAATAGTCATGTATCATATTGGCGTAGTACTTTCATCTTTTTTTTTTGTAATGTTTATTCAGCGTATGACATATAGATTACAAGAAGTATAGCATATAGATTATAAGATGAATATAAGTATCACAGTATAGTACTGAACTACAGAGGGTTTCAGAAATGTTGAACTATTACCAGTAAAATTTCGAAACTTTTCAGATTTCAGCACAGCATTTTTAATATAGCTACATCAGATTTTTTTCGACCTAGCTGATCTCTCATCGTTACTGAGATGGAGGAGAACTTCAATATGTATCTAACGAATTTATAACATGTGATTATACTTCTTTGCTTCTTGTTAGAGAAATTATTAATAGTATTTTCTACCAATTTTTCGTTTGACCAGAAGTTTGGTGGGAGAATGTTCGCTCCAAAACTGTGAAATTCTGCTGGCAAATATATTGAAATAAATTAAGTGGGATTGATTGGAAAAGTATATCACTTACCATTTGTGATGGCGATTTGGGTTTTCTGTTGATGTCTGGAATTTTCTGACAGGCTGCAAAAAATATAAATAATCAAAAATTCATTCTTGATTTACTCTTCGACTTTCACTATTTCCAATTCCAACACTCTTCAAATACGGAATATGCTCGGTACGCCACTGTAACGGATCCATCCAACGCTTTTATGATCGCATAGGTAATTGCTTCTAATTCTGAAGGGTGTGAAATGTCGATGCGGTAACTCGAAGTGTGGGTTTATGAATGAAATCCACATTACCATTATGGGTGTTGATAATATTATTTGTCAAATGGCGACGATGATATTGCAAGATCGTGAATTCAACGACGAGAGACATGGGTATAGGTGGGTGGTTTCACCGAATGCCTATTCACTCATTTGTTCTTCCGTTGATGTCACTTCACTCTGTCCTAATCTTCAATTTTTCGAAGGATCTTGAGCTTAATAATAAATAAGCCATCTTAACTTTACTAAACACGCTTTAATAATTCAGAGTATGGACTGCTTGACGAAACAATTATGCTCCTTATACAGGGTGGTCCAATAAAAACGAAACAAGGTATGCATTTCACTGAGAGATCAACGAACTCACATTAAGATAAATGATTCTTTATGTAATGTTGGATAGGACAGGATTGAACAAAAAACATATAAGGCACTTCTTAGATGGACATTGTTGTTAGATGAACAATGAGAAATAGTGATGAAAGGGAAAAAGCGTTACTTTCCATCACTAGCCAATTATTTCCATAAACGTGTTTTCTCGAGAATTACAGCATTGAAATCCATAAACAAGGAAGCGTTTGTGAGAGATTTCGATTACTTTCAAAATGATGTATCACTTGACATCTTATCCCATTTGAGATTCAAGGGTTAGAGCTCACCCCTCCGAGGGGTTTGAAGTGAAAAAGTCGAAAACATACGCAAAATATTTCCCCCTCGAATGGAAATCGACCGGTTCGACCGTTTCTTCCTTCTGAAAACGATAACTATGTCAAATCGGCCTCGTTTCGTTTTCATTGGGCCACCCGGTATGCATGTTGTCAGAATAAACCACAATTCAGTTAATTAAAATCCAAAGCATTGGTATAACAAATACCACATCCGACATCATAGAATTTGAGGTTATTGTTCAATGTTCATCTCTCCTGCTGGTCTATAAGCGATGTTGCCACGTTTACAAAACGATATGTCCAGTGTGAATTAGTTGGTCTTCTACCTACAGCATTGGGGTCAATGCTCGGGTTAGTGGATATCAAAAATTAATTAAAAATCATTTGTGATTCCCAGGCTTCGAAATCGATTAATATATAACTATTATTGGATTAATATTGTTGCAGTATGAATGCCTCTAAATTGAACAGAACAGCACAGAGCATTCGGAAATTTGACAAGCCAGTTATCAAGGATTCTGACGCCTACTCGATTGGTTTGCCGACCGATTTCAGATGTGAAAAATCGTGACGTGAATCTACTTACTGACAGATTCGATGACTTCCGCAAGAAGAACGCCGTCGCTGCAATCTGTCGCCAATGAATTGACTCTTTTCTTGCTCCTGGCCTTCTCCAAATAATGGTTGGCCCAGTCCGTGTAGATCTGCAACAAAATGAGATTCCCATGAAGATCTTATGAAAAATTTCATATCAAACAGGGTTTTTAGGATATTCATGTTCACTACATACTAAAAATATAACTATTAGGCCATGCTACGAACATTGACCTTGCGTAAACTTCGAAGACTGCCGATACGTGATGTAGGTATATGTTCGTACATATGTGTACAGCTTATTCACATTGAGTTTGTGTGCAAACGTTGTCACTCCATAGCTGTGAGACATGATATAATAGATTTGCGCATAATGAACGTCAAATAACTCTACAAATGGACATCCATTTCCAATCAAAATTGTCGTGGTATTCATGTTAACAGCCCAAGTTCCATGTATTCGAGGATGGTCTTCTGAAGTAGAAAGGGAAGGGAAATAAAGGGAATAAATTTCATATTTCCGTATATTTTTTGGTGTTGTTCACATTCATTCTTCTTTGGAACGATAAATATTATTTTTATCAACATGAAATGAATCTGATCTGAAGAAAGGGGTTACTTGAGAATCTTTAATTTTCAGATATATTTCGCATTTCCGTGACTTGCACAATACGAAGTGGCACTTGAGGTTGTCCATTTCTAATGTAAGAATTTCCCACAATACTGCTAAGCAACCAAACAGTCTCCACAACAATGTAACGAAGTTCAGGTGCAATCGGTGTGCCGTTCATCTTTATTGCCAATGTCTCGGCTCGATTAGCTCCACGAGACGTAACATTTGTGTCAACAGCTCTCGTAAAACAACTCCCACAAGGTTCCTAATACTAGTAATATCGTAATACAAAGCTGCGACTAAAGAGCAGACATAAAAATTATCCTGGCGACACGATTATATGTCTGGGCATGAACTGCAGATCGGTGAGTGTAACCAACGTTGGCCAATTCGTTCACAACTGCACAGGATGAATCAGTCAAAAATACCATCCGAATATTTCAGATTATATCAGATTATTTTTTGACGTTTCTCGAAACCAATGGAATTTTGAATTTCAGTAATTCATATACGTTCCAGCCAATCAAAACATCATCATAGTGGGAATAATCTCATACATTGTTTTTATTGAATGACAACCACATGACAACGTATTTTCTCGATCTGACGCGTCTGTCATAAATTGTCAAGAAATTTGTTCAGTGCATTATTTCAAAGACGAAAAGAACAATGCGTGGTTGACAACTACAAGAATAGAGTATAACCCTATATTTTCCAAAACTGTACCAGGGGGAGCACAAACAAAGATGTGAGGACAGTAAATGGTTAATAACAAATACCGAGAACAATGATATTTGTCCTGTTCGATTGCTCAAGGAGTTACTCAGCAAGCGAAATGCAAAAATCAGAACTGACAGGTTATTTTTGACAGTTGAAATTGCTTGGGATGAACCATATTTTCAGGCTGATACAAATATATGCCGATTGGGGTAAACATGATGTCTAAGTGGATGAAAGAATCTCCAGAGATGATTGGATATTGAAAAAAATAAAATTACCAACCATTCCGCACGATCGACTGCAATGTCTCACCTTGCTAAATGAGTATCAAAATGATCAGGAAATTTTAAAAATCACAGGACACAGCTCATCCAATTCATTGAAACCTTACCTGCAATTGGATGATGAAAATCATTCAAATTTAATTAATAACCTCAGGAAGAGTGGGGAAGCATCATTAACTCTCGACACATCAGAACAAAACAATGTTGGAAAATCCTCCACACAAGGACACAACATTCGTGATAATTGTATTTGTCAAGTTCAAAACTTCAATGCATTCTAATTTGAACTCATTCTGTTTATATTGAGTCGAGTGATATGAATTTGTTGAAATGAGAATGTAAAATATTGAAAGTGTACTTAAGAAGGGAGACAGAACTCAATATCCAGAAAGTAAGTCAATTCAGTAGAACCAGAACTGTCACCACACAAGTAGAAAACTTGGAAAAAACTTCAAGTCCTATTGACTCCAGTTTTTTTTTTTTTTAATCTTTGGACAACACGAAAGGGAAACCCATGATGTTCGAGGAACATCGTGTTAGCCAGCGGTGGAATTTTGGAAAGAAGGAAGGTGTTGGAATTTTTCTTGAATGTTTGGAGGTTGTAAGCATCAGGAAAGACTTCACTAGGCAAAGTATCCACAACTTTGCCGTTCTATTGATGAATGATGCTTGGTAAAGCAATGTTCGACAGGTCTCGAGCCTGACAGTGTAGGGGTGACCAGCTTGAGCTCGTCTGGTTTGTCTACCAGGAATCGCGCGTGGTGGCATAATAGATGAAATTTCCGTTGAGCACCGACCGTGAAAGTACCTATAAAAAAGGCAAAGATCGCCGACCTTTCTACGATGATCTAGAGAGGTCAATGATTTGGTGAGTGTTGTGTCATTGACTAGGCGAATAGCTCTCTTCTGAATTGAATCTAAGAGCTTTAGCGTATGTTTGTGGGCAGAGCTCCAAACATGTGAACAGTACTCCAGGACAGGTCGAATTTGAGCTTTGTAGATCATAAGCAGCTGCTGGGATGTGAAGTATCTCTTCGCACGGAATAGAAATCAAGTTTTGGTGAAGCAGTTTTCGCAATGGACCTCACATGATCGTCCCATGAGAGAGCACTGTTGGTGGTGACACCCAGCAGGGATATTGACGACCTCATAGGAACAGTGGTGGTACCCGACATCATCAAATTGGGCATTGTGTGATCAGCCTTCTTGGTGAATATACAAGCTTCAGTTTTAGTTGCATTGAACTGTACTAGATTCTCAGATCAAGGTTCAGAAAAATGTTAGCTGTTCAAGGTACATACACAGTCCAGATTACAAGTCTGATCTGGAGTTGTTCATACTCAGATCCAGAGCATCCTTTGTTTGAGTCATCTTCAATCTTATATGTGAAGGAATACTTTCATGATCTATTTTGATGTACTCGTACAATTAGTATATCAAGGATATGCAGCAGTACAAATTTCAGAATTCAACTCACCCTGTATATACGAAAGCTATATATGTATATCAATATAAATGATGATAAACTCCGTTCAATGAGATAAATCATCGAATATATATGATTGAAAGCAAACATATTAATCCAATAAGTTCTAATGAATTGGTTAATAGAATCCGATAAATTTTCTCTAGGTTATATTCAACGTCGTGGATTGAAATTAATTGTGGAAACGCCGTTCCTATTGAGTGAAGTGCCATTATTCACAGTTAATTAGAGATGAAAATCATCCTGGACGAGAGAGACCAATAGAAGATGGTGCGGAGGTTGTTGCCCTGTAACGCCAGTGGTGAATATATCTGAATTGAATTCTGAACCCATTTTGTGGACAGAAAAGTCGAACTCTGCTTTGATTGAGGTACACGAAAATCAGAATCGGACTGAGCAAATCTCATTCCAGAGTTTGATAAATATTTTGAGGCCGTGAGCGAGAATTTCGATCTGATCATTGGTATTGTATAAAGCAGTAGGTATAGATCTTCTTTCGTACAATATAATTATAGTGAGATAACTCTATAGCTTCATCCTCAATATTTTCGTGGATTTTGACTCGTTGTTCTGATTCTGATCATTGTTAGATGAACCCTATTATAGTTTCCAGAATTTTTTCATGATACATTTCAACCAAATATTTATTCATGATATGTTGTCATCATTAATATTAGATCGCCTCAAATTTCTTCGTCCATCGCCTCGCCTGATGCGTTAGAAGAAGTTTCTCTTAGAACGTTTGGTCATATAAATCATTTCCTCACAGTGATATGAATGAAAACAGCGATACTTCATAGTAATTCACGAGGAACTTTTTTATAATTGAGATATGTTGTTCACATGAAACGCGAGTTGAGGTTAGGGTCGATTGTCGAACGTCACGTCTATATCGGTGTCACTGAAGCAAGCATAGGTTTGATGCTATCGCTAAGATCCTGTATCTCTCTCAAGTGTCATATTTACGATCCGAAAAAATGTTTCACTTCTATCGTGATTTCATGAAATCACACATATTTTTCTTTCTTCTTCATGTGCTATAAGGTTGACGTCACTGAAACTGTTCGTTTTCTGATAATTTTTTTCAAAATAATTCACAAAACATAGGAAGTATACTGAGGGAATATCCGTTGCAAGTAACCTAACCGCTGGTGGAAAGGTCACCCACTTCATCGTCTATAAATCATCGGGGCATGGAAGCCACCCTGAGGGTCCCCTGTATACACACTTTAGGGGTGTGGGTTGTGCCATTCACTCCACTCTGGCTCTTCCTGAAGGCATCGTAACTATTTTTAACGGGTGTTTACACGAGGCAGCCCGATTTTACGATTGCCCGTCAATAAATAATGTTTTTGTGTGGTGTTTTCATGGAGTCTCTTATATGTATAGGTAGGTGGCTACAAGTCCGTAAAATTTTATTACTCTTGTTAGACACAGTGTGAACAATGATACGGATATGGTCATTAGGCGGATTCGTTGTTTCATGGTTATTTTATCTTTTATTTGTTTTCGTTCTCCCCCTGTAGAGCGTCGCCATGTGGCTGTAAATGATAATTGAAAATTTCTTGGGATGTTTCGAATTTGATTTCGGAAAGTCACGATTTGAAGATATTGTTGACACAAATTTTTAGTTATCTTCAAAGCTTCCTAAGTTCTTCCATTTATTATGTCACAATATGGTTACCATGGCTACGTATTCTTCTCCTGACTTTTTATGGACTGATGACATGACCTTGACCTATGATCTCAAAACCCCCACCCCCTATTCACCTTTTTATCCACCTTCCTGAACACGAATCTGAGGTTTGACGATATCTCTTACCGTTTCGAGATATAAAAGTTGGGCAAAACCGGCAAAACCGGAAGTATATTATTAACAAAAAAATGTACATCAGATGCATTTTGTTCCGTTGCAATTATACCTGCAAATTGCCATAAATATCGTTCTTTTCGTTTAAAAGATATTCACTTGCTTCCGTACTTTATCCCAACCCAGTATATAAAAAAAGTGAAAATCTCAATCTGAAATCACAACTTATATATACATTTATTGTCTAAACAGGATAAATCCCAATTACAAGACAGATTGAGTGTTTCACTTGAGAAATACAAGTACAAATAATACAGATAATCCAGCTACAAATTTTACAGATGATACTAGTAGAAATGGTATGAATAATACAGAAATTTCAATACAAATAGTACAGATAATGCAAATACAAATAGTGCAATTGTGTGCAGATACAAAAATAGGATATGAGGATGATTTTAATGTAATTGTAATGCAATAATGATAGAGAACATGGGGTTGATTGTTTTATATACAATAATTGTTTTAATTTTTTCTTGAAAGAACCTATTGGTTTATTATGCAAGTCGATTCCAGACACACTTCATTTACTATTTTACATGTTGCATATAGCGGAGATTTTACGAGAATGTTGGTGTTGGGTTTAGGTAAGTAAAAGCATGGTTTCTGTCTGCAGTTGCTACGGGGGATATGAAAGTTTACTTGTTGTAGTAATTCAGGGCAGTCGATTAGGTTGTTTGTTAGTTTGAAGAGGAATAGGCAAGCACAATATATCTACGATTTTCTTGAGACAAAAAAGAGTATCTACCGAGCAGCAAGTTGTTGTCATGACCTTGAGGAGGATAGACCCCATCTAACTTGAATGAGACGTATTTCAAGAAGAACCTTTGTACTGATTCTATTCGATCATTGTGACATTTATACAGTGGGGACCATATCAGAGAGCAATATTCCAGCCTAGATTTGACAAATGCATTATATAAGGCAATGAAGCAGTTCTTGTTTTGGAAGTCTTTACATGTACGGAAAATCATTCCTATCATTCTCTTAGCGGAAGAAGATATTTTGTTGTAGTGATTGGAGAAATTGAGATCTTTAGTTTGTTGGTTGCACTTTGAGGTGATATTGTTGATTTATATTCGAATTGGTCTGATGAAAGTTGCTCTTATTTTATCCTGTTTGTGATGTGTTATGGTGACATGTATGTGGACATACGATATGTCTCCGTTTTTGTTTTTGTGAATAAGAGATCCAATAGACGTCGAATATAAAGACTGAACTTCGCATATAGGTGCAACATTGTTACATCACATAATTATCGAATTCACAAGATGGTTGACTGGGTATCAGGTACAAATACAGAAACATGACTATGGGAAGGTTTTCATAACGCACGAGAGATTTTTTATATTAGCTAGTTAATGAAAGAACTTTCCGAATGAAACAACTAGCTAATATGGCACGGTAGAAAGGGTATTTCGTGCACATGCGATATTATCAACGAAAGCAAGGATGATTATCTGCATTAGACCTGCACGTCACACTACTGTAGATCCCCATGTCAGATTGATGTGAAAACAATCGCTGACATGTCATTCGGGTGATGGGAAAATTGGTATTAATTGTGAACTCAGTTGATTTGAAAAAATGAGAGATATACGTTCTTTGTTCTCTTCTTTCGACGATGAGACTTGGATGGATCTCAATCGTGGTTACAACTTTAGAACAAGAGATTCCCACGGAATTCTACTTCGAAATATCAGTTGTTATCGCAAGATGAAGGTGGTTAATGAAATCTGACACACAATATTTCAGAGGAAAATATCTTCTCCAAAAATCTTGGGGGAATTGTCTCAGCAATGTTCTCGAACCTCGAATATTGCCACAATTTTCCGGCAATCTAGCTTAATGAGTTGGAAACTAACCCGCAATATCTACGTTCATGTTCGCCCCTCGGTATAACTAAGGGCGAATACGAAAACACGATAAGGGATAGAACAATTTGCAATCACAATATTTTCCTTCGGTTTATGAACAATTGGGGGAGAAAGTGGAATTACGCCAGTCCGATACATAAATATGAGAGTTGGCAGATGGTTATGTTCATCAGACCATATCCTCTTCCTGTAAGGATTACATAGAGATTGGTGAAAAATGAATTATTCGAGATTATTATCGAAATGGAAAGTTACAAAATCGGGAGGGTCAAGTAGAAACAAGGATAGACAGATACATATAGTCAAAGGTAGATTTTACAGATATCGTTACATATGAAATTTGATCATTGTAATCAGGAAGTAGCAATTGGAACTTGAGACTGCTCCGAATAGAATAATTGTGCTCTTAGTATTCGATGGAAAGACTGATTTTTTGAGACCATCCTCGGATTAACGTTTCTATCTATATTCGAAGCTTCAGAAAATCTGAGCTAGAAGTTACGAAATTGATTATTTCTTATTTTTCGAGCCATTCTCTAATTTGGAACTTTTATTCAGTTGGCTATCAAAGTTTATTTCCATTCATGTTGGTTTTCCATGGCATTATACTTCGAGAAATGATTAAATCGTGAAATTCTATCTCTTGTTTTCATTCCTATTTTGGAAGAAAGATATATGTTAGTTCAGATGGAGTCCTATCCAAGTCCAATGGCTAGGTAAAATATCGATTTTTTCCAGTTTCTTGAGGTGAATGAAAACTCATTCCACCATTTGTTTCGCGATTTTCATTCTAGCAGAAAAGAACTGATCAAATGTCGTCAAACCATTTCGACCAAATTCGTATGTCATACTCAAAGTTTCTGACTGAGAAAACAATTCTCTTGGATGAACACGGCTGGCTGGAAGCGTCGATTTAAATAAAAACAGAAGAAGAAAATTCATCGACCTGCCAAATACCTAGGCAGGATAATTACGTCACCAGTTTGGAAGAGGTCTTGGATAGTGATGTGATTTAAATTCGGAAATAAAGCAGGTGATTGAATTTCCAAAACGAATGACGCCGTTATATGATTTGTTTCCTTACATAGATGGTTTCAGTTGGAAATTCGAGAGGAGTGTACAGCCCCATTAAACTTTTTACCAAATGAATGAATCCCTTCAGTATTAGAAGGAAAAACCAGGGATTCTGATACAAATAATCTACTGTGAGCCATAAACCACCTCAATATTTTCCAATCCTTTCTACTTCTGCTAATTGGAAGAAGCAAAATCATGGACAACAAAAGGATTTTATGGGGTGGGGGAAAGGAGGGGGGGCAGTGACGGGGCCCATGTGAATCTAGCCTAATTCGGTGTAACTTCATTAGCTAATTGAACGGTACCGTCGTCATAAATTGTATCCGGAGCGGAATCCTTATTAATGTCCTATTATTTGTGTGTCGCGCTCTCTTTGAGCTGTCGTGGGGAATAATTAGCCCCGAATTGGGGCCGGTACAGGGAGAATTCAATGGTGTTCGCGTCAGCCCACGGACTGTGAGGAAACGTTAACATTTCGACACTCGTTCAAGGCTAACCTTGGGATCAACTGTCAGTAACTGAAATGACCAATATTCATAGATAAGATGGTTATAGGTGGAATGAGGAGGTTTCCAAATTTACTTTATTTTTCTCAGCATTGCTCACGGAAAAATAATAGCACACGTATTTTTTATTTTTTCTGTGTGATCTGTGTGATGAAGGTGGTGAAAAATTACGTCACACAAAGCAAATATCTGATTGATCTTATGCCTCAACAACTTTGTCTCGTTTATTGCATCCTCTAGTTTCTAGATATTCAAGAATTCTGCATGGGGATGAAATACGTTCAAAATGAACACTGAATTCATGGTTATGAAAATTATGTTGCAACATCAACTACCACATAATGATTGCTATGTTGAAACATAAAACACCCTATTTTTTTCATCATGTATAAAATTATTTCGAGCGTTCTTTGAATCTAGAATCGATGGAGAAATGTTAGTTCATAAGGAAATGAAGAAGGAATATAGAAATACAATAGTTATTTATGTATCAAGGGCGTGAAATAGGCTCTTAAAGACCGCGGCGTCTGAGTACCGATATTAACAAGATTTGGTCCATATCTCTTCTTTTCCGCTTATTTTGGGCCCCCATTTCATTTCCTGACACTTTTTCTCATCACTATGTATTAAATTTCGACCTCGTGCACATTGGCGTTATCAGAATGAATACCAGCAGGTGTATCTCGATAAAACCGTGACACTCATAACGTCCTAGTCTACAGGCCCTTTCAGATTAAGAAGATATATGATTCCCCGGCTGTTTCTCGACTTTTTTCCCCCCAAACTTCGCCCTAGAAAGTATAGATTTTCGGCTAAGGCTGGATAAAGGTGGTGTAAATAATGCACCTCACGTACCGATGGCGTATTTGAGCAAGAAATATCCATCCCAGGATCATTGGCGTGGCTGGGATTTTTCTCTAGGCTCCAGGAGCTCTTTGAGCGAACTTTTGTTGATCATATCTATCAAATTCATGGAATTCACTGAAAATCAAATGTAACATGGAAATGCAGTATCTGAAATTTTGTTATTGAACAATTTGCTTGTTTTGTTTCAAAATGTTTCAAAGTGTTTAATCTGTGCAATGCTTGTTGAGCTTTAGGATCTGATTTTCAATATGCCAAACCGATATACTGAGTTTGAACGTATTATCCAGGTAGAGTTCCGAAGGTATGAGATTCAATCTTGGCAAGGGTGTTGGGCTTTAATGATTGGAGAATATTTTGATCCGAAAAATCTGCCCTTAAATCTTGTTCAACATTATTGTAACACCTTCTGCATACCACAATGTAATTCAATAATATTCCCTGTGTTATAAAAAGCATGAGTCCATTCAACTGAGTACTTGAAATTGAAAGACTGACGACGAAATGATTTTATAGTGTAATCGATCGATATTATTGTATTAGTCCTTCATAGATTCCTATAATAATATCGATGTATACTTATTATCCAATTAAGACTAACAATAGCATGGTCACACAATTCAATGTAATCCTCGAAATTCCCAATTTTCTTGAAGCCACGTGAAAGCTGAAAATTCTAGATCCTGTGGTTTGTTATGACCTGCTATACATGAGTCAAGTATGTACATAAAATAGTCAATAATTATTTCTATTCTATTCTATTCTATTACCCCAAACTTCCCACGCCAATGTCCTACATCGGAGGAAAGACAAAGTTCTGCTCCGATTGACGTCTTTTTGATGTCGGGCGACGTGAATTTTTCATGTTTCATCTCACCGGGTTCAGGAAAGCTGGGATTTTCCAAGTGAAATTCAATTTAGACAACAAGGGTCAACATGTTTGTTACAGTAAACGAATCCCTTGGTTCTTCAGAGTGTGGTCCAAAGATACCCTTGTACTATGGAGGGTGGAGGACAGAATTATAATAATACTACTAGCTATATGAAACTCTTTCGATGCAAGCACAAATCAGAAAGGTGTATCCCGATTGTACATAGTTCCTTCCTATCAAGTCGGCATGGACAATCAAGTATCCAAGAAGAAAAATGGAAAATGCGTCTTGATGATGTTTTTATGACAGGCAGTATTGATAAGAGTGATTCTGTCCTCTAGACACTTGTCATTTGGAACACTCGTTACCAAATAGACGTTTACAACGATTGTTGCATAATACGTTCTCAACACACTGGAGAGAATATTTTAAAGTGGCACATGTTTTCGGAATTTTTCCTCAATTCACAATATTCAATGTTTTCTGAGTTTTTCGATCAAGAAATCAAGAACCTTAGACGAAAAATATTATATCTGTCAAATGGAAAATTGAGGAAAGAATCCAGAATCTTCCCGAAATGAAGTTCTCGTCAGTAAGAAATCGAATACAACCAGTATGGCAAATATAGACCATAGCGTAATGGTTCCACTTTACACCCTGTACAGGTACCGTTCTGCTGATTTCTCCAACTGATTTCAGCTGTCCTGAACGTCACTGAAATATCACGTCTGACACCAAAAACCGCAAGAAAATCGGTTGGGTTCTTCCGAAAATACAGATTGTAGTGATGATTCAAATCAGAAGTGATCCATTCACTGTATAATACTATTTTTATTCATCTCTTGAATTCACACCTTCTATAGGACTACTTTATCATAACATCAGTTCAAAGTCTTTGTATTCTTTAATTGCTCTGAAAGCTGATTTGGTTACGTCAATGGCGCCGACTGTTCTGACAACAATGAGTAATTCAACTGAAAACTCAAGTGATTGCTGTCCATTTTTCACCAGTCAATTCAACGAAATGGGCCCCATATTTGGAGCGAGTTAAGTCGTCGTTATTAGAAATTGTTTCATCTTCTTCGAATGGCTTTGTCTCGAGCATCTTCAGATCTTGATCTTATCGTCAGATGGACTGACTGAGTTCTCAAAAAATCGATGCCAATGATGAAAGTGAAAAATGATTTTAATGATCATGTAGAACTAGGTAGATCACATTCATTTATGAGACCAACGTGAAAATTCTAGACTTCCAATTTGAATATTAAATAAATGATCATTAATTTCATTAATTTCATTTCTCATTTTTGTCACAAGAGAAGCAAAACTTTCCTACTACAGAGTGACCCAAAACCATAGAAACTCCCATCGAATATCTCGCACAACCAATTACCGACGTCTCCAGCTTCATATACAGAGGCCTTCTAATTTCCTGCACCAGATCCTAGTAATGACAAAGTCGGGGGGCTTACAATAGCGATTTGCGCGAACATCCTTGCCGGAGCCATACGATTTCGCGATTACCGGAGTTTCGAATGAGATCGCATCCTCCAGTTCACCATAGTGGCACTACGAGACCCTCCGAAAACGGATCTGAGGCATGTAATAACCAGTATCTCGCCCCATATCGCGGGGTTGATGGATAAAGATCAGAGGCGTCGAAAGGGGAAGTATATAGTAAGTTCAGTTAATAGCTGTGGTGTAATTACCCCGGGTAGAAATGGTTCCGGAGCATTCAAAATTTTCGTTTTGCATTTTTTTATGTGTCCTGCTTGAGAGAAGTGGCATTGTTTTGAAAAAATTCTATAGATGATCTCACATCTATATATCATGTGACTCAAATCAAAGCACCATCCAAAAAAAAACTAGCGTGCTATCTCCTGAACTATTTGGCACACCCGAATTTCTTAGATAGACCAGAGACCAATGAGGATGACTTTTATCAACGCTGCCAAAAGTCGAACAAAAAATCCGCACAAATTCGAAATTGATAAAGAATTTTCGAATGACTGGTATTCTATATTGAGAGCACAAGAAAAATTCTAGTAGTAGTTCTGTTAATTTTGCCATGGCGGATAAAAATGGAAGATCACCTTTGTTTTGTCTTTTTCAAAAAATCTCTTTCGATCATGAATCTTTCATTGGATTTTCAGTAAAAACATGCGGCAAATGATAAATTCTATACCGCTACTTGTTTTCATCATCCGTATGTATTTTCTTGCCATTATAATATGTCGCTTGATGTCATAAAAATGTTTGTCGAATGTCAAAAATCCCTTCGAATATTCAAATACTATTTCTACTCTATGTTGTTTGCAGACAAGATCCTGAAGTAGAAGGATATATGAAAAAATCTGCTAACAACTATTGCCGAAGAATTTGAAGGAATTGTTCCTCAAGCCTGAGTCCGAAATATCAACGAATATTTTTGCAGATATCGTTTGAAAACGTGATGTTAATTACAATGTTAATCATGATTCTGAATTCTTTTACTGAGAGTTAAATTATCATGTTTGAGTAGAGAATCAGATGAATGCTATGCAAATCCTACAGAATTTTTTTGAAACCAAATATTTTTCGATTACCTAAAAAATGTTTTGATCATAATAACCGAACGCGACGCATGCAACTGCATAACTGACTGCAATAAAAAAAAAAGTAATATCCTGTCAAAACTTCGTCTGTTTACGATGCGGGCTTTAAAATCGAATAAATCAACAAAGCTCTCGTCTGACCATCAATATTGATGTGGCAATTAACGAATTTTCGAGTGGTATCGCCCGGTAGTCGACGTGAACGTCAACAAAGTTTGCATTGTGTAGCCAATATGGGGGAAACGCGTGGAGGGGAAACTGATTGTGGGGAAACAAATGAACTCCAAAAAAAGTTTCGTCGGCTCTGAAACGGCGCACTCTCCCCGTCGATAGACCGTCAAGAAAAAAATTCAGTCGGAGTCTTCGATATGATGAATGAATCATATGTCACAATTTCACAATTTTTCGAAACTTGCTTATTTCGAAATCTACTGTCACACTCTAGGGGCAGCATCTCTATTTTCATAGTTTGTTACAATGACAGATCCTGAAAAATAGTATACTAAAGTACAAGTGGATATTTAGGTCTTTAAAACAACATGATTTTTCAAGTGCTCAACCCAAATTCACCCGATAAAATACAAACCTCTTTAGTGCAATTATATAAATGAAAAATAATTAAGTCCATTCAAATAAATTCAAGATGCAATTGGAGCTAGTGGATTTGGATACAATTTCTTTGAGATTTCCGAGAGACATTGTCAGTAATAATGAAAGTGGATATTATTCTTCTAGAGTTGGGTCAATAATGAAATCGTCTCAGATTTTTGCACCCTGGTTAGCAAACATCCGTATTAAGCCAAATAAGAAGATAACCTTGACATCTCAGTTCATGGTTTTGATTTCTGATGGAGTCTTCTTTCACTGTACAAAGATGAATGAAATGAAAATAACTGTCTCATAAATATTTGAAAAATTTACTAACATGAAATATATATATTTAAAGATGAGAATTTAGAACATATATATAGTAAAATGAAATGTATATATAGATAAAAATGTAGATATCATATATAACTGTTGTTTAGAAAATCAGTAATGGAGTAGAGGCGTTGTTTAGAAGGTATTGTTTGAGCTTACGTTTGAATTGATTTTCATTCAATAATTTTATTTTGTTTGGAAGAGCATTGTACAAGATGATTCCATAATATCCAGGTCTGTCTCGAGTTTTAGTTAGTCTGTGGTAGTTTATTTCAAGATTGTTCCTGGTCCTAGTAGAATAAGAGTGAATTTGGTCTCTAGTTATTTCCTTTTCACATAAACTAGACATTCATGAATATAAGTACAAGGTGCTGTTAAGATTTTGTGCCTTACAAACATGTATTTACAGGTCTCTGAATTTCAATCCAGTTATGATTCTGAGTGCTCTCCTTTGCAGAGAAAAGACATCGTAAGCAAAAGAAGAGTGGCCTCATACCAAGATGGCATACGTAATGTGAGAATGGATAAAACTATGGTGTGCTATTAGAAAGGTCTTCAGTGTAACTGTACCAAATAATATTTTGTAATATTTTTTGAAAGATGAGCAGTGTGGAAATGAAATGTCATTTTTGGGTCCAGGTAGACTCCTAGGAACTTTCATAACCTATTTCTAAGAGCACAAGATTCATTTGGAGCCGTCAGGTGGTTCCATTTTTCCAACGTATTCCTTCTCTAAGATCGAACTTTTTCATTTGCTCGCGCGAATTATTTTTGTTCTGCTTCTTGCAACATTCTTTTCTATAATTCAACAACCGCGAACACTTCAAAATTCTTGACACTCAGCTAGGACTGAACTCAGGACTATCAGCAACATTAGGACCATACAAATGTTGGATAAATCAGCCATTACAGTGTTAGTATCAACGATCAACGGAGGATTTAATCAACATGATCTTTGCGGGATTGGCAGCACATCATATATCATAAATAAGTATATTTCAATTAATCGAGCTGTGCATGCTCTGACATTAACTCATCCATCAATCAAGGTGTCCGAAGGGATTCCTGTTAGCTAACTAGGGGTTGTCACCCGAGGTGTCACCTTCACAACATGGAATCGGACAGTGTGATAAATTCACAAAATGCTGACGAAAGCAGGCTTGGAAGAATGTGAACATAGAGCTTCCACTCGTCCAAACAGGGTGTGCTTATATTTCGGTCCGCTAGATTGGGAAATCGTGAATTATGTAAGGGATGAAACTTGAAATGGTCATGGTTTCATGGGAATAAAACTTTCGTCGAATCATAAGCGATTCTCCTGTATCGTGGTAGATGGAGTTTCATCTGATACCATGACTATTGATGGTATTCCACAAGGATCTGTTCTGGCACCAACTTTGTTTTTGCTCCACATCAACGACCTATTTGATGTCACCTCCTACACTACATTTAGATAGGTCATATAGAATAGAATAGAATAGAATAGAATTTATTCGTACTGCCACAGCAACCACCATAGGTGGATATACACGTCAAAAAAAAAAAAATTACTATAGAATACATATGAAAAAATACAGATATAGGTCTAAAATATGTATCAGTTAACAAAATCTCAATACGAAAGCCACTATTAGTTCCTATATATTGAATATCAATTACAATGTTAAAATCAACAACAGTTCATAGTAAGCTCGATGCATAATACTCATCGATGCTATAGTATGCCCCCCTACTAAGCCATTGTTTCAGGACCTTTTTAAATTTACCTATTGGCATCTCTCTGATTACTTGAGGTAGATGGTTATAAAGCTTGATTCCTGTATAGTTTGCAGATTTTTCAAACTTGGACAAGCTATGTTTTGATATCATGAGGTCATTGGCATTTCTTGTGAAGTAACCATGGCAGTCAGAATTTTTAGATAATCTACTTAGATTGTGCTTGATATGCAATAGAGTCTTTGAAATGTAGATACATGGTAATGGTAGGATGCAGTTGTCCTTAAAGACCTGCCTGCAAGTACCACCAAATGGAATATCGAATATGAGTCTCATTATACGCTTTTGTTTAACGAGTAGTTTTTTGGCGTTCATAGAATAGCTTTGCGGATGGTAGTACACTTCTTATATTTTTCATCTATAAATCTCTATATCATCTAATGAGGCCAGAGGTACAAGAAGATACTGAATGAATGAAGAACTGACAAGGATTTTGAAATACGCAACAAATACGCAAGCATGCATCTTCAAATGGACCAAAATTGTATGGAATTTTCGATGAAGCTCGATTCACATAATATTTTACAATTTACAATTTTTTTACAATTTTACAATTTTAATGTAGATTCGTTGTGCCAAACAACATTTACTACATCAATAAACTCATCAAACTAAAATTTCGCGGTGACGTTACACCAATGAGTGAGAATATAAATGCTTCACGGTTAGCTGATGCGAGCCATGGGCGCCGCTATGATAGCCTTGGCGTTCTGCCGACCGCCTTTCGCTTCACCCCTACTCGGCTACGTGCTGTAATGCGACATGCGATACATTTGTGGCGATATAATGGAAGTCTCAGTTTGAAAATATCAGCGCAATTCTAAATTCTTTACACCCTGTATGTAGATCAATACTTCATGTTGGTTAGTTAAAAACGTTGTTACCGGTTATAACGAATAAAGTATCGGTCCATGGACAATGCACATAGTGAATTCGACGATCATTTTATATTTGTATCAGAATCCCAATTATTGAGGAATTCTCTCGTGGAATTTATCTCTCATTCCATGCACGGGATACGGCAGGGAACAATACAAATAAATGCTGGATGTATATTTATATTTAGTAGTCAATATTTGCGTCTGGACTCCGATGGATTTATTGGAGTGAAAAGCAGGATACAGGATATCTCAGAAAACATGTAGATTTCAATTTTCAATCGCGACTTGTTTCGTGTAGAGACCTAAGTTATTGATTTTCTGTTAATGGGACATTCGGTTTTCTTATTGGAAAAATCAAAATCATCCGATTTGATAGGGGTATATAGTTCAAACAGCTACCACGCCTTTCTGGGTGATCTTTTATAATGTTGGAATGATTCGAGGATGCAAGAATGAGTACCAGAGTTTTTTTTTAATGTATTCAGCTCACGAGAAGAGCCTGGTAAGAACTTAGAACACTTCACAGATTCTGTAACACCCTGTAGTAGTGATTTCTCTAAGAAAAGCTACGTACTCACGAAATATCTACACAATTTCTACACTATCGAACTATTAACTAGAATATTTATGAATTTTTGAAAAACTCCCAGAGGAAATTGTGAATATAATGGAATCGTCAAAAGATAATTTGAAAAATTCAAGTATAATATCACAATCAGCAAAAACCTAACTTAAGAAGAAGAATATTTATGAATTTTTGAAAAATCCAGAGGAAATTATGAATATAATGGAATCGTCAAAAGATAATTTGAAAAATTCAAGTATAATATCACAATCAGCGAAAACCTAACTTAACCTTATCCAACCTAACCTAACCTAACCTAACCTTACCTTACCAATTCTTACCTAACCTAACATTCGATGGAAAGGAGGTTATAATTTTTCTGCCTATTCGGAAAAAAGGTATGGGTGAATATCAGTTTTTCATACACAACTTCATAGAGAACTCCTAGTATCCCTATTGGAATACTGGAGCAAAAATATAATTTCAAAAAGTGTAATAACACGGTAATCGGCAGAAGCGGTTGATATTAGTGAACTCTATCTCAAGAACTTTGTACGAACAGTGGTAAATTTGGTCATCAAAGACGTACGTAATAATGGTTTACTAACTCCATAATCCCTGTGGATGAATAATAGCCACCTGGGACGACACTAGGACTGTCCTTGTTATCTTGTCCTACTAGTTCTTAATTACTTACTCGATCAACCCTCCAAGAAAATCACCCTTAGCTTCAGGAGATAATATCGACCGAAGAAATAGTCTACCCAAGGGAATAACAAATGTTATAGAAAAGTTCCTCCTCTTTTTTATGATATTTGCTACTCCAGCCAGCCTAACCCATAACCCAACCAGAGAACGTAGCGATATACGACTTTCAATACAAAAAAAGAATCTCGTACCTCCTGTTTTTTCCATATTCATCATTGTTATTCTAAGAGTTGGCTTCAATTAATCCTGTAATAAGATCAATTGAGATAAATATGTTTTTCGAATTATGGCTTGTTTGTACTGAATATCCACTTTATTCTAGGAACATCGCGAGGAGATAATTGGTAACAGTTATACGTCAACTAGAAATAATTTTTTCTCATAATTGAGGAGCAAAATTTATATTCATTCTCAGATTCAAATCATCAATTTCGTCGGAATGAATAATTGCGACTAAGTAGAAACCTTTATCAAGATTGTTTATTATTCATTATCGTCAATATTGCTAATGTTGAGCAAAACAGTGCATATTATGACATACCTGGAAATTCCAATGAAGCATAAAAGATATTCAACAGTGTCAAGTGTGTATTATTAAACTCTCGCCATCAAACTCTCGGATTCTAAAATAAACCGAGAAATGTGGATTTCAGATGGCCTATTTGAAGCCACGCTACTTCTATCTCAGCTCTGCCAAAACGAATCACATATATTCATGTTTTTCTTCTCAATATTCTCACTTACACATAACCAAACTTCAAAGGCAACCCAACTCATCTGTCATAACTGTTTGATATTGTTTCAGATCATCCAAAAGTTATTTATTCTCAATATACACGTTCGCGTCTGAACTGGTGATATTGAAGCATTCATTTCTGATTCCTCGCATTGCAATACGAGTTGCAATATAAAGAACCTGAATTGAGGGTCGTGAACAGTTTACGTTCCTCATTGGTGAGTTTCCTACAAAATGGGAAATAGCTGGAGATAAACTGATTCTGAAAAGTAATGAATAGTAATCTCTGAAGTAATGAAAAAAAAAATCCAGCTCATCCGACATCTGAAGTGATCAAACAAATCAATCAGGATATTAGGATTCTCTGACTATAGCAATGGATATCTCCAAAGCATTTGCCGAGTTTGGCACCAAGGCCTTGTAGCAAAACTTCTAGCAAAAGTTATATGGTTCCCAACTCTGTCTTATCTGATGTCTATATGATGCATCAATGATTATCAATGCTGACATCTCGGTCGTTCCTAATAGAATGTTAAGAATAGGAAAAACATAAATTTCCAACTATCAGCTGTCAATAAAAAAATAATGAATATCCACTACAATTCTCATCCAGAAGAGATTCGCCTAGTGAAAGGAGGACGATCTCTCCTTTCTCCACAATGTTCCACAAATATTATGGGATTTCCTTTCGTGTTATTCATTTATTCATTTATTTATTCATTCATTTATTTATTTACACTGTTCTACAGAAAAATTTCCAATTACAGAACAGGACGAAACAGAACAGAACATATAATTCTGACAATTGAAAAAAACTTCAGACTAATACACAATTTGCACAATATTATTAACAAAACGAAGAAAATCTTGAAACTAACGCAGGAAGTTAGTTAATTGCTGAAAGTCAAAGTTCCTAATTTGCCTCACATTACAGTAGAAAATGTCAAGTTGGTTACTTACTGCTACACATAGTGTGGACAGGAGAGTTTTATCAAAAGTCCAGAAGAAAATCTCTACCAACCTTTGAAATAACATTTCAATGTCGTGACAAATGCAAAATTGACTTTCATCAAGATGGATATAAATTGCCTACTGAAGCTCAGCAATATAAGTGTCTCAAACGTCACACTTCCGGCAAATTAAATTTCAATTATTCCTAAGTCAAATCGTTCGCATAACGCTGATGAAGCTGATGTATCCAGTTCATTAATCTTCCGAGTCCACGAAACAGAAAGAAATCCTAATTACCGGAACGGAGCATCACGAACGTAAAGTGGGAGCTGTTTTTCATTAAAACTTCGAATGAAATAACGGTTAGAGCAAAAAGGGCAGCCGACTTTTCCCCATTTTCATGCGCTGTCTTGAAGTCGTTACTGTTTTCTTCCACCTTATTTTCTTCGAGCTCGAGCTCCAATCGAATTGGCCGTAGTGTAAATATAGTTTTCGTCAAACAAAAGGGACACGTAAATTCATCAAAGCCACGCCGAAGGGATCTCGACGCCAGTGGCGTCACGATCGAGAAAGAAGAATGCAAGGGTCCCTCACCCTCTTGATTCGAAACCCTTCAAAGTGGGATTTGGAATGTTGTAACTACTACTATTTCACGATTCGAAGGAATATTTTGGATATAGTGCCGATAAAGCCCGCTAGAACTTGGCGAATTTTACTCAATCCGGTGATTGAATGATGAAATAATAGCGAAAAATCACTTACTTTGAACTGAAAGGATAAACGGAGCAATCCTAATAACACTCACGCAGATGCGCACAATACCCATGCACAGCCCCTTTCGTGAGTGTCGCAGTGTAGGCACTTCATCAATTCGCATGCTTTCAGTGGTATCACTAACTGATATGATTTTCGAATTGAAGTGTGAAGGATCCAAAAAGTGATGCAAAATTCTACCAGAAGCCTGATATTACCAAATTAATGGATTACGGTAGGTTAGACCTTCGAGGCATTCAGCAATATGGCCAAAACAGTTCACCTAGGTAAATAGGAACATTATTTTGGTATGAATCGACTCGAATCGAATCAACAACTAAAGAAAAAACTCGAAAACTATTTCGACCGTCGAGAGAACATATGTGAAATGTTTTTTCGATTCAATCACTGAAAAATAACTCAAAGATGAATGAAACCTTATCAACACGGACTGAAATTCGATTGCAACGAACTCATTATCGATCATGTATATTGAAAAGTGAGTTACAATATCATTTTAGATTTTAATCTAACTCCTTGATGAGAAGATGAATGGAAATTGGAATACTCAATTCATCATTGAGTCAATCTGAAATGAGTCGAACGTTACTGAATTATACTGGGTGGCCCAATGAAAACGAATCAAAGTCGATTTGACATAGTTATCGTTCTCAGAGAAAAAACGCACATTCCGGTCGATTTTTATTTCGAGGGAGAAATATTTTGCGCATATTTTCAACTTTTTCACTTCAAACCCCTCGGAGGGGTGAGCTCCAACCCTTGAATTTTAAATGAGATAAGCGGTCGAATGATACATCATTTCAAATGTAATCGAGATCTCTTACCAACGCTTCCATGTTTTTGGAAACACGTTTATGAAAATAAATGGCTAGTGATAGAAAGTAACGCTTTTTTTCTCTTCCATCACTATTTCTCATTTTGTAGTGAAAACGATGTTCATCTAAGAAGCATCTAAGAGCTCATGTGTTTTTTTCAAATCCTGTTCTATCCAACATTACATAAAGAATCATTTATTTTGTCAGTTCCTCGATCTCTCAGTAAAATGTATAACTTGTTTCGTTTTCATTGGATCACCCTGTATCTGTCAATGAAGGATAGTATATCAGTTCTGATCACCGGCTTCAAGTCACCGAGTGTTATTTTATACCTTCCAGTGGGGTGAAAAATCAACTCCATCGGATTTGTACAGACATCATTGAATGATACTTGAGCGAAAGTTCATTGATTATTCTGATAGTAGAGTAGAGTGTTGAGTACAGAAAGTGTAGAACACTCTGTAGTTATAGACGGTGTAGAGTAGATCATAGATACACATACACTTCAGATCCTCTGATGATAATATTCGCAGATTACGTCTAATATGCTCGAATCCACACACGCCCAACCACAAAACCGCAAATACTAATTAACATGTTCCACAATCCTGCAATCCAGTCAGGCACTGAGCCAAATTAAAACGAATCTGGACAATGCGGACAATGGAAATAACATCCTGAAAATGAAGCGACTTAGATATGCATACCAAAATTCGCCTCCTGACAATGTCGTTTTATCTATGTTCTCGAAAAGTATCAGTCACTCTTATCGTGCTCTCGATTGGCTGGATATTGAATTTTTGTGGAGATATCATTGTGTCATTTTCGTTCAACGTCTGCTGAAAACGTCCGTTTTCATTGAACTTGATAAGATATTTCGTTATCACAATGTATTAGCAATGTAGCAAAAATCTTTCACGTACAATGCAGTAAATTGTCTATCTTTGGAATCAGTCGAAATTCACAAAAAACATGTAGACCTACAACCTACGATCGTCGATTCTGTGAAGTCAAATCCGTTTCTACTGATGACGCCGGATATCTGACAGAGATGCATAGCCAACGCTTCAATTTTTGTGAGAACGGCTGCCTTAGCAAGGTAATAAAACTAGACATAATCGAGTAGGCGTAAGTCTACAACTTTTTCTTGTGGTTGGGCACACAACAGATCGAACTAACCTGGACGATGGACTTGGTCTGCTTGGTGATATCGTCGGTGGATCCCTGAGACGATCTTGGACCCTTGATGCACCCAGGAAACATCCTGCGATCTATTCAACCACCGATTATCCTGTTCGGCCGCTACGCGGGAGTTAGTTCGAGCTTTGGCCGCTCGTGGCGCATCGTCGCCATCGAGTTTTCACGCACAAACACCGTACTGTCATTGGAAGTCGTCATTTTTTCTTGGTTGACTGCGTATTGATACGTCAGCTAGTGTATCAAGGAATACTAACAATTCGTTTACGTGCCACCGATGTTTTGAACAACCTGTATAGATCTGAAGAATGATTTCACATTTTCTTTCGATTCGAGAATCAATTGAGAAATAACCAAGTTACAAATAGACAATGTTAAATTAAAATTTTCTTGCAAACTCATCCACACTGGGTGCTTGATATTCCATGGTCAAACATCAACTTCATAAGGACACCCTTTATTCAAATAGAAATATTCGCGAAACAGCCAATTTTTGTTGATGGAGTGATCGTGTAAGAAAAATATACTAAATACTTTATAGCCAACAGTTTGATAAGAAAATGGTGTGGAAATAGAAGAAGGAAACTATTGAAGAAAATCGTAATTTTTCACTTGATAATGTCTTGCATCAGCTATAACGAATACATTTTTTTCAAACGTCGTGCCTCTCTTTCGATAGGATAGAAGTGATTCTCTATGAGGAACACCCTGAATTTCAACATTTTTCATTCACGTTTGCAATAGTGCCCTTGTGTTACTTTCGGTTTCACTCACTTTTGACAGTTCATCATAAACAGAAAATGGAAAGCTCGATGGGAAGTTTGATGAATTTCCAGAATTTACTTCCCTAAAAGGGCTCGAGAATATGAAGAGAAAAAATTTTCCAGAATTGTATCATTTGTGTTATTGAAAACTGAGCTCTTCTGGTCGCGTATGGATATTATTTTCACATTCTCAACTTTTTCGCAATTCTGATCTGTCGAGGAAGAAACCATTATAGAATTCTAGTGCACAAACTTTCCTGGAATTTCTTGGAATTCACTGAATTTTTTTGAATTTTTCATAATTCCTTGAATTTTTTTGGAATTATTTGCAATTCTTCGATTTTCATTGGATAGAACGCGGTTCGATTTTAGCCTACAAACAACTGGACTTCATTGGATTATTTACATTCTTTACAATTCCTTATGATATCTTGGAATTCTCTGGATTTCTTTGGAATTCTTAGGATTTTTTTTTTTTTTTGATTCCTTGGGTAGACAAAATACATAACGAGTTGACTCGCCTCGAGAACTATCAGACGCAAGCAGTATATTTCAAAATTGCACCATCAAACTTGGTATCGTTGTATTCCTTTTATATAAATATATCCTCTTGAATATCATTTTCTCTCGTTTTTTTCTGAAATATTGACGCATGTCTAGTTTTTCAATCGGGAATTATTTTGTGAAAAAAAATCATTCGCTCATAATAATTGAGGATCTCTGTGTAACTCCAATTGAAATCAAAAAGAAACTCTTCCTGATCGGAGAATGAATCGGCATCTCTTTTATGTAGGTACGTTTTCGAGGGAGAAGATTAATGATCGAGAATCGTTTCTGCTTCAGTTGTACCGGAAACAAAGCACAGCTCTTTTTCACTTTTATTTTCATTAGAGTTGAGTGGAAATAATCACATTTCCATTCATTAACAGAATACTTCAGGATACGAGAGGAAAGCAAAAGGAAAATGAGATTGCCAAGCTGACAAACTGAACGGTTATTATTTGTTCTCCAGAAGAAGATAAAGAGGTAATAATCTGATTCAATGAACAATTTGACAACTATAGAAATATACTGGACATCGAAGGTAAGTGATTGAATTATGTTGAACAAATTTCAAATAGGCCCTAGTTCGCGCCTAGAAAAAGGAGAAGGAATCCAACCAATCAAAGCAGCAAACGAGTGATCAGATGATTGTGGGCACCCTTTTTTTCTTTATTTTTCTTATATTCGTTGCAATGCTACTCTCGATGGGGAGAAGGTGTATCTAGTAGAGAATATATATCATATCTTTGGTAAAAATATAGTGAGGAACCCTGTACAGTTCAGAATCCGAATGTTATTATGACGTGATTTCATCGGTTCGGATCCTAAAAGAGTGGAAGGAAACATGCAACGCTGGACAAAAACATCGATTCCTAATTAAGAGAGTCCATTAACTACGCCAGGCTTATACTAAAATAGATCCGACATCAAACAGTGAGCTGGTTCATCTGGCAGCACAGAAAGCTCCTTGTGAATAACTTCCTGGTAATCATTTATTTACCAATAAAATCTCTTAATGTGTATACACGATTACCAACAGGAATATAGGCTATGCATACTAGCAGAAAATGTCTTCATACGCCCATGAAAATGCAACGAGATCATGGTGAATAGATTTTTTTTCATTCAATGAAAAAATATTCTCGAGGAATCAAGAATATGTGAATTATGATGATATTTGTACTATTATATGAACTCTCTATGTCTCATTTCGAATATATGTTGTATGTTGTATTGTATCAATATTAATTTTACACAAATCTCGTATACTTTCACTGAAATGCCAACTCTGCTTTATGAGCAAGATCTTATCTCGTTGACCAAAGCATAATCGATCAATTCATCATGGTATAAAATTGACTGAGATCGAAAAAAAAATCTACTGAGAGAAATAAACAGAGATTTTAAGCAATAAGTATAAAATTGCAATGATGTAGATTATACATGTAATACAAGCTGCTTGCCATACAAGGCACGCAAATTGGATATCATATTGACTTATCAGATGTTCAAGTGAAATTCGAAACCACACCGACAACCAGACTAGTTTAGTTATGACACATAGGAAATCCACCGAAACGCATTCTTTAATAATCGATCACAGCATAGGAAATGACATTATATCACTAACGAGTATATCGCATGAGCGGATATCCGTCTGATGTCCATTTATGGCACATAACATAACGACTTATCTATTGTGAACAAAATTAAGAATCCCTTGCACTGTTATCTGGATGATAAGATAATGTCACCGATAATGATCCAGCTAGAACTTCCTGGGAGATCAGAAACTTGAAGAAACTTCGCACTGAGAATGCCAGAGCAACCGCATCATTGGCAAAATATTCAGGAATCAAAAATATAATCCTCATTTCATAATATTGATGCCTCGACTGACGCATTTGGTCACCTGCCTTTCAAGTAAAGAATCAGGCTTGAGTTTTGTTGTATTAAAAACAACCAGATTTTCAGACTCTCATTTGAAAATTCTTGCCAGATCTCCAATTATAAAATCGACCTGTATCGCCTTGCACCTCTGGCTTCGTTGGATGATATAGGGGCTCTAGAGGAAAAGGCGATATGAAGTGTACCATCATCTGCAAAGCTATGGACTGGGAAATAAGTTACATCTAACAGATCTCTAATGATGTGGAGCAAAAACAAAGTTAGGGCCAAGACAGATCTTCGTGATACAGTTAGAACTGAAGAATCTTGAAAAATGTGTTGCAAGTATTTCTTCTATTGTGGGGCATTGTCACCATGAAATTCAAATGTGAATGAATATGACTTCCGGAAAGATTACCCATTCATCAATTCATCATAAGTTCGATACCTTTCCGTTAATACTTCATCATAAAAAATATCAGAATTCATTTTCATTCATTTTCTCATCAGAATCATCCTTGGACACTTGGCATGGAGATGGCGCAAGCCTCGAAACGTCAATGTCAATCACCTTGACAAAGTCATCAACCGTCCAGTCATGGAAGAAGAGGAAGAAATTATCGTTCCGATAGACAACGACTTGGAGAGAAAACTCGCAGCGGCCTTCGAGGTGTTCGATCATTCCGCCAATAAACGCATTGATGTTCGAGACGTATCCACAGTCATCCGGGGGGTGGGATGTTGTCCCGCCAATGCAGATATACAGAAAATGGCGGCGGCCATGGAGGATCCCCAAGTACCAGGCACGGTGCACTTGGCCAAATTTTTGCCCTACGTCTCCCAGGTGGGTTAATCGAATTCCGTTGCGATCACATTTCCACTTGCTCGATCCACATCTCGTTAAGGTTACATTCTCTTCAAGGCGTATCGCTTTCAAGGCACATCTAATTCAAACCAAATATGGTACAAGCCACAACTCGTTACATGCACGTTCAAGTCAAATATCCTTCAGGTGATACATTTTTGGGATTTCGCTGCAGAAATTTCTCCTTTCACAGCTGATATTCGACCACAAGTACCAGTCAGACCTCCGAACAACAAACCCACTAGAATGATCACAAAACAAATATTCTGATGCTAACATGAATTCCCAGAATTATCATAATATTAGTACCCAATCGTCGCCAGTGTTGTCATATCCAATCATCAAAAAGTGATGAATAGTCCATAATATTGAAAGTCCTTTATGAATTCATGTAGTTCAATGCACAAATATAATAATAAATTTGGGTCATGACGATAATGAATCAGTTCTGATTAATAGAAGATTGCTTCATCATTCTGAGAATTAGCAATTTTACTTTCTTGGGGGCTCGAGGACCAGCATGGGTATCGTGAATACTTTTTGCTCAACGTTGCAACACCGCACTTTGATATTGACAGTCGACGGCGATTATTGCTTTGTTTGGTATCTGTCATTATTTACGTTTTGATTTATCGATATTATTCAACTTGTGTTCAGTTTTGTGTTCTCAGAATTCATCAGAAACTCAGTTTATTTTCTGTTTTGGTGATTTGATATAATGGTGAGACGTTGTGTTAAAGACAATTTGAACTGGCGATCAAAACACGTCATTTCATAGGTGAGTTACCATTGTCGTATCATTCGAGATTTTGAAGCATTTTCCCAAATGGAATGGATGAAAATGAATTCCAATTGAATTGATTAGATTATATTGATTATACCCATAGGTCAGCTGCGTAAGTGTCTTGTGGTAAAATATGTAGCACTTATAAATGCTTCCTTCATATAATGTTTGATATATATGAGTATATTGTTTGATATGGCGTTGAGAATTGAACTTTTCTTGTGAAGTGGTCATAATAAGATTATTGATTACAAGCAAGTTGCAAAAATCACCATAGGAATGTATGTATTCGAATTTCTCGTAACAATGTGAAGGAAGTATAAAGATGATCATTTTCCCACCAAGAAATGCTAAAAAGTACCACTGAAATTGTTATGGATTTTCAATTTGGTTACATCATGAATTAATGATAAATTCGACCCCCTCTGACAACACGGCACTGGTGCTGGGAGAATCAGGTTCTGCTATCCTTGTTTAGACAAAGATAGATACTATAGATGTTGCTTCCAAACAAACTGTATTGCTAGGGGTGTGGATTACTTATCTAGTCTGTTCAATGATCGAAGAGCCAGACACTCCAGAGGAGCTTCTAGAAACGTTCAAGCCACATTGTTGTCAAGTCACATTTCGTTCAAGCAAAACATCTGAACACAATACGGCCTGAACGAAATTCTGCTGTAGAGAGATTTTTTCTTCTTCCAGCTGATATTCGACCACAAATACCAGCCGGCCACCCCAGAGGAGCTCCTAGAAGCCTTCCGCACGTTGGACGCCGAAGGTCACGGTTTTCTGACCAAGGAGGAGATCACCGTTCTGATGACGCAATACGGCGAAGTGTTCAACAACGAAGAGTTGCAGGAAATGCTCGAGTTGGCGGTGGATCCGCACTCACAGAATATTTCCTATGAGTATTTCGTGAATCAGCTGATGCTCGAACCCAAAGAGGAAGACGATATTTACGCGGTAGCAGACAGAATCGAGGCTGAAAAACCTCCTCCGCCACCGCCGCCGAGGAGTATGTCAGAGTATTTGAAGGAGACCGCAGAGATGATGTGAAATTGATCAATAATTATTCCTTCGAAAGGTTCAAATTTGTCGGTCAGGAAGCAATAATTCAAACTGTTCGTGTTGGAATACATCTCGAATGTGAATACAGATGTGAAAATTTCTTGACGTTTCTTACTTTCTAGAAGAGTTTTGATGATGAGCTGATAATATGTCATTTTTACGACAAGATATATTTTTAAAGATTTTTTCGATTTGATTTTGATCCAGGTAGGTGGAATGGGCTGACATGAAGATCTCGAAATTCTGAAAATATTTCTCAGAATATTGAGATGATGTTTCAAAATTTTGACATTTTTTCCAGATTCGTTCCAAATACCTATACAGGAAGAAATCAACAAGTTCGTTTTGATTTTCTGAGTCTCATATAGCAATAAGGAATACAGAAAAAAAATATCTGTTTCTGCTTTCTCAGAATATTTCACGTAGAATCTAGATCCATAATTTCTTTATACAGTGTGACATTGAAAATATAAAAATTTCGAGAAGCAATATAGAAAACAGATATAGAAATAATCTCGAAATTTCGAGACCTTGCAAAAAAATACCTCAAATTTCGAGATTTTCAGAAAAAAAAAATAACAAATCTCTCTGGTGCTGATACCCAGGCTAATACGCCGTCATATTACGAGGAAGTAGACAAGTCAAGCGAAAATTCTCAAGTGGGAAGAAAAAAATTGTAATTATACTGGGAGTTTGTGGATTGAAAGTAAGATTATTATCCATCATTGGAGAGTGAATTTCTTATTGATTCGAATTTTCTATCAGATAATAAAATAATAACGAAAGCAAAACATCAAGAAGCCAAATATCAATTTTTCATAACAGATCCACCATGATCCGAGAAGTGCTAAGTTTCCTTGAAGCACGGCAATAATATAGGAAATATCAAGTATCTGGGAGTACACAAATGTGGCAAGATATATTGTAGTAGAACTGAATGATTTTCAAATCATTCAGTATACTCAATTATGTTGGTGGATAATCTAGAAATCTGAGTGTGTCACTATTGATGATCAATTGTTGTTTGGAATAGCTTTTTGGGCTAGTTATTGTGAAATCATTTTCACAAATAAGTTAACTATAAACCCTGGCATTTCAAGTAAGTTAACAGACAAATCTTCGAAATTGTATTTGCGTGTAGAGTTAGATAATATTTGACAGTTATGCTGAATTTACGAGACATGTGTCAGCAAGATTATGTAATATTTCAGACTGGAACTGCTTATTAATAATCCTGAATCTGAAGAGTCTATTCATTGAAACATCTTCAGTATTTAGCATGGTTGGAGTTTCTTGGATTCAGCGTATTCCAACAATCCAAAGCAAATTACGTAACAAGTAATGAATGCTTTCATGTAATGTATTTCAGCGTAGTTACAGAGCTCAATGCATCGCAATTAGTTACCCGAATGGTTTGACATTGCTATTTATGGGTCAAAGGCACTCTAGCAAAATTATTATGGTCTGCGCATTAGTTCTAAACTTGGGTAATTGCATATTATGTACACCGGAACGAATGCCCGGTTTCCCAAAGTTAAATTCGATAGATTCATTAAATCGCGAGGCAGACAATGTTCAAGCAATTATGGCGCGCGAAAGAAGTCCGAGATGAAGGATAGAAAAACTCTCGTATCTCAAACTGTAACCAGAAATATACAATGTACAGTAACAAGAAGGAATCGATTGGCTTCATCAAGCTGGAAAGGGTTGAAAAGTGGTGAAGCTCGATCCAAGTCCAATCCAAGGACTTCCAGTCGTTTGTAAGCCAGAATTTTACAGCTATTTATCCAAGGAATCTCAAATGATTCTAAGAAACTCCAAAGAGTTCCAAACAAGATATTCCGGAAAACAGCGATGGATTCTACAGAATTCCAAACGAATCCAAAGAATTCCAGTGAGTTCCAGGGTATTCCAAGGGATTTGAGGTTGTTCCAAGGTCTTCGAAAAAAAACTAAGGGAATTTCAAGTCTTTTCATGGGCTTACTCTTCTCCATGTTCTGCCATTCCGAATGTATCATTGAGTGCACGCACAAAAATGTAATTAAACGTCTAGAATTTCAAGTCGAATGGCGGCGTTAAGTCCGTTCATCAAAGTTATGGTTTTTTTCGCACGCACCCACCATTTGCTATTGACGTACCACGTAGTTTACGACACGAACGGGGATTTAACCTTTCGCATAAGCTTGATTAATGATCTTTTAATGAACTGCTACCTGTTATTGATGAAGACACGAAGTTTGTTAATCCAGCAGGTTGGCTGATTCGATATCAGTTATCATCATCTGGTTATCAATCATTACAAAAATGAATGTCGGAATGTCGATTGTCACTTGTCAAACAATCAGATCACTGATTGTTTTTCATGGGTGATTGACGATTTGATGATCTCAGAAAAAAATCTATTGGAATTATTTTTGAAAAAGGATGAAAAACAAAAGTCGAGGTAAATCCCATCATATCACATTCGATGTTTGTCGAAAAAGAACACCATGATTGTCATAATCTGGAATATTCAATGTTCAAAATCGATAGTATTTCATTTTGTGACTTGGTATATTTCTAATTCTCCAATCATGTATTGGTTTCAAATTAGACGAAAATGGTCACCTCGCGTTTGAATGATGAATTCAAGAATCCACAAGCAAAATCTCCCGCATTCCTAAATAATTTCCAAGAATCTTCCTCTTCTCGTCGTTTCTCAATATCAAGTAATCAATCAACTTCACACAACGTCACACACCACTACAAACAAACCAACACGCGTTCCCTTCGCGGCAAATTTCCCGCTCGCTTCCCACCACCGACGTCGGTCGTCGCGACGGCAGAGACGCCAGCACTGGACGGACTCCGTCCGCGTAGCACAGACTGCCAGTTCGGCCTGCCCGAAGCGGGAAGCGGGAACGAGGCGAAGAACGCAGGCGCCCGCTTGGTGCGTATTTTTGGACTAGCGAAAACGTCGTCGAGCTCGAGAAACACGTAGGTGTCTCGATTGTCATCTGTTCTGGTCACCTTCGCAAGCCGAACTACGAAATCTCGAATGAAGAGGTTCAGAATTCAGCCATTTAGATTAGAGTCTATAAGGAGGAGAAATGGTCATTTCAGATCCAATGTGTGTTCACATCACATCATCCAGCTTGGTTTCTTTGATCAGAATGAGAAATTTTCATAACTGCCTCTGGGAGAGGTTTCGCCTTTGGTTTCTCCTATCTGAGCATTTGGAACCAAACTTTTGCAAGGCCTTCCCTTTCTACAGCGTTGTAGATGAGTATTTTTGGGACAGCAACTTGAACAAACACCTCAACAAGATCGGAACTTTGGAAGATCCTGAAAGCAGATGGTGGCTTGAGGACAAAGAAACTCCCACTCACATCCTCAATGAATGCAGGGTGTCGGTATAGCAGCAAGGGATGTGCATCTTGGAAGCGGTTTCCTGAACCCAGAGGATGTGAAGGAAAGTGGTGCCAGAAGGTCCCAGACCGCTCAAAAGGTTTCGCATTTGTTTTCCCTTCTCTAAGATTTCGAAACCAAACCTTTGCTAAGTCTTCCGTTTCGTCGACGATGTATCTCGATTAGTAAACACTTGTACTCAGCCATTTGGATTACATTCCATTTGGGAGAGAGCTGGCCATTTCAGATCTAATGTGGTGTGTTCATAGCACATCATCCAGCTTGGTTGAGAAGTTTAGATAATTGCCTCTGGGAGACGTTTCGCCTTTGGTTTCTCCTCTCTGAGCTTATGGAACCAAACTTTTGCAAGGCCTTCCCTTTCTACAGCGTTGTAGATGCGTATTTTTGGAACAGCAACTTGAACAAACACCTCAACAAGATCGGAACCTTGGAAGATCCTGAAAGCAGATGGTGGCTTGAGGACAAAGAAACTCCCACTCACATCCTCAATGAATGCAGGGTGTCGGTATAGCAGCAAGGGATGTGCATCTTGGGAGCGGTTTCCTGAACTCAGAGGATGTGAAGGAAAGTGATGCCAGAATGTCCCAGACCGCTCAAAAGGTTTCGCATTTGTTTTCCCTTCTCTAAGATTTCGAAACCAAACCTTTGCTAAGTCTTCCGTTTCGTCGACGATGTACCTCGATTAATAAACACTTGTACTTAGCCATTTGGATTACATTCTATTTGGGGGAGAGCTGGCCATTTCAGATCTAATGTGGTGTGTTCACAGCACATCATCCAGCTTGGTTGAGAAGTTTAGATAATTGCCTCTGGGAGAGGTTTCGCCTTTGGTTTCTCCTCTCTGAGCTTCCGGAACCAAACTTTTGCAAGGCCTTCCCTTTCTACAGCGTTGTAGATGCGTATTTTTGGAATAGCGACTTGAACAAACACCTCAAGAGGATCGGAACTTTGGGAGATCCTGAAAGCAGAACAAAGAAACTCCACCTCAATGAATGCATGGAGGTGGTATAGCAGCAAGGAATGTGCATCTTGGGAGCGGTTTCCTGAACTCAGACGATGTGAGGGAAGATGCCAAGGAAGATAGTATCTTTCGCTGGCGAAGTTGTTCTCCTTCATGGCTGACTCCCAGGAATTGTGGGTGCACAATGAGCCCGAAGGGGTTCCAGAAGGTCCCAGGCCGCCAGGTTTCGCATTTGTTTTCCCATCTCTAAGATTTTGAAACCAAACCTTTGCTAAGTCTTCCGTTTCGTCGGCGATGTATCTCGATTAATTACAACTTGTACTTAGCCATTTAAGATATATTCTGTTTGAAGAGTGCTGGCCCTTCCAGATCCAATGTATGAGGTTTTTTATATTCTTAACACACCATCCAGCTAAGTCTCTTCAATCTGACTGAGGAGTTTTGATAATGGCGTCTGAAGGTACCTGAAGGTGAACGCCTGTATTATTGGGTAATTCACCTCATTGTTCGCATCAGGGAGAGATACTTCGATCCTCGGTCTAGTGAATAGATAGCAAAGTGTGCGAGAGTGAAAGTGTCTTTCGAAGAATATTGTTTTCCATAGGGAAACATCGCCTGAACTATATCCATATTCCATAAACTCTTTTATCATCTTTTATCCCGAGAAATGCCACCGGTCTCGATACCCCACTTTCGCGACGTCATTTCGAAGATGTTCTGCCTGTGACGGAGCACGTTCATACACCGAGGGTCTAAAGATAGTTTCGATGAGACACGGCAAAGGGTAATTCATACGGGCCACTGATAGGTTTCCTAGCACACGAGATACACACTCCGGTTAGTAAACTGCGAAGAAAACAAACAAAAGGATCAGAACGAACCCCTTTTGTGTTTTTGTAGGTCGATGAGGAAATTTGAGATGCTTTGACGCCACGACGACGACAAAAATATATGGCTAAATGCATTGCTGGAGAAAATAATGGATGTTGGGAGTATGAGGTCAGAGCACCCGACTCTCATGGGACGACCATGTGAGGTCCATTGCGGGGGCTTCAGAGGTTTGCTCCTGAAATTGAGGAGATGACAGTGATAATAATAAAGTGTATTTATTGTTCGATCTGAAAGGTTTTGTATAGCAGAAGAGGACAGTGCCTTGATGTCGTCTAGGTTTCGGAAGTTCCTAGTATTTTTTGTGCCAGACGAAGAGGACCCAAACGAAATTAGTTCAGAATTTTGTGAAGTTCAAACTGTCAAATTTGCCCTGCTTTCTGAAACTGGATACAGTTGCTGGATTTTCAATATTTATAGGTAGTTGGTTACAGAGTTTAGCAGTATCATATCCAATGAGTTTCGGTTGTAGTTTTGAATTTGGTATAGATGCATCTTGATGGATTTGGAGAATCGTGAAGTTGACTACCTTCTGGTAGCTCATTTACCTGGTGAGATGGTTCAAGGTTTTTATTGGGCTCAAAAATCAAGCAGGCCAAATGCAACTGAAACCGTTTATAGAGAGAGAGGTAACTAGCCATTTTCACTCCTTTGAGGCAAGAGAGATGTGTCAAATTTTATCTAGTTGGAAAAAAAACTAATACAGCAATTTTCTGTGACTTCCTTGATCAGATTCGTTGCAATAACAACGAAAAGAACGATAACTCTAGAAGAATGAGGTCGATGGCTATTCTTTTGGATTATTTGAAGCCGAGTGAAATGCTGCATTCTGAGACGAATGCATTGTTTTCTGGTGCATTTTGCCAGCCTATATAAAAGCCATACCAGTGAGTCAGCAATGCAGATTGAGTAGCTGGCAGCGCTGACAGAATCACGAATTTGCTGCGAAACGTGACTCGCCACTCAAAGCGCTACGGCGAACCACAAGAATACGTAACTGTTATACAGGCTGGACCAAACTGGAGGTTGAGTCGAGGTGTATATGGAAATCAGGCAGGACTTTCTTCCTGAATTCTTTCATTGGAGGGGGCCTCAGTTTTTTTATCACTTCCGGTTATCCCCGAAATGGACCCAAACTTCGTTTCACTAATTTATGTCTGGGTCATTATTATTATTACTCCAAAGGTCTCTAGATGAAATTGATACTGGTATACATGGTGATACTTTAGCTGAAGCGACTCTTACAATTTCTATCATATATACATACATATCGACTCGAATGAGCATTAACTGCTGATGAAAAGAAATATAAGGTGATCCATTTCTGGAAAATCGAAAATACATCATCGAAATTTCGTAGTAGTGACGTATTTTTTGATTTTCAAAAATGTTGACGTTGTTTCTGTTTCGTTTTCGTCTAACCACAGTGTATATCTTCCTCTTTTTAACATTCTAATGTCGAGAAAAGCAATCCTCAATTCAACTGAATCCCTTGTCTCCATTTGCAAAAACAACCAGATACCAGAATGAACATGTAGAAGGTAGAAGAAACAAATGGGTGTCAAAATCCATATCATTACTATAACCATGAGAAATAAGTATTAACAAGTGTACATAGTAGCTAATCTACATGTAATTATGAATAATTCCTCATGGATTATGGTTCGAGGATTATTGGGAGTTTCCAAACTTCATTTTCAAAAACTTGATGGAGAAATTGATATTGATTCTTCCTGGTAATCATTGAAACGTATATGAGGGAGTTAAAAAAAGCTTTCTTTTCTGTTTGAAGTTGCTGTTCTGATTTGTTGACTGTCATGAGGCACATACTCAGAGGAGAACTGCTGTCTATTCTTAGTGAAAATCAAAAGACATTCTTGGATATACATGCACAACTCTCAATGCCATTAGACTTTGAATAAATCATTATAGAATATATATTCATTTATATTACCTTTTGTGACCTGGTATAATGAATTTCTTGAGAGAAAAACTGGATAGCTTTATCTCAACCGAGGCCATAAATGAAACATGTGTTCCAATGTTTCATCTTTGTGCAAAGGCATGACAGACGTGCATTCCTGTCCTGTCTTTGCTTGTATTTACATGGATGTTTTTATATGTCTAGATCTATTTATAATACCCGAATCCACACAAATACGGTCTCACTTCTGTGGCAGGATGAAAACAAACTTTTCAGGTTGACGACAAAATGTTTTCGAGTGATTCACAGCTCAATGATGATCTTGATGATGATATCTTTATCATATCGTTATCGATTTCAGAATCTGTATCCACAAACACCCGATTTATAGTCTGGAGAAATTTCCATTGTGAGATATCTTCGATCATTGAACAGACTATACAGGCAATACAGTTTGTTTGGAAGCAACATCTATAGTATCCTTCGATCATTGAACAGACTAGATAAGTAATCCACAGCCCTGGCAGTACAGTTTGTTTGGAAGCAACATCTATAGTATCTATCTTTGTCTAAACAAGGATAGCAGGAGCTGATTCTCCCAGCACCAGTGCCGTGTTGTCAGAGGGGTCGAATTTATTATTAATTCATGATGAAACCAAATTGAAAATACGTAAAAATTTCAGTGGTACTTTTTAGCATTTCTTGGTGGGAAAATGAACATCTTTATACTTCCTTCACATTGTTACGAGAAATTCGAATACATACAATCTTATGGTGATTTTTGTAACTTGCTTGTAATCAATAAACTTATTATGACCACGTCACAAGAAAAGTTCAATTATCAACGCCATATGGAACAATATACTTACTATTCAGTATACAGTTGTCTACTTATACTTTATCATAAATAACGTTCAATTTCAATAATGAACATTCATATCTTTGGCGATCAGTGGCAGTGCATGTAAGTATATTTACGATTTCAAAGTTCAGTACCTAGTGGAAATAATTTTCAAAAAAGTGAAAAACTCGTTTTCAAGGCAAATAGATATGATTGCATATTTGAATGTAATTTTCAAATCTGAAGATGAAACTTGTTTATATCATTTTACAATATCGTAAAAAATGAAGGTTTCATCTTCAGTAGAATTCATATATTTTGACGCAACAAATTGATGTCTGATTATTTCATTCCATGTAGATAGATGGGAATCGATAATGAATATGTGTTGACAAGTATTATGACGAAATGTTATATCAACAATAAAATCATGAATCATGTGAAGATGTAGCAAATAGCAGTGTTTCTTATTCAAAACAGGACTGAAATGAAAAACAACCATGGATAATCACAAAAATAATTCATTGATTTTCGAATAGGATTGTTTTTGTTAACATACTTCGTACTCTAACTTCCTTCTCAACAACTAAAGACCGATTACACTATGTGTAATCTCTGAACTAATAGAAGAAGCAAACAGCGTCGAGTTAATTCAAGCTTATTCGAGAGCTCAAAAATCGTGAACAACCAGCAATATGGCTTTCGTCACCAGGGATCGACAGGAGACCTGCTCGACTACGAGACACATGCATGAGCAATTACAGTTGGACAAAGACGAGCTCAGGCTGGTGATCTCTATATTATCAGGCTCGAGAACATCGCTCAACGAAGCAAAATTCAACAAACTTATGGAATTCTTTGCTTTCCTTTCCTCCATCCAACATAACCTGACTTTTCATGACGAAATTTTCGACTTGTAGAAAAAAGTTCGATAAGTAATCCTAGCGATTAGTTTCTTTTTCTGGCTCAATTCACTGCCTCACAATAAATATAAACAAGTCCGTTGACCTGCACTATATGGCAACCAATTCAATTTCCTTGCCGTTTCCCTTAAAAGGCGCTACTTTAATGAAGTGGCAGCGGCACAACATTTCAGATTAGCCCGATTTCAATCTTCAGCTGCGAATTCGAAAACATTTCATTCGGATAAATGGCTGCGTCGTTCGAGAGTCATGAAGCATTCTGAAAGGAAAAACGTGTCTCGATAATGTACCTTTCACCATACAGGGTGTTTCACCCAAGCCAGCGGAGATTTATTCAGAGGGAGGTCCACATCAAATTATGGGCCGAGAACGAAATTCATTACTTTTCGATGTGTCCGCAGATGTGTCAACAGACTTGGGATTATCAACACAGTGCCCGGTTTCGATCACTTTTCGAAAACAAAAATTGCAGCAAACATATCATATATAATATCATATCTTTGCGTACAACGCTCGGTAGAAAAAAGTGCGAACGCACCGCTCAAAGAGGAGACGAAGTACGACTGTTTTCTATCTCATTCTCTGGCAGACTGTTCGTTCCTCCGAACACCCACCCACTAGAAGGATCACAAAACAAATATTCTGATGCTAACATGAATTCCCAGAATTATCATAATATTAGTACCCAATCGTCGCCAGTGTTGTCATATCCAATCATCAAAAAGTGATAAATAGTCCATGATATTTAAAGTCCTTTATGAATTCATGTAGTTCGATGCACAAATATAATACTGAATTTGAGTCATGACGATTATGAATCAGTTCTGATTAATAGAAGATTGCTACATTATTCTGAGACTCAGCGATTTTACTTTCTTGGGGGCTCGAGGACCAGCATGGGTATCGTGAATACTTTTTGCTCAACGTTGCAACACCGCAATTTGATATTGACAGTCGACGGCGATTATTGCTTTGTTTGGTATCGGTCATTATTTACGTTTTGATTTATCGATATTATTCAACTTGTGTTCAGTTTTGTGTACTCAGAATTCCTCAGAAACTCAGTTTATTTCCTCTTTTGGTGATTTGATATAATGGTGAGACGTTTTGAGGTGTGTTAAAGACAATTTGAATCGGCGATCAAAACACGTCATTTCATAGGTGAGTTACCATTGTCGTATCATTCGAGATTTTGAAGAATTTTCCCAAATGGAATGGATAAAAATGAATTCAAATTGAATTGATTAGATTATATTGATTATACCCATAGGTCAGCTGCGACAGTGTCTTGTCATTGTTCATTTTCCCACCAAGAAATGCTAAAAAGTACTACTGAAATTGTTACGGATTTTCAATTTGGTTTCATCATGAATTAATAATAAATTTGACCCCTCTGACAACACGGCACTGGTGCTGGGAGAATCAGCTCCTGCTATCCTTGTTTAGACAAAGATAGATACTATAGACGTTGCTTCCAAACAAACTGTACTGCCAGGGCTGTGGATTACTTATCTAGTCTGTTCAATGAACGAAGGTTCGTTCCCTTTTCAGTGTCGCTTATTCGTTACATCGAGTCTCAAATCACTCTAAAAAATTTCAGAAAATTTGGCACAAACGTAGCACTGCGGCAACACTGACAACGACAACCGAAGAAAAAGTATGACGTCGCACTTTCTCCCCCAATTCGATTCGTATTCCAATGCCGCCCTACGCCCCCGCACTCGTATATTATGTCACACCGTTCTTTTTCCACTTCCTCATCATTCAGTCATTACATTAATATCGAAGGACGAATCGCGGGGGTTGTGACTGAGCAATGCGGAAGCGAAACGTGTTCGACGACATTCGTCGGTACCCATAAATTATCTCTCGTGATTACTTTGCGATATGGGGACTCCTCTTTGACATGTCAAATGTCAAATGTAATGTCGAAGTGGGAGTCACCGAAAGCGGTGTAGAACATCAAGTAGTGTCGAAAGTGACATATTTCGCATGAGTAACAAGTACATGAAATACACGTTCCGAAGAAATATGTACATTATATTTTTCTCTAGGACTCGAAGTCGGCAACTACCACGCAACCAAAAAAACACCAGTCAAGAACACGAGAACCCAATCGGAGACCCTTTCGATCGTTCGGGAGACAATCGATTCGAAAATTTCATGCATATGAATGTGTACGCCTATGAATTGCTATAAGTTCGGTAACTTCATTCGGTGACTTCATTCCGCCTTTTCCTCTAGAGCCCTTATATCATCCAACGATCCTGGAATGGGGATCTGAGAATCTAGTACAGTTCAATGCAACTAAAACTCAAGCTTGTATGTTCACCAAGAAGGCTGATCACTCAATGCCCAATTTGATGATGTCGGGTACCACCACTGTTCCTATGAGGTCGTCAATATCCATGCTGGGTGTCACCACCAACAGCGCTCTCTCATGGGACGATCATTGAGTGAGGTCCATTGCGAAAACTGCTTCACAAAAACTTGTTTTCTTTTTCGTGCGAAGAGATACTTCACATCCCAGCAACTGCTTATGATCTACAAAGCACGACCTGTCCTGGACTAGTACTGTTCACATGTTTGGAGCTCAGCCCCCAAACATACGCTGAAGCTCTTAGATTCGATTCAGAAGAGAGCTATTCGCCTAGTCGATGATACAACACTCACCAAATCATTGACCTCTCTAGATCATCGTAGAAAGGTCGGCGATCTATGCCTTTTTTATAGGTACTTTCACGGTCGGTGCTCAACGGAAATATCATCTATTATGCCACCACGTGCGATTCCTAGTAGACAAACCAGACGAGCTCAGACTGGTCACCCCTACATTGTCAGGCTCGAGACCTGTCGAACATCGCTATACCAAGCATCATTCATCAATAGAACGGCAAAGTTGTGGAATTCTTCGCCTAGTGAAGTCTTTCCTGATGCTTACAACCTCCAAACTTTCAAGAAAAATTCCAACACCTGCCTACTCTTCCAAAATTCCACCGCTGGCTAACGCGATGTTCCTCGAACATTATAGGTTTCCCTTTCGCGTTGTCCACAGATGAAAAAAAAAACTTTCGGATATCTCAGCTATCATTTTTCGTCGCCAACTTCACTTAACTGAGTCAACGGCCAATGCATTTGTCATTGTCATGAATGATATAATGTTTCCTGAGTATATTTCAGTGGATATTGCAGTGGATTCCTCAGAATCAGAAAAGGAAGGAGATCATGGTAGTTAGATTTTATCATTTTCAGATCAGGAAGCAAAATCATACTGAAATATAAGTGCCATATAGGTGATGATACCAGCTATAAAATTTCCTATCACTGCAAGCGTGCGTTTTCAAAATATTTCCGCACTAGTGCTTTTTATTTTCGATTTTCCTGTTGCTATAATGGAATGGGCTACTTTCTAACTAATGAAACGATGTTGAAAGCACTGTTTCCGAACTAACGTTCGAACAAGCTGATCAAATCGGAAAGAGCAATCAATGGCATGAAGCAGATTTCACACAGAAAGTTGAATTGATATGAATTTCACTAAGATAAGTAGAAATTTTGATATTTGTGAAATACTTGTTTATTATAGTTTTTCTGAAAAACAAGGTGTTACTGACAAATAGAGAATTTCTCTTTCATGTATCTGAAGGCTGAATTCCAAGCTCAGTGACATTTTGGACAGATCATAAAAATTGATTAAATTATTATTATGATGTCTATAATTTAGAAACGAGGCGAGAGAACCTTAAAAAACTGCCAAAATGTAGGTGTTTCATAATAAACCCAACCAATCAAATGTTTATTGTCATTCATGACTGAGATAATACAGATTTTTTTTCGAATTTTGGCCAAATCATTGTGGAAGTGGAAGTGAAAGTCATAGAGAACGCATATTCTTCGTTCAGCATAAATTAAGGCTTCTATTGAATAATTCCGAAAATCGCCTACTGCTCTGTTGGGAACTTTCATGTTGAATAATATCCGTCATCATATGCTTATTGAAGAATATATAATACCAATATTTTAAACAGATTCTTTTGAGGTAGAAATCGAGTAGAGCGAACTGAATTCCGTTGAAGGTTGACACTCATTGTACAGAAAAAATGTGTTCTATATTCGCCACATGGTTGGCAGATTTCGGTATATTCAAACCGACTCGAAATGATAGGAAATATATATAAGCTGAAGTAGCTGGAATTTTCATAGGCAAACCATAAAAGTAAAACGTAAATGTTGCATACTATACTTTTCCTACGGATTTTTGACGATCCAAGTAGACGATATTTCGAAGTATAGTCCTAAAATAAACTATCATTATCAGGGAAATCAACCTAATGACTAGATCCACCAGCTAATGGTGCACTAATGACGAAAAAAAAACAGATGTCTCCCCGACCAATATTTCTTTCGGAAACACGTGCGAAACGACAAGACGTCGATGCTTCTTCTTTCAGCCTAAATTTAGACATCCTGCTGTTACTTCATTTATTCCATCCACATGCGCACGTTATTGCTCGACATATAGGAGCGTACACCAATTTGAGGTTAGGGAGATCGTAAATTCGAATTGTTTGTAGTTTATTCAGATGCTGATTTATCGACGTGTTTGAATCATTTATCTGACGAGAATGGTGATGGGAGTGTTATGCTGTCGTTCAGAATATATCTCGACAGGGAAGAATATTGCATCTGTATCTCATTCGAGGAGTTGGAATTTTAATTTCTGGTAGTTTTTCATTATCAAGAACTTTCCATCACCTGGGAACATGACTGAGATAAGTGCACTAATATCTAATCTGTTACAATATTACTGGGACTCCCAATAGTATATCACATAGTTATTGTCGAAAGTGACATATTTCGCACGAGTTGATATTTCTAATTCAGAAGGAGAATGGTTCGACAGACAATACCTTGGATACGAGACGATATCGTCAATTTCATGAAAATGAATATGTGCGCCTATGAATTGTCACAAGTTCGGCAACCTTCGGATATTTCAGCTGTCATCTTTGGTGACCAACTTCACTCAACTGAGTCAACGTCAATTGTGTAGTTTGTCATTTTTCTTTCAATTCAAATAAATAATTTCCACATTGAAGATCGAAATAAAAAGAAGAAAGTAGGTCATGGTAACACAACGCATCTCGAAGAAGGAAGGATTCAATCATTTCCAAGAGGTTACAATGTAAAATCAATCTGAAATATAATCACCATTTATGTGATGATAATAGTAGGATAAAATTCACAAGTAAAATATGATTGAATTCATGACTACTGCGAGCAACATTTTCACACTAGTGCGTTCTACTTTCGACTCTACTTGTGCCATAGTGAAACTATGGCTAGTTTCTGAATAACAAAACAATGTTGGAAGAAATCAATTAATTATCCACCAACTGTAGCTAGAAGATTTCAACGAAGTTCCTGAATTTGGTGTTTCAAAACTGAGCCTAGCTCTTACGAATACATTTCAAAAGAGTATATCTAACCGAAGTGGTGTATAAAATCACTGTTATTCATGTCCATCCTAGACTATTTTCTGTCACTCAATGCGGACCCTACGTATATCTGCACCAGATATTTTCGCCCTCCGAACATCTCGTAATTACTTGTAAATTGACTTCATAACCGATGACACTTGAAGCGCAATTTCAGGGGTGTTGGAGAGCCGTCAAAAGTAAATTTGTCTTTCGTCTGCACACGAATTCAGCGACACTCTGGGATAGGAGAAGGGGACTGATAATACGTACTTATTTTCCGCTTCTGGTCTCCGATATTCGACATTCACTAGGTTATTAGGAATGTTATAAAGACATATTTTTTCCGATTCAAAATTGACCAAACGCCCTAGGCAATTGAAACTGCTAAAGTAAAAAGTTTCACTGGTGTTAGCAAGCAAAAAGATGGAATTGTTGAGAGACAATGACTTCAATCAGCAGATATGAATAAGCGTCAAGTAGAGTTTGGTTAGAATTATAACGCCATTAGTAAAATTGTACATAATAATTTCACGATGGTTTTTCTAATCGAAATATTGACTCGATAATAGGAATATTCATCCACCCCATCTTCAGTTCTCAGAAAACTCAATAAAGACATGCACTAATTGCAATTAACAAAGAGGAAACTCACTTCCGGTATCACACTATCGCTTGATTTCTTTCATGTCGGACGTGATATCGTTTCTCAATATTCATATTTCCTCTCCACTACACAATACAGCTGTGTCATTGGCGAAAACTGTGGAATGACCATGAGGATTTATGATTGATGCACAACAAAAAGAGGATCGGGTCCAAAACCGAGCCTTGAGGGACACCGTGAAGTACGCTGATATTCTTCGACTTCTCGTAAGCTTCTTATAAGGCTGTATCTTGAATTACTCATTTGTCAAGTACAATTTCGTACAGTTCACCTATTTTCCAGAAAATGAACTCGAAACCAGCACTTACTTATCTTCGCCGCGAAAAGCGTAACAAATAATAACCGACGGCGTCAGGCGGGGAAAACCCCGAAAATCATTTCCCGGACCAGGAAACCAATTAAAAACCGATAAATCACGGGAGAACGAGCACCTAACGCTGCCGCGGCTTCAGTAAGAGGGCTTTTCCGACCCTCGGAAAACCCGATCGAAGCCACTTGGGCAACGTTGGCGCACCTACGCAAATCGGAACTGACATTGATACAAGGCCTTTCGAGTGATGCATCGATGAGGTCGATCTCCAATTGGGGACCCCAATCGAAGATACTGAGTGCTAGTGACTCACCCCCCTTGGTTTTGTGGAAACGTATCGACAGAGCAGGCGACATCAATCAACCGCAATATACTTTCTCCTACTAGGAAAACGACTGATGACAGCTCAGTTCACTTAAATTGTGTCAAGTGATACATAATGATGACCGGCAAAAGTGATTCCGAACTGACTCGTTCAGAAATAACTGCTGCATGTGTGAGTTTGATCCCAGAAGTATCGAAAAAAAAAATACAGAAGAGCCTACAAATTATCCCTCGTAGATTGGCAAAGAGAAAAGGCCACGTTGTCCAATTCAAAAAATCTTTCATTTCCATAATTCACTCAATAATCAATTGAATATTATAGCCGTAGAAAGAGTATAGTGTATAACTCGCACGAAATTCTCATTTACATTCGCGCACTAAGTGCGGAAAAATGACAGGAAAGTGTATGTTATAAAAAAAATAATACACTTGAATTCTCAACACCCTATACGATCACAGACTTCAGATTATCACTCTAGACTCTAGAATCCGACAGGGAAAAAATGATGTCAGTGTGTATGCAATTTCGAGATAACTATCTGTCACAACAGTCTACACAAATAGACATTGTTTTTTCATTATTGTTATTTTACCTCGCCTCTTTATGAGTCGAAGTCCATATTTTGACTCTCGTGAACGTATAAAAATGTCATACATCTCAATACGAAATCATATCGAGTCGATAACTTGACAACCCAACAGTTCAACTCTGAAATAGTCATTTCAATATGAAGCTTTCATTTGTGTTGTTTCTGCTCTTCGCTACTATGGCCATCGTATATGCCGGACCTATGTCCGATGGACCGCAAAGTTGTAGGCGTGAACAAAAACCAGTGGATTCACAGATAGCGGATACAGATAGTGAGTTGCGTGTTCTTCCTTCGATTTTTTTCCATACAAAATGCGTTTGAAAGTGACGATTTATCATCATTCTCTGATGTCATCTGAGATGAGAATGAGCTTCGATGCATGAGATTCGACTTCACTTTTAATCTAACACAGTTGTAAAAAATATTTTTTCTTCGATTCTGTTAAACCAAGAACCAAGTGAATAATCAAATAGATGAAATCAAAATCTAGGTACTCGCATCTCAAGAACGTTAGTAACATTCATTCAACTGTAAAACCTGATCAGAGCTTTCTTTCAGGTTTGGATACAAACGATGATGACAAGTCTGGAGATATAGAACCCAATGCTGCGGATGAAAATGAAGAAGTTTCCGAAGAAGATGAAGCGGAAATCGGAAAATTGGACCATGTGGATGAAAATGAAGATACCTCCGGAAATGATGATTCAGGAAGTGAACAATCGGATGCTAAGAATGAGAACGAAAATATCATCAAAGATGATAAGAAGAAGAACACTTGGTGGTTTGGGTGGTTCTCGTAGGATAATGGGAAGATTATTTCTACAACAACTCTACAATATTTAATCTTCACGCAACTTCACTCATTCAATCAGTTAACTTCAGTACATAAAAATGTGGATCAAATTGACGAGTGATAATAAAAACATCGATATCGGAAATAGTTTTTAATTTTTGAGATACGGCATCACCTTCTCTGGCATATGATATAAGCAACTATTGAATTCAGTTTTTGATTTACAGAAAAGGACTGTAAGACACACACAAGAGTATTCTGACTCTGAAGTGAATAATTTCAGACGATACATGTCTGTGACATGTTTCTTCCTGATGACCTGTGTGAAGATTTGCTATAATCAGCTACACCAATAAAAATCTATCTATCTATCTATATAATACCAGAAGTAGTTTTGATCTGCCTTCACTGATCCCAAAACTAGCCACTACAACTACACTACAAGAAATATACAACTACTTTTCAATGCACTTCAGTACTGTGAAATTTTTTACAAATGTCAGGAAATCAGTAGGAGCGGGGTCTCTGCAAGATTCAACTTGTTTGTGTTCCTGTTTTTCACTTAACTGTGAGGTTCCAGCTTATTTTCATATTTCGTACTCGATTTCAATTTTCAAATACTAGTTATTTTATTTTTTTTTTGTGATATTCATTATCCCATGATCATATGAAATTCATCTGCTCTATCAATAAGGACTTTTCCTTATGCAATATATTTTGATTGATTGATAGACTCCTCATATGGAACTGTTATTTTCTGTGCAGGATTTTCACTCAGAATCATTGTTTTTCAGATCATTAAACAATAAAATATCATTATTTCCTTTAGATTTTTTGGGATTTTCACTCCTCGTTTCTGAGAATAATGAACATAAATTAAAATAATTATTTCGATATATTCTTAGCAAGTTCAGATCGATGATCTATACATTGAATTGATTATTATTGAATCACTGCCCTTGAAATTTGACCTCCAAATACCTGAAAGAGTTTGTCAGTGACACCTTGTTCCTCCTTTAAATGGAAAGGACAAATATACTTTCCGCTCCCAACCAAATATTCGTGGTTTGCCGTTTCTGTAATTAAACAGTGACAAAACAGACAGAATTTCGGAATTCAACAGAGCGAAAACGGTTAGAAATTGTGGATTTTATCAGAATGAGTGTGGATTTATGAAGCCACATTTAACAATTATCAAGTAACATTTATCAACTGAGAATTAGCATGTAACTAGTAGCTAAAACATTACCGTTCATGCAGATCAAATTAACGAGTAGAAATAACGTAAATCGAACGAGATCGACTCAGCATAGTATCATCCAGATATGTTTTATAAAATGATTTTCTACCCAAAAATAATCTAACCTATCATCTCTCAGACAAGGTCTGACCAATCACAAGGTTTTTCTACCAGTCTTAGAACCAATTGGTGGTCATCTGCGTATTAGTTGGGTACTAGAAGAAAACCTGGTTCAATTGAAGTATAAAGTTAAAAGATGACCATCTTCTTACTTGTTGATTGATAATTGTTAATTGTCTGCATAAACACAGCCATTGAGAACAAGAAGTGTAACTTATAATTGTTGATTCTTAATTGATAAATGTTACTTGATAATTGTTAAATGTGGCTGCATAAATCCACACTGAATCTATCATTCAATAAGATATCAATTTTCTGACAGCTCTTCATCAATGTATGGATAATCAGTATTGGGTCCGGAATATACGAAGCATGGTTTGCATAGTGATATCGAGATTGCCATCTGGAGCATTCATTCGAAAAAATCTAACTTCGAATTATCTATAGTCTTTATGATCACAATTTCCAAAATCCCTTCACAATCTGATGACAAACAGGTGATATCAATATGTTATTTCCAAATGATAGAACAATACAGACAAACAGTCTATATAAATTCATTGTTTTTTTTAATATTTATATTTTGACTCACTCAAGTCATGAACGTATAAAAGTTCTCTACATCTCAATACGAAATCATATCGAGTCGATAACTCGACAACCCAACAATTCAACTCTGAAATAATCATTTCAATATGAAGCTTTCATTTGTGTTGTTTCTGGTCTTCGCTGCTACGGCCATCGTACACGCCGGACCTATGCCCGGTGGATCAGAAAGTAGTAGACGCGAAGAACGAGCACTGGATTTGAAGACAGCGGATATAGACAGTAAGTGCTAATAAGGTGATGAACAATCCTTTTCGGTGTGTTTAATAACTAGCATATCATTCTCTAGCCGTACTTTTAGCTTTGGTTGTTAAATTCAAAAATGAATATTTGTTCAGAAATCTTGCATATTCACCCTGTAGACAACTCATAAGAATTTCTGGATAATCGACTATGGAAATTATAACCGATGAAGTGTCATCGGAATCTGCCAAAGCTATATTGAATATTCAAAATTTCGTGATCGCAAGCGGATACACCATACAGGGTGTGGACTTCGTAATGCCCAATGTCAGTTGGTCAAAGCTAACTTATACATGAGAAATATTCCAGCTATACCGACATAATACAAAGAAAGTGTGATTATCTTAAACTCAGACTGAAAAAAATTGATAGATTCCGAGGAATTTCATCTGAATGAATATTACTAATATCATTCAGTTTCTGAGAGACGACCCTTCCTATATGTTCTCTTCCTAATTTTGAATATCCATTGAGCAAACCATAATTGTTAAGAGCTCTTTTCAGATGAAACTTCGAATGTTGTGGATGAAAATGAAGATGCCTCCTACGATGCTCATGATGCTTCCGATTATGAGGAAGCAAAAAAATCGGATGCAGTAGATGAAAATGAAGATGCTTCTGACGATGAAGCAGCAGAGAGTGAGGAATTGGATGTGGTAGATGCGAATGAAGATGTTTCCAATGATGAAGAAGCAGAAAGTGGAAAATTGGATGCAATAGACGAAAATGAAGATGCTTATGATGATGGAGAATCGGATGATGCGGACCAAAACGAAGATGCTTCCGATGATGATGATCTAGGAAGTGAAGAATTGGATGATGTGAATGAGAATGAAGATTCGACCAACGAAGACACCAAGAAATACATTTGGTGGTTTGGGTGGATCATGTAGGAGGATCAGGATATTTTTTTCTCAAATTTATTCTATAGTAGTAACTGAAGCGGAGAGACAATCATGATTCTATATATTTCAATCATCAATAAAATGCTTTTCAAAATGAATTATTTGTTTTCCGATGGATATGTTATATATTCCTCTCAGGAAATTCAGACAGAGAAAATGGCGTGAAAATAGATTCACATTACATATTGTCTGATAACTCCTTATCTTGTCTTCTTATTGTGTATGCAGGAAAATAATTCAAATATGCATTTCTCGCAGACATCTTGACAACTGCATCTTTGCACAGCTCCAAAACACTCTCATCTCAGCGTTAGGCAACAAAAACTGTTGTGTTTCTTGAAGCGGAACATAACGAACCATAGAAAATTTACATTTTTCTTTGCGAGCAGGTTCTAGGGACAGACTCCGTTTCGTTTTAACACTCAAGATAATGGAATAATAATGATGTTTTTCCTACGATGATTTACATATTCATAACATTTGCCAGCGAGGGTCCGTGGAACAAAAGAAGTCTCCTGTCGTTGTCACCTCACGATTATGGGAGCGGAATTCATAAGGAAGAATCACCACTGTGAATCAGAGTAAATTATGCTGATTGAAGTCATAGTGCAGAATACCGTGTGCTTAAGATAGGGATGCACAGCATGAGAATTAGGTCAAATGGGAGAAAACTTGAGCAGGGCATCATAAATATTTTTTTATAATCATCGTCCACCACAGTCTATCAATTCAACAACAAATTAGATATACTAAATGAGCTGACTCACTTAGACAAAAATGGAATTGATTGATTGATTCAGAGTTTTGTAAAAAAATGATGTCTAAAACTACGACGAAACATTTGTTCACAACAGTACCTAAGAAATTGAGTTCCAATTGAGTTCCAAGAATACGAAACGACGGAGAAAAAAATCTATCTAGACAGATATGCCCTTGCTAGGTATTCGTATATTTGGTTTCCAAATATTGAAAGACTGACAAAGTGAACGGAATAAAATGGAAGAATTAATTCCAGCCAAAAGGAAAATATACGAAAAATATAGAGAAAGACTGATAACAGTACCATCATCGAGACTAATCGAAAACCTCCATCAAGCTGCCCAATTTTCAGCAAATCGCATTTCACTCACGTTTTTGCGAGACCGTGCTTTAGGTAGTGGGCCTAAACAAAAACAAAACGCTTCCTACTCCGACGTGGAAAGCAACAGATTTATTCGAGCGATAAGTGTTTTCATTGCTGAAACTTCTAGGGAAACTGACCAGATGAATTATGGGTCTAACTGTGACAAACCATTTATTAACGCTCAACGCTGAACCCTTATCAAGGGTTGCTCGAATTCTTGAAGCGATGTGAAAAACCTCATGCACTCTATCACGTCATAGATAATGTATTTTCTCCGAGTCTTGACGGTTTTTTCCGCAATGCTCTTGTGACCGCCTAGGTCGTTCTACGGAAGTTATTAAAGAAGTCATTTTTCATCATGTGTCATTTAAATTTATTCAAATGTGGAAACCATGCAGTCTTTCATCAGCTTGACCTGAACTTGAATTTTTTTCCAATTTAAACAGTAGCCAAGTACATTCCAGAAAGCTGTTATTCAATCTCCGACAAGATTCTATCTGATAGATAATAAAGCGAATCGCCTTGCACCCCAAGGGGTATTATGGGAGTGAAGCACAAAAATACGAGAATGAACACTCGTTCGACAAATGAGTGCAGATATCTAAAGCTACGGTTTGTTAGAACTGTAGACGACGCGAAGCCGACAAGAATAGATGTGGCTGGTTTATTAGAATCTGCTCAGGTAGACTCATGGTGAAAATGAAATTTTGTGCGTTCTCTAACAAACCATTAAATTGAACGGATCAGATTCTACTTACTGTTCCAACAAACCATAGGTCGAAACAACCCACGTTGACGCTATTCTAAATCACGCCAGTTTGAATATTTGTGGAGGTCACGCGTTCTGATAGTGGGAGGGAAAGCCCAGAACCCCACCAGCACTACTACTACCCAAGCAATAGTCAAAAATTAATGTGAAGCTGTCGTCATCGTAACGCTCACGATTCCATCGAATCGTCTGTTCCGTCCACTAGCGAAGTTCAATCACGCAGAGACGCAGAGACGACTCGAAAATGTCGAAACTGTCGGCACTAAATTTCGTTAATGTCGCAGAGTTTCCCCCATTCGGTATTCGGTTGTTTCACCTTCACCGATAAATCCGTTGTTTTTTGTGCGATTCGAGTTTGCATCTGAAATTTACGCCGCAGCGTTTCGTATTTACGACCACAGTTGAGCAAATACAGGTGGAGGAGAAGTAGGTTTATCGACATACGACATAAGGGTGAGTCTTCATTGTCTGTGGTTAAAATATAATAGTCTGTATGATTACTGCACACTCGTCAGCTATCAAATCACAATAGGTACTCATTTACAAAAACATGTTCTCCTACTACCACCTATGAAGTAGCGCTTTCAACATTGTTTTGTTATTTAGAAATTACGTTTGCAGTGATTGATGGATTTACTGAGAATTCGCCTGGTAACCAACTTCATCTCTCAATGCTGATGGAGTTGGTTACCAATGATGATAGCTGAAATATCCGAAGGATGCCGAGACATAGGTTTTGTCTCTCAAACTATTGAAAGGGTTTCCGCTCGGGCTCTCTCGTTTCTGACTGCTGTATTTGCGTGGTAGCTGTCCACCATTAGCGGAACTTTGAATACCTCCCAAATTCTAGTAGGCTCATTTCGTGAAATTTCAATGATTGGAAGTAGACAGTGGGTGAAACTTGCAATAATAATGTTTCCAATATTTATGGCCGTAGAAAAAACAGTGTACATAACTCGTGGAAACATACGTATACAAACCTACGTATACGTAATGCGTGTTGCTCGAAAAGGCTTGTCAAAACTAAGGTACCTAATAATAGAAGACCAAAAGCTCCCAGATACAAGGAAGACAATCTAGACTATGGAGTCTTGTAACAAAGACGGGGCTAGAAAAAGAACGAATTCGAGAGACCAATGTAACAGATCCAAAGACGCGGTTTAGAAGCATATAGAACGCAAGCAAAAGGAGCTCCTTATGGAAAATATTATGAGAAAATTGATCTTTCGTAACCAGGCCATTTGAAAACTTGACGATTTTAGTCTAGTAGTTCAGTTAGTTTTAGTAGTTAAGTTGTAGTTTTCATCTTCTTCCGCATAGGAATTCCTAAATATAGCCGGTTGTCGTACTGAAACTGTCGAAAATGACGAAACATTGAACAAATGTTATCGTAAGAGCCATTTGAGACTGAAAATCTCAAATGCTCACAATCTGGAATTATCTTTTCATATCCAGATGCCTTCCTCCATTCACTAGTATGATAAATTATCTAATTTGTTTCAATCTAGTTTGTATCAAAACTGTAATTTGAAATTAGATGTTCATTTTCCCATCCTGTAATTGGCTTCGACTGTTGGGTGGCGTATGAATAGAATAAAATAAAATAGAATGAAATGCAATTAAAAGAAATGAAATAAAAAGGAAAAAAAATTGCAATCTTGGAATTTGGTCATCAAAGTGAAGGGGAAAATACGCGGTGTGAAATGGCTCAAAGTGTACTGCCATTTCAAGAGTACGTGAATATTGAATCATCCATTGATGGCATCAACAACTCTCATCCTTTCGTGGTCATTCTGTTTTTTAATGAATCCCTGTTGTCGATATCGAAAGGTAATGCGATGCCTTTTACCCATTTGAATGCAAATCCTCGCTGGGTTTTAAGATTTCGAATTTAGATAGGGGTGTTGATTCGGTATTATCTCTTCATTTACACCACGAGTTGTATGGGGGACCGAACAGCATCAAGAGCTACCATCAGATTACAACCTTGTTGAAGCACATCGGGTCAGGATGGAAATATTTAATAGGCAGGAGATAAACTTCTTCAGCGTCGGACATCTGCTTCAGCTCGTTCAATCCGACATTAATTTTCTACCACCACTAGTGTAAATTGGTGATGAACAGAAACAATCGCAGAAAGCATCTACTTACACACAGTTCGATAAAAATGTTGTATATGAGTGAAAGCGCACGGTTTCCAAAAACATGTCGATTCATTTCGTCTTTCAGATGATCATCCAAATAAGAACCAATACATGGAGACCTCGACGAAGACACGATGAAGAATCCTCCTCTTGTGTCAATACTTGCGCGATTGGTATGTCGTGAATCGCTCATGTTAACATTATCGTTCTTATTACTGCTTTCAACCTTTCACGCTTTCTTGCCATTTCCATCTTTTCATTATTTCAATGATTGTATTATATATCATCGTCCATTGTGAAATGGACAACATTCTTAGTAATAAAACCTTCGATCATTGAACAGACTAGATAAGTAATCCACACCCCTGGCAATACAGTTTGTTTGAAAGCAACATCTATAGTATCTATCTTTGTCTAAACAAGGATAGCAGAACCTGATTCTCCCAGCACCAGTGCCGTGTTGTCAGAGGGGGAAGAATTTATTATTAATTCATGATGAAACCAAATTGAAAATCCGTAACAATTTCAGTGGTACTTTTAAGCATTTCTTGGTGGGAAAATGAACATCTTTATACTTCCTTCACATTGTTACGAGAAATTCGAATACATACAATCCTATGGTGATTTTTGTAACTTCCTTGTAATCAATAAACTTATTATGACCACGTCACAAGAAAAGTCCAATTCTCAACGCCATATGAAACAATATACTTACTATTCAGTATACAGTTGTCTACTTATACTTTATCATAAATAACGTTCAATTTCAATAATGAACATTTATATCTTTGGCGATCAGTGACAGTGCATGTAAGTTTATTTACGATTTCAAAGTTCAGTACCTACTAGTGGAAATAATTTTCAAAAAAGTGAAAAACTCGTTTTCAAGGCAAATAGATATGATTGCATATTTGAATGTAATTTTCAAATCTGAAGATGAAACTTGTTTATATCATTTCACGATATCGTCAAAAATGAAGGAGGTTTCATCTTGAGCAGAATTCATATATTTTGACGCAAAAAATCGATGTCTGATTATTTCATTTCATGTAGATATATGAAAATCGATAATGAATATGTGTTGACAAGTATTATGACGAAATGTTATATCAACAATGAAATCATGAATCATGTGAAGATGTAGCAAATTGCAGTGTTTCTTATTTAAAACAGGACTGAAATGAAAAACAACCATGGATAATCACACAAATAATTTATTGATTTTTGAATAGGATTGTTTTTGTTGACATACTTCTTACTCTAACTTCCGTTGAATCTTTCAATTTATTTGCCTCATGATGAAGTCTTACAGTGAAATATTTCTCCAAATTAGTTTGACTAGTTCCAAAAACAGTCAACGGTAAATTTCTCATTGTTGTGTGTAGAAGAAGTATAGAAATATCCTTATATTTTTTATCAGAAATAATAATTGAGTTCATCATTATTCTCAGCGATTTTTCAGCAGCTTCGCATATTTTGACTACAAATGAGGAAGCATTTATCAGTGCTACATTTTTTACCACAAGACACTGTCGCAGCTGACCTATGGGTATAATCAATATAATCTAATCAATTTAATTTAAATTCATTTTTATCCATTCCATTTGGGAAAATGCTTCAAAATCTCGAATGATACGACAATGGTAACTCACCTATGAAATGACGTGTTTTGATCGCCGGTTCGAAAATTGTCTTTAACACACCTCACAACGTCTCACCATTATATCAAATCACCAAAACTGAGTTTCTGATGAATTCTGAGCACACAAAACTGAACACAAGTTGAATAATATCGATAAATCAAAACGTAAATAATGACCGATACCAAACAAAGCAATAATCGCCGTCGACTGTCAATATCAAATTGCGGTGTTGCAACGTTGAGCAAAAAGTATTCACGATACCCATGCTGGTCCTCGAGCCCCCAAGAAAGTAAAATTGCTGAGTCTCAGAATAATGTAGCAATCTTCTATTGATCAGAACTGATTCATAATCGTCATGACCCAAATTTATTATTATATTTGTGCATTGAACTACATGAATTCATAAAGGGCTCTAAATATTATGGACTATTTATCACTTTTTGATGATTGGATATGACAACACTGGCGACGATTGGGTACTAATATTATGATAATTCTGGGAATTCATGTTAGCATCAGAATATTTGTTTTGTGATCCTTCTAGTGGGTTTGTTGTTCGGAGAATAAAACAATGTAGTCGTCGAAAAAGTTATATCGTAATTCGTTTTTCAATCAGCAGGAATATCCAAAGGGAACAAAGGTCGCAGTTGGTTGCCAATTGGCAAATAATCTTCCAGGTCTCTGCCCTACCTCGGCTCGGTATAGAACCGAAGAATAAACATCAAACGACACGAATGGACTCACTCACCTGTGTCCTTTCCGCCGAACAGCAGCACTCCCAGCCCGACCTCTCGACCTCGTCGCATCGTCTTTCCCAGGACCATTTCCTCCGAAACCCGTCGTTATCCTTATCGGCGTATCCCAGGAAACCGTAGAAGGAGCCGGGAGAAAGGGGCGAAGCGATGCCCGAGTCGGAATCGGACACTTTGCCCGTCTTGCCGCTATTGTGATCTTTAAAGAAAATCAGAAGTGGGATTTCGAAGAATCAGGAGTGGGATATTTATGGCACGCTATTTCAGATGTGTTTCAAAAGATGAGGACATATCGCGGGGATAAGAAAGTAATTTCATTCCAGTGTGGTATGAATGGTGGAAAAAAAAGTATACAGTCCAGTAGTCATAAGGGAGATAGCTACATGAAAATTTGAAGTGGATCTCACAATAACCAGAAGTTGTATACGTACACAATAGTTAGGGACTTAGATTCATAAAAATCAGAAGTGAGATGAAGAAAATTGTATTCGAAATGTGTTGCAACATCATAAAAAAACTCCGAGGAAGATGGATTCGGATTATGAAAAACTTGTTGCTATGGTGTTCTATTAGGATTTAGATATCGTTCTCCATACAAGATATCAGGAATGAGATACACAGTAATCAGTCCACAAAGGTGATGGAAACTCCCATGAATATGGTAGAAGATCTAGAAACAATATTTGGGTACCGAGTTGTGAAGTATCACATACACAACGTGAAAATATTTATTCATCTCTGCCTTATCATTTTTCAGCTTTTTATGGGATTTTCTCTCCTCGTTCCTGAAAAATAGAGTAGAAGTTATTAAAAATTATTGCAATATATTTGTAGTAAGGACAGATTTAGGATCTGTCCCAAAATGTCACTGCGCTTGAAATTAAACCTTTAGATACCTAAAAGAGAAATCCTCTATTGGTCAGTGACACCTTGTTTTTGAAAAAATTTGGAAATACAAATATATTTAATAAGAATAAAACCTCTACATATCTTGGTGGACGTTTCGGGAACGAATCTGCTCCCGTTCTCAACACAATTGAAATATTTTTCTCTTCGTAAAATTTTCTCAATGTTTTCGATTTTGACACTGAAAAGTGACTTTTCACCAAGATAAGTAGAGGTTTTATTCTTATTAAATATATTTGTATTTCCAAATTTTTTCAAAAACAAGGTGTCACTGACCAATAGAGAATTTCTCTTTTAGGTATCTAAAGGTTTAATTTCAAGCGCAGTGACATTTTGGGACAGATCCTAAATCTGTCCTTACTACAAATATATTGCAATAATTTTCAATAACTTCTGCTCTATTTTTTAGAAACGAGGAGAAAAAATCCCATTAAAAGCTGAAAAATGAATATACTACCTCCTCGAAGAACTTACAGACAGTATCTGCCTTATCCATTGAAACGCTGAATTTTTGAATAATTTGAACAAAAAATCAAAATGCACCTTCTCTCAACTGCCTATTACAAAAGTGATGATGTCAACTATGTCGATTGATGTATATTCCACTTTATCTCATTTAACTATAATACTTCAGTCCGTCTGATATCGATTTTTCTCTTTGTAGAACGTGTGTACGAATTTGGTATTTATATATTTTTAACTGACTTGTCAAAACACTTTAGTGTACTAAAGACCAATGAAGACGAATATCAAACGAACATCAGGAGTGGGATGAACAAAAATCAGGAGTGGGATGAACAAAAATCAGGAGTGGGATACACAAATATCAAAAGAGTGAGAGAGTAATGATGTGAAGTTGTTCGATGACGAAATGATACTATGTTGAAGTTGAAGATGAAAAAGACGATTCACATCCCTCTCCGCTTTCCAATTACCTCAACAATGCGTTCGGAAAATTCTTGTCCGATTCCTCTCCGAACAAACATAACTCACCTCTAGAGCTGCCGTTATCTTCTTCGCGAAACTCCTTATCTCGATCGGCTTCCGAACTCCCTTGCGTAGGCCGAATCCGTGAGCCGTTTTTCTCGACGCGAGGTCGTTTTTCTCTCGAGCCGTACTTTCCGCATTTTCCGACTTTTCCTAACGACCCGGCGTCTGGTATCGGAAAGCAGAGTTTGTAGTTCAGTTCGCTCGAACTCAAAGGCGGTACATCCTTAACATTTTCGTCCTCTCGCGAAGTTCTGCTGCGAGTTCAAACTAACATCAGGCAAACGATTTCGATGGGAAGATTTAATTTAACATCAGCTACTTTCATACGATACGCGAACTTCGAGGGGATGGCGTTGGATTATGGAACTACAGGGTGGAATCTCGATTGACTGACTTTTTTGACATTGATAATCGAACATATACTATCTGTAAGTTCTTCGAGGAGGTGGTATATTCATTTTTCAGCTTTTAATGGGATTTTCTCTCCTCGTTTCTGAAAAATAGAGTAGAAGTTATTGAAAATTATTGCAATATATTTGTAGTAAGGACAGATTTAGGATCTGTCCCAAAATGTCACTGCGCTTGAAATTAAACCTTTAGATACCTAAAAGAGAAATTCTCTATTGGTCAGTGACACCTTGTTTTTGAAAAAATTTGGAAATACAAATATATTTAATAAGAATAAAACCTCTACTTATCTTGGTGGATATTTTACGAAGAGAAAAATATTTCAATTGTGTTGAGAACGGGAGCAGATTCGTTCCCGAAACGTCCACAAAGATAAGTAGAGGTTTTATTCTTATTAAATATATTTGTATTTCCAAATTTTTTCAAAAACAAGGTGTCACTGACCTATAGAGAATTTCCAATAGAGAATTAATTTTTAATAACTTCTACTCTATTTTTTAGAAACGAGGAGAGAAAATCCCATTAAAAGCTGAAAAATGAACATGTACTGTATGTATTTATTCATTTATGACATAAGGGATACAAAACAGACTGGAGCCTAAAGTATAATCGAATAACAAACTGCATCAAGTCTGATGGAGGGGAAGGAGATCACGATATGGTGATGAATGGTAGCCGCCATGAGCGGCGCATCACTATAAAAGTACAAGGTATTAATTTCATTTCACTCATTGTTCAGTCCAACCTTATTCGCTTTCAGTTCGGTGTGGACAACTTAATGAATTCTCAGGTATTATTCCTGAAGTGTTGTTTACCTTGCTCGAATCATCTGATTGGGCCAATCTTCATCGCCCGAGGAATCCTGCTGACACGAGGGATACGACTTTCTCGCAGAATCGGCTCTACTCTTCTTGTAAATCGCATATTTGTGTTGCACGAAATTGTGAATGGAGCGGATTCGCTCCTGTGAAGCGTCCAAACTGAGCACTCTGATGCGTCTCGCCGTCGTTTCTGATTTCAGAAAGTGAACGTTATTAGCGAGTCACGAAACAGGCAGGGCGTATGTTGCAGAAGTGGGATCGAATGTGAAAAAATGAATTGGTTCTCGGGCAATTTGCGATACAAAAATCCATTTTGCGATAGGATTTATCTCATAATTATATTACTATTCTACATTCATAACGTATTATTACGAGGTTATACTACCTCAAAATTCTTTCACTTGGAATTCATTTTGAGTATATTTTGATCACAATGAATGAATATTATAATTTTCATTATTATTAATAGACCCATAATTATTAAAAATGTTTGAGGCAATGAAAAGTTCCGGAGGTCGTTTAAAGATGAAATTGATGGAATGCGCTCATCAAGCAATGGCAATCCTATATTTTTCGAGAAGATCCAAGGAAAATTAAGAAAATTCTGAGTGAAACAAAACCTGCCATGAATTGACACATGCTTTGCACACTAATAAATAGTTTGGAAACTAGCGCTGTTTATTTAGAAAAAGCTAATTCCTCAATGATAACTTCGCATTCGATATCGCAAACCAACAAAGTTCGCATTCCAGCCGTAACATATACTGGGTGGCCCAATGAAAACGAAACAAGGCCGATTTGACATAGTTCTCAGAAAAAAAAACTCTCGAACCGGTCGATTTTCATTTCGATGGGAAACTTTTTCACTTCAAACCCATCGGAGAGGTGAGCTCCAACCCTTGAATCTCAGATGGGATAAGGGGTCAAGTGATACATCATTTTGAAGATAATCGAAATTTCCTACCAACGCTTCCTTGTCTTCGGAATTCAATGCAGCAGTTCTCGAGGAAACACGCTTATGAAAATAATCGGCTTCTTTCCCTTTCATCACTATTTCTCATTTTGTAGTTAGAACGATATTCATGTAAGAAGTGCCTTATGTGTTTTTTTAAATTCTGTCCTATCCACCATTACACAAAGATTCATTCATTTCAATGTCAGTTCCTTGATCTCTCAGTAGAATGCATACCTTGTTCCTTTTTCATTGGGCCACCCTGTATAAACCATATCACATATTTTATTTATCGCTTTAATTTCGGAAACACCCTGTATACATACTGATGAATCTACTTCCGATTCCACTTCCCACCCTCCGAACGTATTGCACCAATAATTCACCTGACAATGCTGGGCCATTATCCACACCGACAGCTTGACCTACATCACCATTAGAGGATCTGATAGAGGGTGGCAGTTCATAAACAGTCGCCGATCGGGATCTACAGAGTGGATGGAAGAAAATTATCGTTATCATCAGGGAATTATTCACTATGGCGGATGATTTTTCCATGAATTTGCAGGCAATATAAAAAGGATCATTGGTGGTGAAATTTTCAGGAACTCTAATAATTTTCAAGATCGGAAAAGCCTATCACTTATTATTTTGCGTGGGGTTGTTTTCCTGAAATCAATTTGATTCTACATATTTTCGTACCTACATTTTTTCTGGTTTGATGTTTGAATTTGTTATTCACTATCAAAACAAACTTGATCACTACAACATTTACCAGTTCACTCTATGGAAAGTATGCTGGAATGTATTTCAAAATGCCTATTCAAAAAAGTTACTTTTCAAAAGTTACAATTAGTAGAAATAAGGAACATAAAAATGATGCGTCTATATTTCTGTATCCTTTGGTTGATTTGAACACGTGCCTCAACTTCAAAATCATTGGAACAATACAAATCAGAAGGCACAGAATAAAAATAATCAGAAGGAATTCAATTTCTTGATGGATGATCAGGATGGAATTTCTACCTGAACTGTCTCGTTCTGTCAATTGAAATATTTCATCAAGACTGATATTGAAACAATCGCCATTATCATACTCCAAGATATCCTACTTGAAGTTTCTGACTTACCTTGTTTGAAGCTTTTTAGGTGAGGCCGGTCCTGTTTCGAGCGGCGCATAAAAAATGACGGACTCCGAGCTGTTTTCGCGAAACGGCTTTTCCTGACACTCGATTTTTCCGGTTTCCACTCGCTGATATCGGTTCTCATTTCTCTCGAAACCTTTTAATTGTAATTCCAGGAAGGAGTCACTGAAAAAAAAACATATCTCTTCATGCTCAGCTGTCAAAAAAGAGCTTAACTGCACATTATCCATATTTCAAATTAAACAATAAGTTTCGCACGTCGATGCATTACGAAATTTCGCTCAAAATGGACTGAACTAGGTTAAAACTTCAGGAAAAGATTCCCCGGACAGTCACTCACCTAGAATTAGGTCTCCGTTTTACTGTTCCAGTTTTTGTTGATGGAGAGTCCCAATCTAAGGAGGTCGAAATGGACTTTGCCACGTCTGTGTGGGAAGACACAGAAACTACACCTTTTCGTCTTTGTTGTCTATTTGACATGTCTTCAGAATCATCATTGATGAATATTATTCACCAATATTGGAAATACTTAGATACAAGAAACCGCACTTCCTATTCAACCGAGTATCAGTCATAAAAAAAACCTCCTCAATATTCGAGGATGAAACGAATTACAATTCTCAAGTGATTTTTTATTGATTTATGACTCCCATGTCAGAGTTTTGGTCCCTGGTTATGGTTCCTCTTTCTATGGAAGTCGAAATTTTGTTGAAATTCGGTTTCCAAAACGAGATTTTGTAATACTTTAAAATCCATTGGGATACATCGTGAGATTCACATTTTCAAGTCCATATTTTGTTTAACCCGATACGTTTCTGAATCAACAAATTTAAAATGAAGGTTTTATCGCGTGATGAGTTCCAAGTTAGAATTTTATCAGTTTAATTGCACTTTTACGTCGAAACTTTGTTAAATTATTAGTTCCCATCAGTTCGTTAGTCTGTTGAATTCTGAATTCCAAGATCAAATTTCATTGAATGTCGAGGGTTTCTCATGTCAACATTTTTTGAACGATGAGATCACCAGTTTGACTTGTATTATATCACATTACAATTTCCAAAGAGTAATTTTGTTGGATGATCAGCCCCAAGTCACAATTTTGATTGAATCAAAAAGTCCAAGACAAGACATTGTTGACTTTTGAAATACGATATCAAAGTCGGATTACCTTCCATTTTCATGGATTTTGTACAGCATTATAACACGATTCTGAAGGGACAATTTTATTGGATAACTGAGACGATATTCTGTTAGATTATAGGGTCAAGACTTTTTCATATCAATAGTTCCAAGGTCTAGTTTTATGGAATTGCGAATCGTTACTTCGGAGATATCTGATCTGTTCCGAGTAGAAATTTAGTTGAATCATGAGTTCCATGACGAAATTGTGCCAAAGTACGATCATTTCGAGACTATATTTCGTGTAATTATGAATTGAAATTGTTATTTTGTTAAATTCCAAATGCCAAGTCAAAATCTTGTTGAATTATGAGTTTTGAGTTAGAATTTCGTGACTCAACAGCTCCAGAGTCTTTCTCGAACAACAATAGAGGCTTCGAAATGAGTAGCAAAGACACAAAATATTAGAAAGATCATAAAGTGAGAGTCTCAGAATGCTCTTTGAGATTTTCGTGTATTCCAAGATCGAATTTCCTTCGACAGAGTAATCTCAAATTCCAGCTCACAGAAGGTACACAAGCACACGTGTACAAGCACGGAACGCGAACTTCCAATCGGCTTACATAACCTCAAATTCCACGCGATACCGAGTGCCGGATTAAGCCGATTTCACAATGGAAGCACCGTGCAGAGAATATCGAATTTCATCGGACGATTAAATTTTGTTGAGTTAAAAGTTTTGATTTGATTTTCTCGGATTATGAGCTCAGATTGAGAATTTTGTTACAGTTGCAAGATGCAATTTCGTCAAATCAATAAGAGGTCCATAAGAAAAAAAATGGTCGATTAGGTGATGTCGATATTTAGTTTTGAGATAAGCTAAGACGATATTTTCGTTGATTGAAATTCCAAAGTGAGAACTTTGTCAAATCGAGAGATCCAAGCAATTTTGTATACTCAAAGGTTTTGTGTCAAAATTTTATCAAAGCACAATTCCCTAGTAGCTATTCTTTTGAATTATAGATTCCAAGACGGAATTCTGTGTGGTTAAACTTGTTTCAGTTCAGAATTTCGTGAAATAATGAGGTTAGAGTTAAAATTTCGTCCACTTGAGAGTTCGAATTCAAAATCTTATTGAATCGCGAGACTGATTGGGAATTTTGTTGAATTGCAGTTATAGAGTAGAAATGTTGTTGGATTGTGAGTTCCAAGTCCGAATTCAGTCAGAAAGTCGAGTGAACTGTATATGACCCAATACAGAATTTCGTCAGAATCAGATTCAAGAATTATGCCTTGCCTTCTGAGACCACTACAGAATTAGGATATCATCAAGTCGAATATAAGATGATTCTCGTGTAGGAAATATACGAAAAAATGGAATCAACGTAATGTATTTTAGATTTCAGCGATTCCCAATAACGAGAAACAGAGTAATCCCAAATTCCAACGCACGGAAGGTACGTACACAAGCACACGTGATCGAGCACGGAACGCGAACTTCCAATCGGCTTACATAACCTCAAATTCCACGCGATACCGAGTGCCAGATTAAGCCGATTTCACAATGGAAGCACCGCGCCAAGAGTATCGAATTTCATCGCACGATTGATCCTCAGGGCAATCGCGAGACAACTGAACGCCGATGCTTCGAACATGGACGGGGGTGGCACAGCCGCCCCTATCAGCTGCAGCCCCCGGCGCCATCGTCCCCATGCACATCTTTGCTCTCTTGCAGTCCTTGTGTGTGCAGCCGAAACAAATGAAACAATCTCACGCACCACTTTGGGATATTACCTTAATCAAACGCGGAGAGTGACGATGTTCGTTTTCGAGGGGGTTGGGGTTACGTTAGGAGGATATTGAGAGTCGGGAAAATATCAACTGCTCTCGAGGAATACTCGTTCGGTATTTTGTTGAATTAAAGTTATGATTCGAACATTTCTTCAGTCACTAGTTTCATTTCGTTTTTTTTTTTCATCACGTGATCCAAGTCGAAATTTCGTTCAATTACGACCATAAGGCTACGAAAGCGTAAAATATTGGTTGAAATTAGTAATATTCCGAGTCGAAAAGAAGAAGAATTGAAAGTCGCAAGTCAATTTTTGAAGTCGAAATTCTATAAAATTGTAAAATCAAAAAATTATATTGGCCCCCCAACATTGCCATAATTAGTTCATAATTCGAATTTTATTCCATTTCGAGTTACAATTCGAGAATGTGGAAATTCCGTAAAATTACGAATTCAGATTTTTTTTCCATTCTAAAATTCCAAAGTTCCAATTCAAAAGTTCATTCATTCATGTCAAAATTCTGTTATAAACGATAGTGCCAAGGTGGATTTAGGATGGTGAAATAACTCTTCAATTGTTTCTTTCCAAAACATGTAGACCTGTCAAACGACCTCACTAAGGCCGCACCACTTGAGTATAGATGGCGATACGATCGTCGATCCGGTGAAGTCAAATCCGCTTTTACTGATAATGACGGATACCTGACAGTGATGGATAGCTAACAGTTCAGTTTTTACATTTATGTTGAATTTCAAACCCACATCGTGTTTCCAGCATTTCCAAGATAACCTTCGAGATCGGCATAGGTGGCGCCACCTAGTTTCGATCTTGGGAAGCCTTAGTAAGGTATTGAAATCCGACAAAATCAAGTAGGCGAAGGTCTACAACTTTTTCTAGTGGCTGGGTATAGGGAGTTGAGACACCAGTCTTTATTTACATCATGGATAGTGCCAACCCAGATTTTGTGAAATTTTTGAATATTTTTATTTTTGATAAAATTCGTTCAGTTACAAGTTTTTTTTTCGATATTTTTTCAAAGATTTCATTCAATTTCGAGTTCCACGCAATTTTGAATTCTTCTCCAATACAACTAATGAGGTGAATTCTGAGTTCCAATTTGAGAATTTGCTCAGATATGAGTTTCAATCCGAATTTTTGTTGAATTTCACCAGGTCAAAACCGAAATGTTAGATTACTAGTATCAATTCGTAATTTTGTTAAATCTTCGAGGATTATTGTGTTTTTTTTTGAACTCCAAGTTCCGATTGGAATTTATTGGATTTCGAGGCTCAAGTCAAAATCCCGTCAAATTCAATTTCAAATTTGAGTTTCATTTCGAGTATTCAATAGAAATTCATGTTGAAATTCGAGTTCTAGTTTGAATATTCTCAAATCAAAATTCTAGCTTCGTTAAAGTCGAGTCGAAATTTTGTTGGATTTCGAGTTTAAATTCGAAATCCCGTTCAAGTACAAATACTAATGCAAAATTTTGTTGAATTATGAGTCCCGAATCGAAATGTACAATCCGGAATTTTTATAGTATTATTTATAAATTTCGTTCAGTTTGGAATTGAAATTTCACATAATATAATAAAGAGAATATTCCGTTTAATTTCGAGTTCTAAGAATTTCGTTCAATGAGTTCTACTTTTGTTGAAATTTTGAGTTGAAATTTTGTTAAAATTCAAGTCCTAATGCGAAATTTTTTCAAATCTCAAGTTGATTACAAATACCAAATCGAAATTTCTAAAGTATTTCTGTAGTACTTTTAAATGTCGAAATCTCGTGAATTTCATCTCGCTGGATTAACGGCCAGTCTCGAGAGCAATCGGCCTCCTCCCCCGACATGGGGGTGTCGGTATTGCTTATTGCAGTGCACTGACCACCCACCCCTGCGACGCGCCGCCCCGCGTCGTGACTCACGGATAGTTGGCGGGATTCCGATGGGGCGCTGTTGCTCGCCCTGTGCAGCAGGGTGGGTGCACGCCCCGCCGGAATGGCTACAATTGCGCCCGCGACAGTCAGCCCCTGGCGGCGTTGAAGGGGGAGAAGAGGGCGCGTCCCTGGAGTATGGCCGAAATTGAGAAATATCCACCAAAACGCTGTGATGACAAGATAGCACTGAAAAACAGCCAGAATGTACCTTATATGAAATCTACTGAATCTTATTATTTTTAATGTGCTAATTTCAACACCATCTGACCAATCACAAATTAAAAACAGCTGATTTTATCGCGAAAACACCAATGCTGTCTTTGGATAATAACTGGTCTAACAATTTTGGTGATTTATACGACATAAGCATGATAACGGACAGTTTGACAGTTTGACATAGTGATGATTATTAGTTGCAGACTTAAAAATGCAGCTCCGGTAAGATATCAAACGACGATATGGCAATTTTCCACTTATCATGCGATGAGTTTTCTCATTTTTCGAAAAAAATTTTTGGTACTAGGAACCAGAATTTTACGATAAAAACGTGCGCAAAACCAATGTTTTTTAGATAAACAAGAAAAAGTATGAAAATCAATTTTTAGATTCTTAAACTTTGCGTAGACATCATAACCAATCGGAGTTCTATTTCTCACAAGTATCCAACTTTTCAAACATTTCTTATACATTCAAGAAACCAAAACCGAGAAAAAACATGCAATGACTGACACCCTATTGAGAAACCCCAATATAAACATTCCCAGAAAAACAGTTTTAGTAATTTTTCATATACAGGGTGGCCCAATGAAGACGAAACAAGGTTTGCATTTTACTGAGAGATCAAAGAACTGACATTAGAATAAATGATTCTTTATGTAATGGTGGATAGGACAGGATTTAAAAAAAAACACATACGGCGCTTCTTACACAAACATCGTTCTAACTACAAAATGAGGAATAGTGATGAAAGGGAAAAAAGCGTTACTTTCCATCACTAGCCGATTATTTTCATAAAGGTGTTTTCTCGAGAACTACTGCATTGAATTCCAAAAACAAGGAAGCGTTGGTCAGAGATTTCGATTACCTTCGAAATGATGTATCACTTGACCCATTATCCCATTTGAGATTCAAGGCTTGGAGCTCACCCCTCCGAGGAGTTCGAAGTGGAAAAGTTGATAACATGCGCAAAACATTTCCCTCTCGAAATAAAAATTTGAGAACGATAACTAGGTCAAATCGGCATTGTTTCGTTTTCATTGGGCCACCCAGTATATGTTACGGCCGAAATGCGAACTTTGTTGGTTTGCAATATCGAATGCGAAGTTATCATCGAAAAATTAGCTTTTTCTAAATGAACCGCACTAGTTTCCAAACTATTTATTAGTGTGCAAAGCATGTGGCAATTCATGGCAGGTTTTGTTTCACTCAGAATTTTCTCATTTTCTCTCGGATTTTCTCGAGCAATATAGGATTGCGCACGTTTCTATCATGAAATTCGAGTTCTTTCGAGCGTTTTTTTTCCTGAGAACGATAACTATGTCAAATCAGCCTCGTTTCTTTCTCATTGGGCCTCCCAATATATATCGACACCTCGTGAAGAACCATGTACATGTACTTCAGAATGATAATTATTCATCAACATTTACATCAGAAATCGAATAAACTATACTTTCAGTAATCACAATCGATTTCCTGAATAGCCTAAGCTCAGCAAAATTTGCTGAGCAGAAGGTCATGAAAGAAAATCGATAGCACAATTATGCATGTGAGGTTATTTAAATATTTATTTTTTCATTTATTCTGGTTTATTTAGGTTAGACTAGATCCTCGCAATCTACATGGACTTGATAATAAGTTGTTGCTGTTTGATCACTCATGTTTCTGGGTGGATGACGAGTATTCTAGAAAATTCCGACTACGCCCATGGAGACGAACGTGATGAGTTCGAAGTACGAGGAAATCCAGTTACGGATCAATTTAGATTGAGGATTACTTCGCGATTGTGGAAGAAAATCGATGAATCATAGGGCACGGGTTATTTTTCTGTTGCCCGACTGAATGACGAGTAGAAGTCGTTCGTGAAATTCTACATAGTATATACATACACATATAAATACACTTTCCAACGAGTCTTTCCTACGACCATAAATATTCAAATCATCGCTATTCCAAGTTTCACCCACTGTCTACTTTCATTCATTGAAATCTTGCATGAAAATATATGTGTACGCCTATGAATTATGACAAGTCCGGTAATCTTCGAATATTTCAGCAATCATATTTGGTAACCAACTTCAATTAACTGAGTCAACGTCACCTATTTTTTTTTCAATTTGAAATGAATGTATAGTGCATAATCATTCATCAACATTACGGTCAAATTGTGGAATTATCTGCCCAGTGAAGTCTTTCTTGATGACAACGACCTCCAAACTCGCAAGAAATCATCTCCAAACAGTATGCTCCTGGCTGACATTATAGGTTGTCAAAAATGGAAGAAATAATAAAAATCACCGATGACGTCGAACCAATTTCATATTCATTTTGTCATCAGCAAAACCATGTGAATGCGTGAGTAATCTGAGACAACAAATATGCCTCTTTGTTATCCTTTTCGGCAGATAAAATAGAATATGAAATTCCCGCAAAGCTGGGGCTGTCTATGGATACCATCGGGGAGAACAATTGCGCGACCCCAATGAAGATATTGCAATATTATTTCGACATGGGAATCAAGGGATTATTCAGAACGAGATGAAGAATGCGATGGTGGTGGTGGTGCAGCAGAAGGGGTGCCTTTTGATATTGAAACGGGTGATTTGTGGCCACTCGCCTGCGTTCTGTTTTCATGACTTAAATTAACCCCGACATTTGTTACATCATATTGGGGTGGAATTAGAATGTCTGTGTGCAATTAAAACGGACTACACGACTACAGCACCTCCTTCATAAGTACGATGGGGAAGTGTACGATGAGGAAATATACCTCTATGTATCAATGTGAAAATCGAATGAGGAATCGATCTGTGGTTCGATCGAGTCCGTAAGACCGACTGTTCCGGAGATATAGAGCGGCAAAGTGAAAATAGTGCACTTTTTGGCAAAAAACGCAATTGGGAGCGAGATTACTCCGTTATCGAGACGAATTCATCAATTCTGATCTCAGATTCGTTCTCTACGGGTTCGAATTAGTAACTCTGAATTTTTTCAGATTTTTGAACTGATAAATAGAAATTACGATCATCCGATAAATATGTACCTTGGACTCTCTGACATTGATGAAATTTCGCATTTTCTGTGAGAATCTTTCGAAAATCCGAATTGAATCAGTGGCTGTGAATTTTTTCAGATTTTTAAACTAATAAATAGAAATTTCGAAATTTCCAAGCTACGATCATCCGATAAATATGTACCTTGGACTCTCTGACATAAACAAAATTTAGCATTTCCAAAACGAATCGTTTGAAACTGTGTGATCTAGATGAAAATCGAATGAGGAATCAATCTGTGGTTCGATGGAGTCCGTAAGACCGACCGTTCCGGAGATATGGAGCGTCAAAGTGAAAATATTGCACTTTTTGGTAAAAAATGCACTTAGGAGCGAGATTACTCCGTTATCGAGACGAATCCATCAATTCTGATCTCAGATTTGTTCTCTACGGGTTCGATCTAGTGGCTGTGAATTTTTTTAAGATTTTTAAACTGATAAATAGAAATTTCGAAATTTCCAAGCTACGATCATCCGATAAATATGTACCTTGGACTTTCTGACATGAACGAAATTCTGCATTTTCGGAACGAATCGTTTGAAATTCTGTAGTCTAGATGAAAATCGAACGAGGAATCGATCTGTGGGTCGATCGAGTCCGTAAGACCGACTGTTCCGGAGATATAGAGCGTCAAAGTGAAAATATTGCACTTTTTGGCAAAAAATGCACTTAGGAGCGAGATTACTCCGTTATCGAGACGAATCCATCAATTCCGATCTCAGATTCGTTCTCTACGGGTTCGATCTAGTGGCTGTGAATTTTTTTAAGATTTTTAAACTGATAAATAGAAATTTCGAAATTTCCAAGCTACGATCATCCGATAAATATGTACCTTGGACTTTCTGACATGAACGAAATTCTGCATTTTCCGAACGAATCGTTTGAAACTCTGTGATCTAGATGAAAATCGAACGAGGAATCGATCTGTGGGTCGATCGAGTCCGTAAGACCGACCGTTCCGGAGATATGGAGCGTCAAACTCAAAATAGTGCACTTTTTGGCAAAAACGGAGTAATCTCGCACCTAATTGCGTCTTACGGGCTCGATCGAACCACAGATCGATTCCTCGTTCAATTTTCATCTAGATCACAGTTTAAAACGATTCGTCTCAAAAATACGAAATTTTGTGCATGTCACAAAGTCCAAGTTACATACTCATCGGATAATCGTGACTTGGATATTTCGAAATTCCTAGTTATCAGTCGAAAAATCTGAGAAAAATCACAACCACTAATTCGGACCCGTAAAAAACGAATAATATCAGAATGTCCAAGGTATATCCATCGGATAATCGTTGATTGTAAATTTTGAATTCCTATTCATCAGAAATCTGAAAAAAAATTCACAACTTCCATTCGGACCTGTAAAAAACATATAATGAAGTAATTCATCCATTGTCGTGAAATGAAAAACAGTTCAGATCCACCGTATCATAATTTCGTCAAAAAGGAATATGTTCGCAGAGCAATAACAACGAGAGGGTTTTTTTACGGGCGTGCGACTCTCGAAGTTTTATCACCCCCGAGGAGGCTCAGAAGTAGGCCGACCGCGATACGCACAGAGAAAATGGGGTTACTGGGGGAGCGGTATGGGGGTGGAAAATGAGGATACATAAATTCGTCTTGGGGTCGTTTTATGACCCCGTCGTAATTCCACGTGTGCTTCAAAACGAACGCCCTGTCCTTTATATTTCGCGGTAGGTTGATTCCATGCAATGATGATCAAATATCGGGTGACCAGGAGGTCCAGGAGGTCCCCCTGTAACTCTCTCGGTTGCAAAAATCGAATAACCAAAACCTCACGACCTACAGGTTGTTGATAAAGTATGTACGATGAATTCAATAGACGATTCTTTGAGTATATTCAAGACAAAAAATTCATATAAACACGCATATAAATATCCTTACTTGCTTTATTTCCAAGATACGAAATGTATTATCAATTCAAAATAAATGTGTGATCGTCGTTAATATCTTGAATTAAATGAAAAACACAATCTCTAGAGAAAGTTCAACATTGAAACTTTTCCAATTTTTTTTTTTATTAATTCTGAATAAATTCAGATAGGCAGAAAAAGTATCTGGCATACGAAAGAAAAGATCATTATCGTACTATGAGTAGTTGAAATGCATTATATGGGATGTAGTGGATGAATTACACCTCTGTGCTTGTTTGCCGAAAAAAGGCATACTTTGCGTTTCTGAGTGCGATATTTCGGAAACCGTTGATCGCAAAGACTTTCATGACACTTAGATCGATTCCTCGTTCGATGTTCAACTATAAAATCTAATTTTGTTATAATATTCGACTGAATTTGGATTCATTCAATACCGCAGAAATCTGGTCGAATTCAAAGTCAATTTCATATGACTTGAAAATCCACATCACTTTTCCATTTTGCAACTGAATAAAAAAATTAGGGAGGGGGCTTCAAATGCACATGGATACCCTCTACCCACTATTAATAATAATCTCTTTATTAGCATCAGCTCTCAAGTATGAATAAAATAGTGTAATAGTCCTGGAGTACTGCTCACATGTTTGGAGCTCAGCCCCCAAACATACGCTTAAGCTCTTAGATTCAATTCAGAAGAGAGCTATTCGCCTAGTCGATGATACAACACTCACCAAATCATTGACCTCTCTAGATCATCGTAGAAAGATCGGCGATCTCTGCCTTTTTTATAGGTACTTTCACGGTCGGTGCTCAACGGAAATATCATCTGTTATGCCACCACGCGCGATTCCTAGTAGACAAACCAGACGAACTCAAGCTGGTCACTCCCACACTGTCAGGCTCGAGACCTGTCGAACATCGCTATACCAAGCACCATTCATCAATAGAACGGCAAAGTTGTGGAATTCTTTGCCTAGTGAAGTCTTTCCTGATGCTCACAACCTCCAAACATTCAAGAAAAATTCCAACACCTTCCTTCTCTCCCGAAATTCCACCGCTGGCTAACACGATGTTCCTCGAACATCATAGGTTTCCCTTTCGTGTTGTCCACAGATAAAAAAAAAAATAAAATAAAATAGCATAAATAAAATACAGAATACACATAAATACAATACATCTACGAGTTAAATTAGCAGTAGAAATCTGAAAGCTAAGAGAAGATATTAAAATGATGGGTTATAGATCTTTTATATATTTTACACACTGGCTTTTGAATTCTCTAAATGATGAGCATTCTTTCAATTCTCATGGTAAGGAGTTGTAAAGCTGTAGACCTTCGATGAACACTGTTTGTAGCAGCATTAACAATATTGATATAGAAATCATTTGAAGCATGTGATCTGGTATTGTGATTATGTATTTCTTGGAGATATATTAATTCTTCCGTTAGGTAGGTTGGTAAGCATCCTGACTTTAGTTTATATACAAACTTGAGCATATTATAAGCAGCTCTTTGTCGAACATTCAATAAATTCAAGGATTCCAATATGTGAGCTATTGGTGTTCGTTTCCTACATAATAGAATGGCTCTTATAGCACGATTTTGTATTTTTTGTAATGTATCAATTTGTTCATTATTCATCAAGTATATGAATTTTCCACAGAAATCAAGATGAGGAGATATAATGGTTTTGTATAGAGTTAACTTAGTAAAAGATGACACCTTATTATTCAATCTATATAGGAAATTATTTTTTTTGCCATTTCCTTCTTAATATACTCACAATGTGATTAAAAATTTAGTTCATTATCTATCATGAAGCCCAAGTACTTGAAATGTTTAGCTTCTTCGATAACATTATTATCTATGAATAAGTGGCTGGATGAGACATTTTTCAATTTGTTCAAAGTATGTTTATTCGATATAACCATGTACTTTGTTTTGTTTATGTTTAATTTCAAACCATTGTCGTTCAGCCATATGGACAAATACCTCAAATCTTGATTGATTGATGATATTGTACTCTGAACATCATTTACATCTCCTTCGCAGTATATCATAGTATCATCAGCAAACAATTTTATTTTGCAATTTTTCACATGGTGTACTATGTCATTGATGAACAAAATGAATAATATAGGTCCTAGAGCACTTCCTTGAGGAACTCCATAATGTATGTCGTATATATACCTCGTATTGACGTATATATACCTAGCTATTTCGTTCGACATACCCCGGTGGATTTTCACATCATCAGCATTTCATTTGATAACACAACGGTGCGTGTTTTCCCGACTCCAGCAATTTTCCGCGTCAACTCACCTTATCTCCGAAGTTTTCCTCGACATACTCGGGTATTTGCATCTAAATTCGAAATCTCGTAAAAGATAGCCGTGAGAGAACTCGAAGTCTGAAGGAGATGGAAAGCGAATTACAGTGGTGTACAAGATTAATTATCATCGATTCCTTGGGGAGTCCTCTCCTCGTTTTCAATAATCAAAATAAGAAAGACCATAATGATCAAGTCAATTTTGTAGTTAGGACAAATCAATGATTTGCTCCAAGATGTCGCTACGTCTAAAATTTAGCTTCTAGATACCAAGGAAATAGTGGAAATGTTCAGCCACGTTTGGCTCCACTAGAAATTTGCGCCAATAAAAGTGTGAACCCCCTCCAATTCGCCCAAAGCTGGGTTAACATTATTTTCAAAGCAAAAAAGAAATACAGAGCCTGAAAAAAAAAATGGACATGCCAATTTTCAGAAAACTTGATCCGATATTATGGTCACAATATCTTATCGTAACTTACAGTGGCTGTAGCTCAGAGAGGGTGCATTTTAGAACAAATGTTTATTCGAATAATACGTCCTGAAAATATTAACATCGAATTTTGAATCACCCTGGACGTGAAAACCAGCAGTGATCAAACATCTGCGATCGTCTGCGATTGGAGCAACTCTGTGATAAAATATGGAACATCCGGAATGGAACAGAGTGCCCCCAACAGGACGCCCGTGCGCCGGAAAGGGCAACATCCGAGCCCGAGCGCCTCGTAATGTGAGATTGGCGCAATTTAGGCAAGAAGACTAGTGCCCTTTCGCCATTCGAGGGCCTTATTCTTCGTCGGCAAGGCGGTAGATGGTGGCGCCCCAGTCGCAGTCAGCCAAATCGTAATCCGTACGGATATACCCCTGAGGTGCACCTTTGCCAACTCCGGACCCGTGCGAGGAGTTTATTCCACCAGTGGTCCAACCTACGTTCACCGTAGTTTTTTTTTCCATTTGCTGACAACACGAAAGGAGATCCTTCGTTCCGGAAACATTATTTTCTTGATTGTTTGGAGGTCGTAACTTTGTCGCTCTATTGGCTAACCTGGGCATCGTCCTTCTAACTAAAGAAAACTAGTTGGCTGGGACTCTTATAGTCACAGCTCACTAGTTTTCTTATTTAGGACAATGACCTGGGGCTTCCTTATTAATACAGCAAAAACATTGCTACCCTTGGTTGAAGAACATGATATAGGGTGGTATAATCAAAAAGAGCATTTGCTTGTACTTCAAGTGAGAGCTTTCACTTCCTAGTATTTTGTCGAGTATAATTCATTTTTTGTAATTTTCATTTTATGATTTTTTGTAATTTCTTTGATAGGAATAAGTGTTTCCTCAGGAGATAAGTATAAACTAGTAGTAAATACTAAGACTTGTTCAAATTGGCTCGATTGATATTGTTTTTTCGTACTTAGTAGTTAATCAGGAGTGAGAGTGATGACAGTGTTAACCCAAAAGTGCTGAAGATGCTGAAAACGTGGGAGATGGAATTTGTTATTGTGTTAGAAGATTATAAAATACTTATTGATAAGCGGTTCACTTAGAATTCTTGAAAACACTTGCATTTTCGTTCCATTTGATGAAACTGCTCTCCTCATCTCAATATGAATTCCCAAGAAATAATTAGCTATCCATATAAAATTATTTGAATTGGAGCTATAAGTATAGTGCTTGATAGTAGAAAGCTGTACTTGAAATAATTGACTCACCTCATCTCTCAAGCCATGGTGAATCTTCAACAAATATTGTTGTATCTCTCGAGTCTTTGGAAAATCCCACAGATCGTGATGAATATCGCAAATCCCCAAATTTCGACAGAAAATCTTGCAAACCCCAAGATGCCACTTATCTTAGTGAATTTCAATTCGGAAGAGTGTCAACAACTTCAATTCCAAACAGTCATCGAGAGAGTATTGACCACTGGTGGAAATTCAACCAGAAGCTCTATTTGTTCGTCAGAATGTAATCAGTTCTGTCCCATGCATTGCCAACGTTGCTCCAATCATCACATGCACAGTTTTCTTGCTAACGGCACTATTTTCTCATTATGAATACGAATATTCGAGCCGGGGTCTCTTTGATATATTCCCTGTGTTCAGAGAAATTTCCCTTTTGCAACAGAGAAGTGCTTGCGAAAAGGCCTACGGTACCCCCCGAAAATGAAGGGGGTACTGAATTATATTGGTAATTTTGCACGAGTCCCTACCTAGTCGGTTTTCGAGAGTAATAAAATGAAACTGCATTTATCTGTGAGACCGTTCCTATCGAAATGCAACTAGTTAGTACCCTCTTCATGGAAAATACATAATATTTCAATAATTAGAGCTCAGAAATGTGAGAAAGTCACAAACAAAAATCTGTTTCTAATTTTTCTCAAGCAAACCTCTTTTTCATCGGATTCTTCTTGTTCTTGTAGAATACGAAAAGTCAGAGATAAATAGGATTCCAATGTGCCTGATGCTGATCTTCGTCTCCGAAGATTATCCTACAGGGTGATTCATAAAGAAGTGTAAAAGTTGATATTTTCGAATAGTCATAACTTTACTGTATGTAAAAGTTATTCGAGAAGGTAGTACAATCATTTTTCCACAGAAAAAAAGGTCATAACTTTCTTATTACTGATAATGATAGTAAAACTATTCAATTCTAATTCTGTATTTTTGAGAACTCTTTCAAGCCCCAATTTCAGAAATGAATATAAAACTTTACCTCTACATACGTAGTCGAAAGATGAATGTAAATGGAGAGAAAGTGTATGTTTCTTTTAGTTTTTCTTCTTTCATAACTGGGTGGATGCAATACTACCTTACCCAGGTTGAGTGGAAAAACAGCAACACAACCTTAGTTATAATGCTGAACTCCGCCCTTTCGATTGTATATCGATGAAGAACTGAACTTTAAATTTAATGTAAATCACTGCAAAAGAATATAGTATATTATTGTTATTATTATCATTAGTATTATTATTATTAATTGAATATTATGATTATATCAAATTGAACACGCTTTATATTTTTATAGAAATACATTCATGTTTTCATTCTGGTTCATCTGATACCTGTACGATATTCGAAAAGTTTGTAGTGTTCAGAATACTCTGTTTTTCTTTCAATAACATTCTAAAAGATATTTGCGCAACATTTTCGTTGTGAAGCTCATCAAATATGCATTTTATTAGGCAATGACCAACTCTTCAATATAAATTCAATAAATAGTCGATATGTTGTATATTTTCTTGGAGACACAACATTATGTCGTCTCGAAATCATCTCCTAATCTAACATGAACATGTATCAATATTTGTGGAGTTATTTGCTAAAATGCTGTCATGTAATTGTTCCTCATTTCCTCCACAGGACACCAATTAGTTGCTGTTCTGTGGTTCCTCCATGATAATTTCATGACCATCCTTCGATTTGGGATAATGATAACCGCATGTTCTGTATGCAGATTCCAAGAAATATAGAGAGAGAGAGACGAGATATTCTCGAGAGGGACAGCGAAGGAATACATCTAAGTAGGAGAAAGTAAAAGTTGCCATGCTGTCTGTGGTGCCGCTGAATAAATATTATTATTTCGAGAGAAATCATCCCGTATCCGGAGCACGTGCCCTTGTGACATGCGCCCCAATTCCCGCCTAATGGCAAATCTATACTAGCAGGGGCGTGCTTGCACGGGGCACTAAATATGCCGAAATAAGAAATACCTAGGTCGGATTCTTAAACGTATTATTTCATCGTCGGAATCTTCAGAGTAACGTTTTAATTATGACAGAGATTAGGAATGAACTCGGAATGAATACAATGTGTCTCATCTCCCAATCTTTTGCTGGATATCTCAGTTGTCTTTGGAGATGGCGTTGCGGTTTTTACATTACTGCCTTCTTTTTGAAACGAACGAACGAAATGAAATATGAAAAAAACACAGTCCTCCATGATTTTCTGATTTTGAACAGTATCTATTTATAATTACTCACGCAAGGGTATTCTTTTCCTCAGATCAAAACAATTCCCCCTGTTCCTTTCCATTGGCGTAGAAGTTTTAGATATTTATTCACTGGAAAATCCAAATTCTAAGCCTGTTTGAGAGTGAGCAATTCAATGAATGATGTCTGAGGTACCTCCTGAAAAAGTTGCAGTGGGACCTGTCTACTACCTAGCTCACCCAGCCTAACCTCATAAATGAAAACTTTTCTTAGGACAAACAAGGGAGATCCAAATACCTCACGTGTAAACTCATGATATGATGATGAAATATCATGAAGACGAAATCACTTGGTAAATAGGTACTGTACTTATTCCAGTAAGTGGTACGTTCATTTTTCCAGCTCCTGTGTGGGATTTTCTAGCAACCAGAACTCCTCCGTCTGTCAATTTGTGACATTTCAGTGTCGAAACATCCTGACATTGAAAAATTTTACTAAGAGAAAATATCCGAATTGTATTGAAAGCGGTAAGTAGAAGTTTTATTTTTATTGAAAATATATTTGTATTTCCATTTTTTTTTAAGGTGTCACTGACCAATTTCTCTTTCGGTCTGTCCTTTATACGAATATATTGAAATAGTTATGATAACTTCTTTTTTTTAGAAACAAGGAGAGAAAATCCCACTCGAAAGCTGGAAACATTATTTGGTGTGTCTACATTATGAATATAGCTACTCCAAAATAGACAATGTTAGCACAATTCACGATCCTTTCAGAATTGGAATGAAGATATTTACCTACATAAGGCATAGGTATACCATAATTGAAACTGCTTTACGCAGATATCAAGAAACTGTCCTTTGTGCTACTAACTCGTAATGTCAAAACATAATCTACTTCATATGGTACCAATATATAGATCTACCAAATACAAGAATTCGAAATACACTCACCTAAATCTCGAGAATATTTCTTCCACATTCAATTATTGTTGGTTGATATCGTCTTGTTCACGGTGGTTAACAAAGTGAGCATAATATAGTATCTCATAAAAAATCCATTTGAGAATTAGAATCAACGTTCGAAGATCACTCGTCACAGTGCACAAGATTTAAAAAAATATCAACGGACCGATTTAATTTCCACTTTCAATTTTGTGAATTTGTTCTGTATCTACTTAATACTGTAGGGAGCTTTGGAAATGAAATTGGATATTTGGATCATATGAGAAAGTGACTTGACATATTCGGAGCTAAATAGTTATAGCAGGGTTGTCAGTTGTCAAATCCACTGAAGAAACCCAGAACATGCAATATTCAATTGATATCTTTATCTGGGAAAATACGAAGAAAGAAGGGAAACGTCTTCTATTCTGTTGTTTTAATATGAAAGATTGAAATTCTCATTGTCCATTTATAACTGAAAGTTTCAACGTTCTCTCGGAAAGCTGTAAAAAAATTATAGTTCAGAACATTTATATTCAAAGCACAAGGACGTTTTCTTCAACTTAGTTCATCAATGCAATAAAAGAATTTACTACTGAAATAATTTATTTACATCCTACATCAAATTCACAGCATTCAGTTATACTGCTCTGTATATAAAAAAATAAAATAATAATAGGAATAACACACTATCTTGAATATAACATACTCACTATGAAATTAAATAATAGCAATAAATAATACTTCCAAAGGCTTAAATATTTATTCAATTAATAGTAATCACTGTAATCGATGAAAGCAAAAAAGCATTCGCATCTTGCAAAAGTAGAGCCTTCGAAGTCATGTGATCAAACATTGAACAAATTTATAATATATGTATAAAATAAATGCTTTGGTCTAACAATTTCTTAAAATGATATGTCGCAATGTATTACTCAATTTCTCAGAGAAAAATTACTTAGGCCTTCAATTTACGATAATTTCATCATAATTGAATCAGTTATTTTTCAATGTTTCATCAAGTACGATTTGAATAAAAATTTCATTCAAAGTTTTCACGTCATTAAACTTCAGATTCACGTCAGATTTTGCAATCATATTTGCTTCAAAGGCCAAATCATTCCACGAAGCCTGTCCAAAATTTCAACCAACAATAAGGAAAAAGAATATTGATATCAATATTCAATCGTGTCTTGAATGCTTTGAAGTACCGGTCTTCATTTTTATTTATGAGTCAACTCAGATTTGTTAATCTGTATAAAAATTCTGAGGATGATTATTAAAAAAAAAATCAAAATGTATCGAAGAAACTGTAAACTATCATTCATTGATTGAAAACAGAAGTTATATTTGTAAATTCACCTACAAGTGTTTCACAGCAAGTGCAATTGTGAGGAATTTGACATTTTCATACATTATTCCAAAACTATACTGAAAAAAATATGATTCATTAAACAGTGTATATTTGTGGGATTCAAAGTCAGCTGCAAATTTGAAAAATTTCCATGTAGAATAGAATGAGAAAACTTAAACCATAAGAATTGCCATTTTAGATAGATATGTTGATCAACTTTCTTGACTTCTGGCCTCTGGAATTATGAAACTTCTTCCTAGTCGCCACTTTGGTAACTAACTTCTCGATTGTTTCGAATTGTAATTCTACACAATTGAATCTGAAGATGAAACTATCTCAGTCGAAATTTGTCCCCCTGTAGATTACCTCTGCAAATTTACAGAACTTCCATTCTCTACTTCGGATTGCAAGCACAGAAAAAAAAGTTTTCACTAACATTTCAAAATGTGATGTTGCGAGATCAGAATAAATGCATCTATACTGAAGTTTTTTTACAATTTTGAATCAAATCCTATCATATGTCACCAAGGAAATGTAAATAGGAAAGATAAGATAAATGACATAATGGAGATATTGATGAGGAACTCTAACAATCACGTGAAATTGTATTTTTATATCCCTACCATGAATTCATCGAAAAAATTCTTTCTCAATTAAATTTAATATCACGTTATTTTTTCCCCAACAAAATCTATCGCTCAGTCAGGTTTCATGCATGATACTCAACTCATTGAATCTCATTCATATAACAGAAATGACATATGACAGTTGACAGTTCAGAGATTTTTATGAGCTAGTTTATGAGTTTGATTCGTTTCTCATTTTCCTCTTTCATGATTTCAAATAAATCTAAAAATGAGACAATGAGGTGTCATGCAAGATAGTTTACCAAGTTTACTAGTTTACTGTCATTCTACGGAGCACAAGTGACATATGACATTTGACAGTTCGGACATTTTTTTGAGCTAGCAGTTTCGTTTCCTATTTCACTCTCACATGATTTCAGTTTCAAAACTCAAAATAAGTTATATCACGTTATTTTCTCAACCTTGATAACAATTGAGAGAGAGAGAAATTTCAAGATGGTCAAGAATTATGGGAAGAAAAGCCATCCAGCCAATGTGAAGAATAATCATGGTAATCTTGAGACACCTATTCGCACTTTCTTTCTCAACATTCAGCATGTGACATCTTCAATATCTGAATTGAAAAATAAAAAATGAATATCTTAGAAATTTAGGAACTCATGTGAAAAAATTATTACGATGAATGCAAATGATACTAGGATGATTCTATTTATTGATCTATCATTCTCATATCATTCAGAAAAAATGTTTCTCCCAAATTTTGACATTGTGCAAAAAAATGACAGTTGACTCAGAACGTCAGACACATATTCTATCTCCATGATATTCAGAAAATGGTGAACACTGTTTCAATACCCTCAACAGTCAAATCACTAACATCATTTACTGTAATTATGTCATTTTGATCATTGAATTAACTGAGAGATGGCGACATTTTCTGAACACATTTTCACAAATTTAACATTATTGATGACGTCTGACATTTTTCGTTCCGATTAGTTGTTGTTCCATGCCTGTGATCATCGAAATAATAATGTCAGATGAGAGGAGTATGGTTATATTTGGCTAGAAACGATCAGGATGCGATAGGGAAGACATAAGATGATAGATAAAACAGAAATAAAGTTCAACAGTAGAAGAGATATGAATCAATTTACTACAGAAATGATCTGAAAATGATACGACAGTTCGTTTGATATGTATATTTCATTGCCGCTACGATTTAAAGAACCGATAGTCGCTTGCAAACTGCTCGAAATTTTGAATTCTGATTGAATTCGTCACCTTACTCTTGTGTTTGCAATATACAGGAGAATTTTGAATGATAGTGAAAAGTACAGCGAGATCAAGATTATCCGTGAAATTCTTTACCTCAATAAGTACGCCAAAAAAATCAGCATTACAAGCATGCCTAGCCCATCTACGCTCTCTATACCTACAAACAGGGTCGCGATCAAAGATATAATATATTATATACTCTACCAGATCAAGCCTAGACAGAGAGGAATTTGAAAGACCATAGGGATGACTTACAGTCGGATGATTTTTTATTGTTGTGTCTCTTTCTTATGGTCGTTTCAATACCTCTCTAGACTTCTATTTAGTAGTACATATCAGGTTTGTTCCAACAAAAATTTCTACGTCGTTTCTTGGCTATTTGGAGGTCGTTCGAAAGATTTTGCAGCAAACGTTGGATCGGTTTATAGACTGGTGAGTGATTATTTTTGAAGATTTGAAAGATTCTGAAGGCATAATGAGATGGAATGGAAATGAAGAGAATTGATGAAATTCAGAAATGAAAATTATTTAATCAGAATATCGCAATCGGCTAAACGACGAATACCTTGCGGATGTCACTTAGTAATTACGTTCCGTCTTTTGAAAAGTACGCCGACATTTCGTGCCTTATTCTTAAGCAATCATAATCATATTCTTGCAAATGTATTTGTTTTTTTTTTAATAACATTAAGGTCGATCGCATTTCACCTAAATATTTTGTGGTAGATCGCCGGCACTGTAAGTCTGAGCACCCCTGAATAACCGTCTCGGTTGGAACAACTTCCCTCATCAGCTGACCCGCGTGACCGTGAATCGCGCCGACTTCCCGAAAGGTTGGAACAAACCTACCGTCATATCTTCGGGGCGATCACAGTCCTAACACTCGTCCGACCTCAACCACGGATGGTCGAGCACGTCCTCGGCGGAGAAGCGCAGCTCCGGGTCCAGTTGGAGCATGTTCTGGATGAGCTCCTTGGCGTAGGGCGACGCGTCGCGCCACGATTCGTCAGCGAAGTCGTACCGTCCCGACAGGATGCAGTCGAACAGCTTCTCCTGGTCGTTGTCCTGGCTGACGAACGGCGGGTAGCCGCATAGGAGGATGTAGAGGATCACGCCTGCGGCCCACACGTCGATCTGCGCAGGCGGAAACGAATAGTCATTCACGACGAGTCGCTTTTTTGTTCGAGATATTCGAGGAGAAACTTTGAAAAGTTTCTCCTCACCTTTTTAGGTAGAGATCATTAGCCTTCCATTTTTCACACAGGTTACTCCTTATACCTTCATTATGCATTCAAGGAGTTGAAGAGATGGAAAAACGTTCTCGAAGAAGTTGAATTCACCTTCTTTTAACATCTCCCTTTCATCCTCTTCAAGTTGTATTCCAGAAAACGTCATAAACTTTGAAAAGTTTCTTCTCCCCTTTTTAGGTAGAGATCATTAGCCTTCCATTTTTCACACAGGTTACTCTTTATACCTTCATTATGCATTCAAGGAGTTGAAGAGAAGGAAAAACATTCTCGAAGAAGTTGGATTCACATTCTTTTAACATCTCCCTTTCATATGGATGACGCAGTCGAATGAGAATCTGTGATATCCTGACCAACAGAATTACACCTCTTCCAGTTGTATTCCAGAAAGCGTCAGAGGAATTTCAGATTAGTCTTTTATAATCCAGAAAGTATCACTTGAGTTTCAGAAAAGTGAAAAGAGTATCCTGTGTGAGGAATGAAGTCTACCCAAAGTTTTCTTGAAATATAGAGATTCCATCTATTTTCGTTTCAAAATTCGTGTCAAAATACGTTTACACCAAATAAGCAAAAAGTCTCTGAGAGATGAAAATATATGACATGAAATTTAGGGTTTCAAACAGCTATAGGGCGAACTGAAACAAGGCAAAAATTAGAAAATCTCACCTTGAGACCGTAGCCGGATTCTGCTAGTATTTCAGGTGCTACGTAGGTCGGTGTCCCGCAAACCGTATACAAGGGCTTGGTGACTTCACATGCTAATCCGAAATCGCCTAATTTCAAAATTTTCACTCTATTGTCTTCCAGTTCCACCTAAAAGTAAAATTAATTAAAATCCTCGAATTCGACGTCGTTAATGAATAACTTACTAACAAATTTTCCGGCTTCACGTCTCGATGAACAATGTTGAGATTGTGTAAATAGGCTAGGGCTGACACCAAATGGTTTATCATCAGAGATGCTTGTTCCTCGCAGAATTTTTGAGCAACCGTTATGGTGTCGAATAAGTCTCCACCTGGATAAACATAAACAATGATTCTAGATGCCGTATTTTCTTCTTCCGATTCTAAATTGGACTAAGGAAATCACTGATTATTCTTTAAGTGAAGGAAAAAAACACTATCAAACGGAAATTTAACCAAGTTTCAACAAAATATATTGGAGCCTGTAGAGTTTTCTCTGGAAAACTACATTTGATCTCTTACCACTACACTTTTTCCAAATGTATTTCAGTAAAAAATTAAAATGATGCTCCTGGAAATACAAATTGCCATTTGGAAATACAATTGGCTCATTTTGAACTACAATTGGAAAAGGCTTAGATGAAGCCTGATATGGTATATCTTACAGTGGTTTTATACAAGACATTGCACCAATATTTCAATTCTGAATATATATAACATAATTGATGATAATGACATACCTGTTACATATTCACAAACTAAATACAACATATTTTTAGTATCTGCTTCAGCTATGAGAGACATGATGTAGGGGTGATTTACTTTCCTAAGAATTTTTATTTCATTTTCTATCATATCTTCCTGGAAAAAATATTCTCATGAATTAATGATCAGCAGGCATTACAAATACGAACCTTTCCTTTGCACTTTGATTTATCTATAATTTTTAGGGCATATTCCACATTTGTTGAAACATCTTTGCATAATCTCACTACCGCAAAATTGCCTAAAACACGAAATCAACAATTACAAAAAAAATGTACAGATTTATAATCATCGAATTACCATCTCCTATTGTCCTTCCAACTTGGTATTTGCTTTTCAACGGAGATGGAAGAATCAAATTGTTATCTTCACTTAATTTTTTCAACAGACTTTCTTCTGATTCGTAAGTTCTATTCAATTCCTTTTTAGGCATTTTTGGTTTTGGACCGGCGCTACAAAAAACAATTTTTATCTTATGGAAATGTTCTGGAACAGGTAGGTTTCGGTTACACTTCCCAAATCAAAACTGAAAGGGAGGATATGAAATAGATAACTGGAATCACACCAATGCTTCACAACATCCATGTCACTGGCGATAATTTCTTTCATAACAACAAACATGGACCCAAAAAAGATCCTTGTGGTACGACCCATGAAACATCCTTGTTGGTAGATAGTTTTCTATTCAATTTCACTAATTATTCTCTATCAAGTGTCCAAAAAGTTAAAATCCAATGAGAATTGCACTGGTGCGAAATTGGATTGAAGTTTTCGATTGTTTCTCACAAACTTTATTTCTTATTTTGTGGTTTCTTACCCATTTCTGAGGCCGGGAGTCTTTTTGTACGATTGTATTGCTTTACTTTCTTCGAATTCCAATTCGAAATCGTTCGGCGACGATTTTTCGTTGCCGTAGATGAAAAAAACATCGTCCGTCTCGAAAAGTTGAGACAGGTCGTTGACAGACTGGCCGGACAGAGTGAACACTTTCCTCACGGCCAGCTGAGCCGTCTCCGAAAAGGCGCTCAGGATCTGTTCCATGCTGGAGGAATTCCTTTTGTTCAGGAGCAACCTCAATATCTAATGATAATAACATTTATTAATCCCAAGAAATATACATGTTTATAAAGTGACACACGAGAAAAATTGAAGTGAGAAAAAAATAAAAAATCGAGTCAAATGGGAGATTATTGATTTTTTTTAGTCTGTTATGAGTGATTTTGTCTAGACAAAAATAACCTAATATTAGCCCATAATTGAAAATAGGTAAAACTTGGTGGAAATCAATGAACTGAATAATATTTCTCTTTGCATCTCATTTTTGTTAAAAGTAACTCAAATCTCTTTATGGGGAATGTAGATGGATATATTACCAATGATTTGAGAATATCAATACAAAGCTCAGCATTATTCAAAAAGTATAGAATAGAATAGAAGCAGAGTATAGAATAATAAATGGAATATAATAAATAAAATAACAAAAATTTTCAATTCCCTACCTAGAGATCTCAAATCAATCACTGGTATAAATTCATTCAAATACAAAGTTACAAAAAAAGGATATTCACTGGAGCATTGCTTCTATTCTGTTGAAGACTATCTCATATTCTGACCTTCAAAATGTTTATGTAAGGATTTTTGTGTTATGTATCCCTTTTCATGATATTGAAACCTTCAATTTATTATTCATACAGGGTAGCCCAATGAAAAGGAAACAAAGTATGCATTTTATTGAGAGATCAAGGAACTGACATTGAAATAAATGATTCTTTATGTAATGTTGGATATGACAGGATTCAAAATAACACATAAGGCACTTCTTAGATGAACATCGTTCTACAAATTGAGAAATAGTGATGAAAGGGGAAAAAGCGTTACTTTCTATCACTAGCCGATTATTTTCACAAACGTGTTCTCTCGAAACTACTGCATTGAATTCCAAAAACAAGAAAGCGTTGGCAAGATATATCGATTACCTTCAAAATGATGTATCACTTGACCCCTTATCCCATTTGAGGGTTGAAGCTCACCCCTCCGAGGGGTTTGAAGTGAAAAAGTTGAAAATATGTGTGAAATATTTCCCCCTCGAAATAGAAATCGACCGGTTCGAGCGTTTTCTTTCTGAGACCGATAACTATGTCAAAACGGCCTTGTTTCGTTTTCATTGGGCCACCCAGTGTACAACCAAGAATGTCTAATGTTAGGAATGTTTGTGTAATTTATATTCTTCGATGAACATTTCAACTCATTTTATTTTATTCAATTTAATATAACGATGTCAATTTCCTATAGGATCCTATAACGACAATGAATATTATTACTATTTTTATTGAAATTCTCGTTCCCACCGACCTTTCGTGGTTTGATGCCGTTCCTGATGATGGTGACGATGCGCGGCCTGACGCAATCCGGCGGCGCGATCCGGGGCGCCGGCCTGTCGACGTGGTGCACCGTGAACTTCGAGCTCGACAGTCGCTTTGGCCGCAGCGCGTCAATCCTCGAGTACTCGATCTTCTTGAAGGGCTCGCCCTTGCCGCCCACCACGTACTCTTTGCCGTCCTCCAGGTCGTCGATGCTGCACACCTGAAAACGATATGAGAAGTGTCATAACTGTTATATAAATGTTGAATGAGTGAATCATGATTTTTTTTTATTTTTACTTGAATATCTAATGATCAAATAATGAACATATCCACAATTCTGTACTGTACTTTTTTCTGCGACCAATAGAACAAAAAACAATCGCAGAAAGATTCTCCTTACACACAGTTTGCCCAAAAATACCATTGAAATAATTTTGCACTCATCATGCGATGGATTATTTTTTGGTATTCAAGTATTTTGTGCGGAAACAAATATTCTTCCAGATAATCCAGGAAAGTGTAAAAATCACCTTCTTTCTTCGCCCCGTTATGGGTAGCCATCATAGCCAATTGGAGTTTCGTTTCTCACACGAAATATTTTCATCACCTTCATTATATATTCAATTAGTCAAACAGAAGGAGAAATATCTTCGAAGAGATTGAATGAACGTTCTTCAGCATCTTGGAGTAAGATGGATTCAACTATTTTCATATGGAAAACGTTGTCAAATGAAAATCTGTGTCAGAACAACTAGCTCTGTGTGTCGAAATATCACAGATTCTTATTTTACAGCGCAGACCATGCGAAGAAATGATTCATCAAGGATGCCAAAGAGGATGAATTCAACTTTCTGAAGAATGTTATGCCATCTTTTTGATTACTTGAATAATGAAGATATAAAAAGTATCCATTTTGTGTGAGAAATGAAACTCTGATTGGCTAGGATGTCTACCGAATTATCGAGCCGAAAAAAGAATGCGAATACCACCAATACAAATTCCATGATATTTTCGAATCTTATTGAAAATTATATGAGAAATGTTTCAGTCCTTACAATATGATGAGCAATATCATGGTAATGTATAACTGTAGGAATAGTAAATATTAGCTACTAACAATCTGAAGTATGGGTAATGGGTGTCACATTTGATAAAATTAAAAAAATTCACTTTGTAAACAAAGAATGTAGGATGTTACCTCTTTTTTTATTATTAGGGCGTTGAAGCAATCGTCATATCTTTTAAAATATTCAATGTAGAGACCCGTATAGGTAAAATGGGAATATATAGAAGAAATCAATAGGGTATGTGAAACAATACAATTATATTGAAATACGACCCGGATGTGGGTCTATAATTCAGTTATTGACATTTGAAGACTGTGTAAATATAATTTCCAGATGATGGAAACAAAAACAAATGTATCAACTCAGATTTCTGCATGCATAATAAACAAAATAACTGCCATTCTATGTACATTTTCAACAGGAATAGGAAGACAATACGCGACTGAAATAACAAAAATATTCACGACGATGATACTGTCTTTTTTTCCACAGCATAGCGGCGGAGTGTCGTTCACCTACTTTTTTTCGTTATTATAAATCGTGATTCGTCTAATAATAATCATTTGTTCCGCGGTCCGCATGATTTCATTCTCCACGTAACTGGACTTGCATCCAAGAAAAACAACCGATAAAATAACTTCCGCGATTGAATAAATGAGTTCGTGAAGCCAGACATACAGGGCAGCCAATTAGTGAAGGAAAGTTCAATATCTCCAGAGATATCTCATTTGAATTCAGAAATATAATATAGTATATATTATGATATACAGGGTGGCCCAATTTCAAGCCTCAAAAACCTCATAATAAAAAGCATGGAAATCTATAATCATTTACCAAAGGACATAACAGACAGTGCGAATATCGAGACGAATATAAATAATTATGAAATTAGGAATAAGATAATAGAAGGAACTTGAGATGAAAATGCTATATGTTGTCTTTACACAGCTAATTTACTAAGTATCAATTATTGTATTCTCTATTTATTGTTTCTAAGTGGAATGATTGAAATGAATTAAAATGAAGCCAATACTGGGTCCTCCAAACTCCCAATTTTACAGTTTGAAATAGTCTTGATATTCTCTATTTTTTTCATCATTTCAATGTTCAGTAGAAATAATTTTACCACAAAACTGAATTATCATTGGACCATATTTCATCAAGATGCGTTGAATTGATGATAGAAAGAAATATCCAGTTAGGAAACCTGGTTACACATTCACTGAAAAACTAATATCACAATATGTGGGATACAATTTGAAAAGTTTTTTTACCTTCCTAATATTCCTAATATATTTAGGTAACTCTATACTTGAGTAAATCTATATTTCAACATTGTATTGAATACATCAGGTTCAAAGAAACTCAGTAGATCAAGGTAATATGACTAATAATCAAACAGAGGGTGATTCATTACAATAATATTATTATTGTATTCTAATCAAAATAAACAAATAGAAAAGATATTCATGACATATAATTGTCCTTCTCAATAGCAGTTCAACAACCATCAATAGATGACTAATACCAGAAGAAAAAATATTTTGATTAGTAACTGTACAAAACTCCATTAACAACAATACATAAACATTATTGAACTTGAAACAAGGATATTCAGTAGAATTTTACTAGAAATTATAGTCCCAGTTCTATGCCTAGGTCATGAAACAAAATACCTAACTGAAGGAAAATATGCATAAGTAGTGAATTTATTTACATGCTGGTTTGGTTGAAAAGATTTCAAGGGATATTTCTTATCTCATTTGAACCTCATCTTTGAGATATGAATGAAATTTAAAGGAGTATTTTCAATTATCTGATCTGATTTGATTACTTATTGAATGCAATGTATTCATATGTGCATTCAGACAACCCAAAAAACTTGCATAAGCATGATGTTGGATTAAAATGTAAAAGTACCAAATGTTATTGATCTGAGCTACTTCCTTGGATAAATAATAAAAAAAAAATATGGGATATCTAATAATTTTCAAGATGTGTTCAACCAAAATGTTGAATTTACTATTTTTTAAACATGTTCAGATACAATATTTATGGAATTCTTACCTTCTTTCCTTCCATAGAATATACATTTCTAACCCCACTCGGTAGCGTCACACTTCTAGTTAAGATACTTGTAAGTTCTGCAGTAAGACTGTCAAATGATCTGTATCTTTCTGGACCCACTGGGATAACGACACCATTGAAAAATTTATTGCCATTGTGAAAAAACCTAATTCGTTTTGCTTTGTGTGTTCTTGAAGTAGAAGAAGGTCTATTATTTTTTGAGGCAATGTTTATGTCCTCAAGCCCACTTTCAATTATCTCACCATCTGACAGGAAGCTGTTGAAACTGTTCGAAGATACACTCCTGGAGCCGTTCAAGTTATTCTTCGACATTTTCAGTGGTATAGGAAATGGTTTACTATCACAAAAACATAATTTGATTATTTTCAAGTACTTTTCACCACAGGTACCGCCTATTAGTCACCCAGCTGTCAATGTTGTACATAATAATTATGATTTCCAGATCATGAAATAAAGTATGATTTCAGTAGAGGAAAAAATTAGTATAACGCACCACTGGAGCGGTAAGAAAACTACCAAAAAAGTAAAAATACTTTTTAAATAACTGTTTTACTGAAAAGAGGAAAGGTAACGAAGGTATTAACCTCTTTTCGGCTAGTGGGAGGGATGGAATTTCTGTTCACAACTTCACAACACAAACAGACACAGAACGGCGTCAACTGTCAACTGACAAAAATATTTGGTTGGGATTGACATGACGAAAAACGGAGAAGAAGAAGAATATTTAATGAGAATATAACCGCTGTAAAATCCTCGCCACAACAATCTCTTATTTCTCAATGTGTATTGATCTACAATAACGATTGTTTCAAGTTTTATTACTTAAAAAACTACAAAATGGTTAGAAAACTGAAATTCCATGAACAAAAACTCCTCAAGAAAGTTGATTTCATCTCCTGGGAGGTTGATAATAATTTGCATGAAGTGAAAGTACTGAAAAAATATCATATCCAAAAACGTGAGGACTACACAAAGTACGTTTCGAGTTTCCTTGTTAGCAAAACTGGCTCGAATAGTGATCACTAACTTCCTTCTTTTCAGATATAATAAATTAGCTAGAAATATAAGAGAAGTTGCCAGAAAAATCAAAGAAGTTGATCCTGGCCACCAATTCAGGACTGAAAGCAGTGCCCAATTATTAGAGAAGTTGTAAGTTACTGAAATTTTCCACAATGGCGTCTCATCTGAGGAGCATAATCATACCTAAATTCTTGAAGATTACAATTGTTGATCTTATACAATCCTAAATTTTATTGTAGATACCTTATGGGCTTGATCCCGACAAGATGGGATCTGAGTTTAGCAGAAAAAGTTACAGCTTCTTGCTTCTGTCGAAGACGACTTGCAGTTGTTATGGTTAGAAGTGAGTACTCATTTCAAAACAATATCAACATTTTCTATATCAAGTTCCTTATTATTTTCAGATAAAATGTCTGAGACTATCAAAGGGGCAACAAAATTGATAGAACAGGGACATGTCAGGGTAGGACCAGAGTTGATTAAAGACCCAGCATTTCTTGTTACTAGAACATTGGAAGATTTTGTTACTTGGGTAGATGGTTCCAAGATAAAGCAACACATTTTGGAATATAATGGACTGGTGAGATATAATATTTGTATTTGTCAAGTGGAAAAAATAGTAATCTCATTCTATCTGCTTGAAAACTGAAAGTTAGCTGAAAATCAAATTCAACTGACAAAAGAGCATGAAGATATAGTTGTCAGTAGGCAAGTGCTATGAATGTATATAATTTCAGAGAGTTGTAAGATAAGAGAAATATTTCTGAGAGATGATATTCCTTTTCAACTTGTGAAAGTTGTTTTATTAGTAAAATACAGTTTGGAATATACATTTATAGCATTCGTCAACTGGTATCTAAATTTTTATATTACTCAATCAATTTGTTGAAATCCACCTTTTGTTGTTTTAGTCTCTATTCTTCATAACTGATTCACATATATTTTTCAGAGAGACGATTTTGCTCTTTAAATCTACTTGAATTCTGGACATGAAATACTGTGTGATATAAATGAAACAATTTTTGTAAATAAAATATAAAAAACTGTTTGTATATAACATGTAGATTTCAAACTTATCAATTGACCCACTCTGATTATTTCCCAAAATTAATCTACTATAGAACTTATAAAATCTTCGTATCATGAAGCAGCTACCTCCAACATTTTGTTGATGTCAATAATTTTCTCTCGAGGTTTTCCCAGTTTGACACCCTCTGCTCTTTCATATTCATCAATTTTTTGCCAGTCTGCCCAACTGACAATTTGCTTATTTCTCAATTTGGAAATATTTTTAATTTCCTCAAATCCACCTTTCTCTTCATTCAATAAACCTTCTTTCTCAATATCTTCCAAGATAATTCTTGCTACTTCAAATGCCTTTCCCATAGTACTGACTATAACTCCTGTAGGACCTGTTCCTAACCAGCCTGAAATAAATAATTTTTCTCAATGAATTCAAAATTTCATCAAAGTATTGTTACCAGAAACATATAAGCCCCTATCAACTCTGGAACTTTGATTAACTATGATGCCCTGCTTAGCATCAAATGGAAGAGTACCATCAGCTTGAATAGATTTATACCCAATACTAGAAATAACTAGTTCACAGCTCAATGTCTCACACACATCAGTTAACACAGCTGTCTGTGTTGAAGGATCATCACCTTCAAGTTTATTCTGTCCTAGGATAACACCTTCTACCTTGTTTTTGCCCAGTATTTCTAAAGGAGAACGAAAGAACACAGGCTTAATTTCCTTGTTCATTTCGGGCGATATTGTTTCTTGAGCTGACTTTAACATGAGCTCAGTTAGCCTTTTTCTAGGCCTCTCTAACTTGGGTAAACATTCAGTAATGCCATCAAAATCTGAAGTTTTCCAAACTGTATTACAATCATGTAAATGGAGCAACTCTCTGAGTTCTTTGATGGTAAATGCTGCCTGAAGAGGCCCCCTTCTTCCAATCAAGTGAATTGTCTTTATTTTTGATGATGAGATAGCTTCTAAGGCATGCTGAGTTATGTCTGTTTTCTGAAATAAAAATTCAGTATCACAGGCATGGCCACTTCATTATTTTATTCATAATGTTGATACAATTTTTAGTTGAAAGAAAACTTTGGAACTCGCAGAGAAGTTCAGTAATATTCAGTAATTTTCATCGATAAAATTCACTCAGAACATATCAATTTACCTTCAATTTATCAACTGGAGAAAGTAAAATCCTAGCAACATCTACAGCTACATTGCCTTGTCCAAGTATGACAGCACTCTTGCCACTCAAGTCAATTTTCAAGTCTGAGTCCCAGGGTGTACCATTATACCAACCGACTATATTTCTTGCTTCAATACAGTTTTCAACCTGTTCTCCTGGTATATTAAGTTTTCTGCTTTGATCAGCTCCATAAGTCTGAAATTCTAAATGAATTACCAATAGATAACCAAGGAAAATTACATCAATGAAAAAATGCCAATGAGAGATGTATCAACAATGAGGAATTCCACTAACTTGAGAGTACTTACGAGTAATATGACATGATAAGCATGTTTCAATTGTTCCAAGGTAACATCGCTACCAAAATTCACATTACCAAAAAATCTAATATTGGGATGTTGTGCAGTCTTGGTGAATGTGTTTATGACATTTTTAACTTCTGGATGATCAGGCGCAACGCCGAATCTTCAACGAAAATAACAGATTCTGATGAACATTAGATGAACTAATAGAAACACTGTGCTACAATACCTGACTAATCCAAAAGGTACAGGAAGTCTTTCATATATGTCTAACTGGAGAGGGTCTAATTTTTTAACCAGGTGTTGTGCTGCATAAAAACCTGCTGGGCCTGACCCAATTACACAAATTTTTGGTTTGACTGATATTCCAGAAGAAAACAATCTTTTTGCTATAATATGAAACTTCATGATTGATTCGAATGGAACGAATATTTTTAGTACGAATTAATCATAGTTCTACATATCACCAGGAAGGAGGTTGAATTTGGAGCAACTCATTATATATTTCATTAATTAAACAATAAACATTTAAATGAATTTCATTGTTAAAGATTTAAATAATTCAGTTTTTGGTTGCAACATTCTTCTTCTTCGAATTTCGGACGATTGCAAACTTCGTAAACAGAAGTAGCGGTACCAAAGGCGACATTGACACAGTATATAGATATATACTCTTTGACATTGATATATGTTCTGTATCGAGGTTTTGTGATAGATCGCCAGGTGTCTCTTGCGTTCTAGCGTAGAACAACGATGTACAAAACACTGGTGCAGTCACTGATGGTGTTTTGTTTCGTCAAAAACGCTAACGGCATTTTCCGCTATAATGGCCTAATAGTTATGAAACTCCCCAGAAGATAGTGACATTTTTACAGATTTCTGTACAAATAGTTGACGTTTTGAGATTATAATTATCTATATCCATCTGAAATTGAGAAGTAACCTGAATTACTACTTCTGAATCAACATTTCTATAACACAGACTGTGCAATTATCAATGATACTGATTTTGTTGTCATTTTTGTACCGCCATCTAACAACTAACATATGAGTGATTTTCCGCTATATTGAATAAAATGCTGTTATCAAGTTAGCTGTACGTTAGAGTTTTGGTTGAAGAAATTAGATAGGCAAATAGACAGAATAGCTCCACCAGTGTTCTGTACATCGTTCGTAGAACCAAATATCACTTTTCAAAATATTGGTGTGATCATATGTGCGGTTAATAATACATATATTATGTATGTGACGTTTTTGTGGTAGAATGCATGTTGAATGTTGGTGTGGTGAAATGAAAAATAGAAAGTATATTATTTTGGAATATCAAACATTCCTATGTATTAGAAAGAAATTCATTCACATAAGTAATGTAGTATACGTTATCTGCTATATAGACCTACTTGAATACCACCATATTATATGCGAGTGATTATTTTAGAATGCAAAGAAAACAATGCCACAATTTACGACACCCACATCTACAGCTGTCTAACTAATAATTTATTCGAATTACATATTTCACATAATCTATTATATTATTGTATCGGTGAGATTATTTATTAAGCCGTTCGAAATTCTTGAAATTTCTCCTGTGATTTGAATTTCATTCAAGACCCACATAAATATAGTCTAGGTAATGAGTTTATTTTGGTATCAAATCATATATATCCACCAATAGGGCCGACTTGTGTGACATCTTTCCTCATTTTTCGAGACGTATCAGGAGATTTGTTCGGTCCTTCATTCTTTTGTAAGACTCTATGAGCTTCTTTTGCGAGTTTTCTGTCCATGCTCAGCTGATCCCTCACTATTTGTGGAACATTTGGCATGAAGAAGGACACACTTGTATTCGAAAATAGTATAATGTGCTGTAATAAAATCATTGTTTAGCACAAGTCGACACACTTGAAAGATGGACATCATCAGATTTGTATTCATGACAGTTCGCGATTCTTTACTGGAATGTGAATTTAAAAATTCTCCAAATAGATAGAATTGTTTGGAAGCTACATATATACATATTATATCATTATTAACTCGTTATTATTATACTCGGTATATTATTATTATTATCATATAGACTGAATGACACAATATTTCTATGAAGTCTATATACTCTCATGTCTTTGACAGTTCCTTCTGATATATAGGTACCTATACAGGATATAGTATAAAAAAAGTACTCATAGAACTACTGGAGGAAACATGAATATCCGTTCTGTTGGACAGTTTCATGTCAATCAGCGAACCCAGTAACAATACTCACTTCGAATATTAAAACGAAAATTAGTCTCCATGTGGTGTCCACCCAAAAATTGGGAGTGGAAGTGTATCGTTTTGGATCCCAGGGAGGTTCTCTCATTGCTCTATAGTAGCAAATTTCCTTTTTCGGAATAATTTTGTCGTATGTTGGATTGTCTTTGGTTGCATATGCTGAAACATACATTTTCCTTATGTACATAATTTGTAGTAAGATAAGATGAATCTGTAGAGCAGAAACAGATAATGATACAAGGCGTTCAATTTCAATAGTTTAGTTTAGTTTAGTTTAGTTTATTTATTGGCAAGGTATTACACTGAGGTGCTTTTACAGGTCAGATATAAAAAAAAAGAGAGAGAAAAAAAATGTTACAGTTAGTACAAAATAATATAACAAATGACAATAGTAGCGTAAGCTTGTTGGGCAAGATACAATACATAGGAAGACAGACATCAAGTAAAGAGACGAATACATTTATATATTAAAGTCGCTTTCTAGATACTCTTCGATGGAATAGAAGGCATGTTTCAAGAGATACGTTTTGACTTTGGTTTTGAAATTGTTAAAATTTAGGTTTTTTATCTCTATTGGAAGAGCATTAAAAATTTGTTTGCCATAGTAATCGGCGCCCCTTCTTGTGCGTTGTAACCTGTGGTAGCTGAGGACTAAATTATCTCTATTTCTAGTAGAGTATGAGTGAATATCACTATGTGATTTGAAGTTGACTAGGTTCAGTTTTATGTAGGTTAGACAGTGAAATATAAAAGTACATGGAAGTGTAAGGAGTCTCAGTTCTGCAAAACTATTTCTACAACAATCTCGATATCTTAGACCTGCGATGATTCTGACACAACGTCTCTGTAATTTAAATATTTGAACAGTATTGGGGGAATGACCCCAGTTTAAGATTGCATAAGGTAAATTTGAATTAAAGTATCCATGGTAAGCAGACAGTAGGGTGTCCTTGGATACATTTTTTGAAAGGCTTCTTATCAGGAAAGTTATTTTGGACAGCTTGGAGCTTAGATGATTGATATGAACGTTCCAAGTCAGCCCTGGATCCAAGTGGACCCCCAAAAATTTAACCGATGCCTGACTTTCCAGGTTTGATGAAGAGGTTTGCAGAGTAAAGTTTATATTATGTGTCTTGTCGTCATTTAGACTCAATTTGTTAGCCAAAAACCAATTCCTAATCTGGTCATCTGCATTTTGGGTCCACTGGAGTATTGGGTCTGAGGGGTGATAACGCATCAACGTAGTGGTGTCATCGGCAAATAAAATTATAAGCAGAGTGATGAAATTGGCGAAGTTAGGCAGGTCATTTATGTAAATGAGGAACAGCAGAGGACCCAGCACAGAGCCCTGTGGAACTCCATGCTGAATCCTCTGTTTTTTTGATTCCACATTATTGAATGAAACATATTGCTCCCTCTCCTCCAGGTAGGACTTGACAAGAGCTACACTGCTTTGATGAAAATTGTAGTGAGTTAGTTTTCCATAGAGGATTTCGAAAGAAATACAATCGAACGCTTTTGTCAAATCGAGGAAGGTAGCATAAGTGTTCTGTTTATTATCAAAGCCTTCAGCTACAAATTCAATTAGTCGATCTATGGCTAAGGTAGTACTTCTTTTATTGCGAAAACCAAACTGGTTTGGTGAAAAGATGTCATTTTGTTCAAAATATTCATTCATTTGATCTTTTAGCAGCGATTCAAAAACTTTTGCTATTATTGGTAACAATGATATCGGCCTGTAGTTGGTTTGATCTTCGGGATCACCCTTGTTCTTAAAGATGGGTATTACTTTTGCTAGCTTAAGATGAGATGGGAATTTGCTTACACGAATGCAGTGGTTAAACATGTCAGTCAAGGGTTTACATAATATATCCTTAAGATGTTTGATAATTTTAGAGTTAATGTCATAGCAGTCTTTGCTGCTACTGTTTTTAAGGCATGAAATTTTGTATAGAACCATATCTTGACTGACTTCTCGAAACACAAAGCTATAGCCTGTATATTGTTTTGTTAAATAATCATTGTAGGAGCAATTTGTAGTGTGAAGGTTTTTGATTATTTCGTCAGCTATAAGGTAAAAAAATTATTAAAGACATGAGCGTTAAGCCGAGTTCCCTCAGGGGTAGGGGTAGAGTTCCTGTGAGAATTTATGATTTGCCACATTGCTTGAGATTTGTTTGTTGCATTGTTAATAAAATTATCATGGGCAGTTTTTTTGGAGTTGGTTATAGCTTGTCTATATTGAAGTTTATAGTTACTGACCATGTTTTTGGGGACCAGAATTGGATTTTGTTTGTGCATGAGACTTAGTGTTAGATTTCAATTCAATCCTATTCCACAACGTATGGAGCAGGTGTCAACTGCATCTCAATCGAACGATCAAAAGTGTGAGTAACCCTGTAATTTTCGTTCACCTGAGAGTGTGTAGTTGACGAATCCGATCAGGGTCGAGTGTTCCGCAAAGTAAACCTCTCTTGACACAAAGTCACTAGTGAACGCAATGACCATCGCCTGGAAAAAAAATAAGAATAAAAGAGAGAAGAGAAACAGCTTAATGAGGATTCGACGAATTCATTCTGAAGTGGAAGGAAAAGTTGGTCCCAAAGATGCTCAATACGATTGAGATCAGGGCTGCAATATTATCGCCAAACCATTCGTTCAATTCCCGATCAGGCGGGATGTTTTTGCACTGCTCATGCTATGTGACGTCACGCATTATCCTAAGAGCATACGATAATCATCTGTCGCAGATAATGACATTTTCAACCCAACGATCTTTGACAACTTCTATGCCAAAATAACTGAAATCCTTATGCCATCACACCAGAAAATGTCTGTTTGCGAACAGTTTGATTGGGCGTTCGCTTCAAGACTTTGTTCCTTTTTCAATAAAAGAGATTATGAAGTGAATGAAAATGCAAAATGTTCAGAGAATACGGCGCTACCGTTCGCTACAACTTCTACTTCGGGTAATGCAAACTTCGACAGAAAGCTTGATTGCTGGTGGGTGTTAAAAACTTCTTTTGATGTTCTTGATTTGGGAATGTGCACATTGGAATTTCAAAAAAATATTCATCATTTATCCGAGGAATTATCACATATTTGAGGTTGACTCTATTGAAATGGCATGATACTTCTACGAATTGCAGTATTCAAAAATCAATTCAGACATGTACACTCTTTCTATTTTGATCCTGTAACCCCATAGCACACTATATAAGATTTAGTATATTCCACCAGAATGACAAAAGCCGAAGGAATCAAGGACTTGAAACTGGAGTTGGAATTTAGCCACCTCTGGTGGCTAAATTGTGAACCTACTTAGTGAGTATTCAATAATGGTTACGTGGGCGTTTTATCAATGAATCATCGATATTTCGGCGTGGTTGTGCGATATCAGAGATTATTGGTGGATTATGTTGGGTTCTCATCGTATTTATAGATCTGTGTGTCGAGCGATCTTCAAAAGTAGGACTCTAAACGAATAATTTTTGGGATAACCCAAACTCGAAAGGTATTCACAGGAATGAAATTATGCTTTGGGTACTTTCATGAACCTATATAGTTTCAGGGTTGAGATACTCAAAATAATAATGAGTGGAGAACCGAGTCAAAATACTGGCACAACTAGGAAGACATTGCATAACACTAACTGTTGTGTTTGAAACTGTTCTTCCAGGAAAACTGAATATAGGACATTTCCATGCGTTCCCAAGAAGGATGCTTCTAAAGTCCATGTCAATAGCGATTATGGTATACTTGAGACAGTTGATCGAAGAAAAGCATGGACAAATGCTTTGTTGATCGGAAAACCTGTGACCCACTTCATTCAACGTCCGAAAACAACTAAAACATACACACAATACCCACGCCGAACAGAGAGATTACTCACTATCCGCCATGTTTATTTACGTCTCGTAGCGCCCTCTTCGGTAGTTGAAATCGCCGATTATGCATGACGATGACAAACAACACAGTTGACGTTGACTCAGTTGAGTGAAGTTGGTTGCCAAATATGATAGCTGAAATATCCAAATGTTGTCGAACTTATGATAATTCATGGGCGCACACATTTATTTTGAATATAGTTGTGTCTCTCAAACTATCGAAAGAGTCTCCTCTCGGTTATTCTCAATCCTGACTACTATTCTATTTTGTGTTGCTTGATAGCTGTCGACGATGAATAAATTTCGGATTCGAGTAGGCATATTTCTTTAAATATCAATGAAAGACAATCGACAGTGTGTGAAACTTGGTATGGAAATTATCCAAATATTTATGATTTACATTTCGTTACATTTCCGCACTCGCTGTTACACGGCTCGTGCTAACATGCTACTCGTGCAAAAAATGCCACTTTCCCCACTAGTTATGTAATGTACTATCGAACTCACGTTGGTGGCACTGCTGGCGTAGGTGACGCCCAGCAAGACGCCGTCCCAGGCGCCGATTCCGGTCATCTTGCGAGGCACCGGCCGCCGGTACCTCGCTATCATTTTGTAGGCGTCGAGACGCACCTCGAGGAGGTTGTTCAGCAGGCTGCAGAGCGGCGCCAGCGGGAAGGCTGCCACAAAGAACGTCACAAAGCCGAACTGGATGACTGAAATTGATTCTCCATAGTTGCCTTTTTTTTCAGAAATATCAGTACGTGTAAATTTTGGAAACCAATGAGATTTCTTTACTTTCTCAAAATCGACCAATCAACAGTAATTTTCGATCGTAAGAAGGTGCCTAGTTTCACCAGTAACTGATGAATATGCACCTTGTTTTCAATCAACTATACCGTGAATGGCAAAGTAGCATTGAATCATAACATAAAGTAGTATTGATATCAATTATCTGTTCTTATTACAGTTTATTTCAATCTATTTTATAAAATATCAACGATATTCGTAAGTTTAAATTGAAAATCAATAATAACGTACAGCATAAAACTTTCACAACTGTCGTAAAAATCAGGATTCGGTTAAAATTATGATGAATGCGTGATGTAGACTATGTGGGATGCAAAAATATGCCTATTGGGGTCAACGAGATAGAAAAATGGACCCAACAATCTGCAACTAGAAATCTAAATTGATGACTTTTTATAATTTAATCAATATCAACAGATGATAAGAAAACATAGAGTGATCCATTTATAAATATCGAGTGACATGCTCTGGGAAATAATGGCATTAATACGTATTGGCACGAATGCATTCGACCCTACCTTAGTCTCTACACCAAATATAACTGACAAATCATGTATTCACTTGTCGATTTAGTTTTTCTATTTCGTGTCCCTCCATAAAACTGTATGTTTGTGGGATGATTGAATGATATTATTAATATCAAAATGATCCTCAGTTTTTGTATTGTATATTTTGAAAGTTATCTGAGGTGGATCGTTCATTAGAAGATATAACAATCCAATTCAGACGAAAGTACTTACTCATCTCGGAAAATTCTCCAGTCAAGAAGTACCGATTCGTCGGTTTCAGTTTATATTCATTTTCATATTGCGGCAGAGAAACTTCGACTGATGGTGTCTTTTGTTTCAATCTCAATACTCTCCTCACAAATCTATTTATCCGCCTGTCGAAACATCGTATAAAATTAATAGATCGCGGACATTTCTAATAGACCCTTACGGGTTGAACATTGTCAGAAAATTTCCAGCGAATCGTTTGAAAATCATCACGAAAAATATCTGGATGCACAAATCCACCACGCATGGCAGTGGTTTGCAAGTATCTTTGTTGATCAGCGGAATCCATGATTTGGTGTGTGGCAAGTAGTAGAAAGTTCCCTGGAAATGTGAATATGAGTACATATACAGGGCATTTGAAGTATAGAGAACGGAAATGGATATATTTTTGAAATTTCCACTTCGGTTATGTGATGCTGGGATCTAGCTTTTGGGAATATTTTCACCTGCGAACTGTTGTGAAATCCAGTGTTACTAAGAGCAAAAATTACAATTATTTTATTATAAATTAATTGATAATTAATTTCATTATAACTTGGGATAATTGTCTGGCCAGTACTGACCAGAAAGCTGCAATTTCTGGAATTTGTACAATATCACATATTTGAGGTTGACTCTATTGAAATGGCATGATACTTCTACGAATTGCAGTATTGAAAAATTCAGTATATTCCACCAGAATGACAAAAGCCGAAGGAATCACGGACTTGAAACTGGAGTTGCAATTATTTTTTCTACGACCACCTCCACCCTTCACTAATTATGATCCCTGTGGATATTATGAATCATGCTAGTATGTAGCAAAACAGTATTCGCTAATCCAAGAGTCTGGGACGACCTCTGGTGGCTAAATTGTGAACCTACTTAGTGAGGAACTTAGTGGAACTCACCTTGAAAAAAGCTTTATAGAATAAAGCTATGTAATTGTTGGCAAATGACAATAAATATCTCTTATAGAGCACAGAGTTGTCGAACTCCTTTTGAGTTCTTGGGTTTTCAAATTCGGTCAGCTTAACAGAGAGAATATTGTATTGCTGAAAATTATACGAAATATTGGTCTTCAGTTACAGTGTTGTACCTTATCGAGACATCGATTCTTAGAATCTATGTAATGATTGAAAAATGATCATAAAGTTGAAGTTTTATCTTCATGAAATTATTAATCAAAACGTTGACGATGGACAGTGATAATGAGCTCATCATAAATATTATAAACCGTATACTGTCAATACAAAAATATAGGCGCAAGTGAAATTCAAAGAATAAAATAAGTTAGTATGAGAAGTAATGTCTAGTTGTGAAGACACAGTGCTTTCGTTGAGTAGTGAAAAAATTTGAGCCTGTATATGATATCCGGTGTTAAAATTAGTGTCATCTAAAATAACAATAAAATCTATCAATAAGTTCGTAATTCAACTCACCGGAGAAAATGCTCGTATTATTATAACTTGAAAAATGCAGATGGTGACCATAGTCCAATACTTCGAGTACGTATCGAAATATTTCATATTCCAAAACATTACTTTAACGGGAACTTTTAGGGCTACTAAAGCGAATACAGCTGCTAAATCGATCAAAATCTGAAACCAAAACATTAGATGAATTCATTCTGATAATTTCTCGTGGTATATTGTGGAAGTCATAGGATCCTGTATATTTAAATAGCTGACGGCATAGTTTTTGTGAATGAGTTGTATTTAAAGACGCTGAGGCGTACTTTATTAAAGTAATAAAATAGGGCACAAAAAAAATATTCTTGATACTCCCGGTATTTATGATTTTTCGCCATCAATTAAGGTTCTCACCATCAAAAAACAGACTGCACTGGTTACAGCCACTCGAAAAAGAATACTGAATATAGGCAGGTATGGTTCGTATGTACCAGTAATGTAACTGAATTTTTTCCTTTTAACACGCTCCCGGTAACCCAACCTAGAAATTAAACAAAATTGGAGAACTATCAGACGAAAATACTAGTGAACTAATCTTCAATGTATTCTATACCAGCTCCACACATTCCTCAATATTTCTGGAATCACTTCAGAAGAATTGGAGCTGATAAGTGTGTCAAGTACATGATCGTCCAAAAGCTATTTTGTTACCACTTAACTGCCCAAAAGATGTTACCACTTGATTGTGTAAAAGTATGTTATCAATTGAATTGAATGGAATTTCCTGGAACATAATTTCAAAGGAAACTATAACGTAGGTACAACTTTGTTCTTAATGCAAGTGAGATGAAGTTCTAGCATCATACAGGACATATAAACAACCCTAATGCATTCTCTAAAGGCAGTTGGGTGTGATTTGAGTTAGCTTCAAGTTGTTTTCTTCCACCATATTCACCTTATATTTGTTTCTGTGTCATCGAATTGTATATCCCATTTCAATTTCAGAATGTTTGATTTCCTACGCCACAAATTGAGGAAAAGAGTTGCTGAAAATATTTGTGAATATTAAATTATTATCCACTCGTATAGTCACACATGATATTGAATATTGCGATCACATCATGTATGAATTTGCATGAACGAAAAATTGTTGACAGTACTGTCACAGTTTAACTTTCGAAGGAATCATACTTGCCCCAAAAAGACATTAATATTGCAAACGCAACTGTGCAGTAGTTGTCAAACATATAATTCCATCTAGCGAAGTAACAGTTGAAAGACAGGGGTCTATATACGCACTCGTGTTTAGACACACACGTTGGGCACAGAAAAATGTCGTGGGTTCTGCATACTTCATAGCTGCAAAAAATTCATTTCCTCAACAAGTCCATATTTGGTGAGATCTTAGGTTCCATATTCTTTCTAATTTTCAGTTCAATATTATATATTTTTTGAAATGAATCTTTCATTACATCGGATCAAATGTTTTCGTCCACTTATTATTATTTTTTTTATTATTTATTTATTTCATTCATCCAATCAAGTAAAATACATATTTGTCATAGGAAATTGAATAATCAACAACCTCCAAACTTTTAAGAAAAATTCCAACACCTTCCTTCTCTCCCAAAATTCCACCGCTGGCTAACACGATGTTCCTCGAACATTATAGGTTTCCCTTTCGTGTTGTCCACAGATAAAAAAAAAATATTTCATATCATATCTTATCCACATAGATGTTGTTCACCTGTGTATGAAAAAGATAAGTTTTTCAAATATATATATATATATACATATATATATATATTTTCGACAATGTAGATTCTCAACTTGTGTATACATAATTGAAAAAATAAAGAGAGAACAAAACAGTTCATTCAGAAAGATCATCAATTTTTTGCATTCTCTATAATCCAAGTCTTAATTTAATTTTTGAAAGTCATTTTATTAGGAAATTTCTATTCCAATGGTATTTTGTTATAAATTTTTGTTCCAATGTAACCAGAATGTTGTTCCATAATCTTGAGTTTGTGTTTTTCAAGTTGAATACTGTTGACTTTGTTTCTTGACGCTTTATAAAATTTTATTTAAAAATATAAATTTTTTTTGGAATAATGGAGCTGAAGGGTAGTCGTATGATTTATGGAATATTATTTTCAAAACATATTTTTGAAAACTCAACAATGGTTTCATATATTCCACCCCATCCAATTATTCCCTACGACAATATGGATTTAAAGAGAGTGTGATGAAACATAATGATTAATTTTCTACCAACAATATTTCGCAAAAGTCTAAATTTCGGCAGAGTACTTCTGAGTTTTTTCATTAGCTCTGTGACATGAATACTTCATGTTTTAATCAAAGAGAATAATTCTAATATTCTGATCAGGAGAGCAGTAATGCAATATGGTATGTATTATCAATTTTGTAATGAAATAAGTATTAGGAGAGCAGAAATGATTGAGAGGGTTCCCAATACCAATCTGTTTCCGCTGATTTTCTGTACGGTGCGAGATTTGTTGATACAATTGCACTGTCGCATATGCAAATTCTCATATATGAGTCGAATTCTCGCTTTTGAAAAATGTATGATAGCTAAAATTTTCATCGTGTGTTATTATACGACGACTTCCGGTCCACGTTTTTTTCGGAGTACCTACAACGACCAAATCGAAGCCGAATTCCACTTACGACTGCGGTATTTTCCTGAACAGAAGATTCAAGCCACTTATAACAACTACCAGCACTCCCGAAATGGCGGGGATGATCAACATCTTATTGAAAAATTCCACCCAGCAGAAATAGAATGCTGCCTCGCATCCAAAGTAGCGTTTGATGACGTTCAACGGGACTTCTTTGTACCACACTGAGAAATTCGCCCAGTGTCTATAGAGCATCTGAAAAATATACCGATGAGTGCCAATCACTGCTTCTCAAATCGTGTAGCATCTTCAAAAAATTATTCATTTCCGAAGGAGAGTAGGCCGCCGGCGCTAAAGTGCTACTTTATACCCGGAAACCCGGGCGATAAAGTTCCACTTCACGTCCGGTCGTGCGAAAACTCTTTCAAAGGAAATGTTCACCTGTCTATCATGCGTCTGTGATGAGGAAAAATCGTATTTGTCCAGAGGCCCGTCGTGCAGAGGGTACGCAGTCTCAATGAGTCCCATATTTATCATCTTCTCTAAACCGACTTGTTCAGGAGCTTCACCGAATTTGGTCACTGACAACAGTTGCATTATGATCATGATTCTTTCGGAACTGAGGAATTTCCTGAAATTTTCATTTATTCACTGTTTGTAGGTTAATTATTTCAATATACAGGGTGGCCCAATGAAAACGAAACAAGGTATGCTTTTTACTGAGAGATCAAGGAACTGACATCAAAATGAATGATTCTTTATGTAATGTTCGATAGGACAGGATTCAAAAGAAAAACACATAAGGCACTTCATAGATGAACATCGTTCTAAGTACAAAATAAGAAATAGTGATGGAAGGGAAAAAAGCGTAACTTTCCATCACTCGCTAGCCGATTACTTTGATGAACGTGTTTTCTCGAAAACTACTGCATTGAATTCCAAAAACAATAAGGAAGCGTTGGTAAGAGATTTCGATTACCTTCGAAAGGATGTATCACTTGACCCATTATCCCATTTGAGATTCAAGGGTGGAGCTCACCCCTCCGAGAGGTTTGAAGTGAAAAAGTTGAAAACATAAAAAACAAAATCGACCGGTTCGACCCTTTTTTTTCTGAGAACGATAACTATGGCAAATCGGCCTTGATTCGTATTTGTAGTATGAATGAGATTCATGATGTAACAACAGCAGCCGCTGTTGAGTATCGCACACCCTGTATATTATCTTCTGAGGTTCTCCTAATACAAGACTAATGTCAGTTTGGCATATTTTTGTATCCAATGTCGCGGACAGTTATGGATAATTTATGCTTGATATTTGAACTTTGCATTAAATAATCGAGAGAATAATTGGTACTTAAATTGTAACAAAATCTGTATTGAAATGAGACGAAGTCGGGAAGGAAATGGAGCGAAGGGTGCCGAAGAAGAAGCCAAGACGGCTCGAGATACGACTCTAGCAAATTTGGCGACCTTCGGCGTGATAGTCTTGATAATCAGAATGATACCATATATTGTCCAAAATGATTGACGAACGTTTGATATCGAGGTTTAGTGTGCTACAAGATGACTCACCCTCTTATTTTGTCCGGCTGATGCGACAGCGGCGTTTGGAAAGTCTCATCAAATAAATATTTTTTATTCACATCGTATATCTTCTTCTCCTCATTTCCGATATCGTACATTTTCGAAAAATGTTCGGTTACCTTTTCTGGGATGTGTATCAGCAAGAAAGTCTTATCGACCGACTGAAATATCGCTGTCAAATCAAAATGCTCGTTCGTGGTTGGGAAAATTTCACTTCAGGGTAAATTGGGGTTAATTCTGACTTTCTGGGCGCATATTCCCAAAGAAAAACGGGTTTTGAAAGGAAACTACACGTTTCATTTGGCTAAGAATCATATTTTTCGAAAAACTGTCAAAAGTCAGCCTCATTGTAAATCTGAATCCAGGAATTTGGAAATGAATAATGGATGATAATGGAGCGAACGACTTACCCTGAAGTGACATTTTTACCATCATCATTCCGTACTATTCCTTTTGCTCCCTCGAATTCCAGCCCTAGTCTTTCCAAATTCTGGATGTATATTTGCAAATCATCGAGCACATCCGGTTGGACTGCCAGGACGAAATCCGCTCTTCTCTTTCCATCCTTGAAAAGGCAACCGTAAGGAGGATCGGGGTCTAATGATGACATTTTTCAAAAAAAAATATTTCTCAGTTGTCAATTTTGGTGGTTATGGAAATATGCTATTTGGCACATTCTTTAGATAGATGGATAGATTCATTTCTCAGAATCGGAAGTACATAGTGGTATCAATGTTACATTTTTTTTTGATATAAAGTTTTTCCCAATTCTCAAAAAAAAATAAAATTTCATGTTATATCTAATTCTGAGTTTTGAGAGAAATATTCGTCTTGATGGTAGTGAACATGTTTATGCGATAATTTCTTCTACCTTGCTTTAAATTGCGAGTTAATCGAAGATTTCATACTGGAGGGTAAGTGGTTATAGACTTTGATTACTGAATACAATACCGTTCCTCGATCTGTTGTAGTTATAGTTGGATATGTAAGTCTCTTTGAGGGTTGTGTCAACAATGTACAAAACACTGGTGGAGTCACTGATCGTGTTTTGTTTTGTCAAAAACGCTAACGCCATTTTCCGCTATAATGGCCTAATAGTTATGCAAATCCCCAGAAGATGGTGACATTTTTACAGATTTCTGTACAAATAGTTGACGTTTTGAGATTGTGATTATGTAGTTCGATCTAATATTAAGAAGTAACCTGAATTACTACTTCTGAATCAACATTTTCATAACACTGATTGTGCAATTATCAATAATACTGATTTTGTTTTCATTTTTGTGTCGCCATCTAACAACTGACACTTGAGTGATTTTCAGCTATAACGAATAAAATGCTGTGATCAAGTTAGCTGTACGTTAGAGTTTTGGTTGAAGCAGTCACATCGTTGTCAGATTGTCACATCAACTTGCTGCGTTGTCAAGATACAAAGATTTTTTGTGAATATCCTCAATATCCCTCACTCAATTTCATTACGATTTGGAATTATTTGTCGCAATGAGAAGCTCATTTAGCTCAAAACTCGATTGAATTCATAAGGTAAAGTGGCCAATAATAACAAATTTGGAATTGACTCAAATCAATTTCCATCACTAATATGATCTGTATATGTAATAACTACAGGGTGATTGAATATTACATAATACCTCAGTCACATATTATACGTAGTATCTACCTCACCAGCATTTTCTCCAAATATAAATTACACTTCATGAAATACATTCGAAAAATTAATTTGAAGAAATCAAAATGAAATTCTGATACTTTTTGGAATTCAAATTTCAAATATTCTAAATACAAATGATATAAATACTGTCTGTAAGTTATTCGAGGAGGTGGTATATTAATTTTTCTAGTTTCTCTCGGATTTTCTCTCTACTTTTCGAAAAAGTATTATTTCACTATATTTGTAGTAGTGCCCCAAAATTTCTCTAGATAAATAGATAAGAGAAATTCTCTATTTTTCAGTGAAAACTTGTTCTCTGAAATATGTTTGAAGAAATTCAATTTCTCTTGAATTGAACCAATGAGAAATTGAAAATGGAATGAGCATATAAATCTAATTCAAGGAACAGCATAGGGAAAAAAATATCAACACCAGAAAATCAATTTTACTGTACAATCGAGAAATTCATGTTATATCTATGGGTTTAAAGGAGGCATTCATAGCTGAATCTCTACGTGCCCTCATGTATTCTTCATTGAGAATCTTCATCCTCATTTCCTTATTCTTTTTTTCTTGCACGGCAACATTTATGGTCACTTCAGCAGGAACGTCCGGTATAGCATAGGCTAGCATTCCTTTGAGAAATATGACTATATGCTGAAAAAATACTAATAATAATAGGGCTTCATTCTCGATTGAAAAAGGATAGAAAATGATTGAGGAAGGATACACTTTCCAACGAGTTATATACACCATTTTTTCTACGACCATAAATATTTGCATTATGAGTATTTTGAGTATTCATGAGGCTTTAGTAAATATACATTCGATATGTTTCTAGGCAGTTTCGCAAATTTAACTGATATCAATACAAACATCATAATTGGTCATAATTGGTCGCTGGAGAATACAATTTTTTAGAGTAAAGTGTTGGTGCCGAGTTCAATTCGCTTTTGGAAATTGATCAGTGCACCTAAGAACATAAACTAAAAATCAAAATGTTGAATGGTTCTCAACAAAAATTGGTATTTTCAAGATAAGGCAGCACAACAACCTTTAAATCAACACTGTACACAGTAGAAAATCGACGGGATATTTGACACCAAAATGACACCCGGCGGTGTCTATATCCATACACACCATTTTTGTGTCGATTTAACAACGTTGGTGCAGTGTTCAATTGACACTGTGATGGTGAATATATTTCACACCGGTAGTTGTTGATATTCATCTAGGATGGTGTCAATTTGACTTCCGAAAGGTGTAAAAAACTGTATAAAGAATGTGTTCTTTTTTTCATATATCATTTTATGTGTCAGAATAATTTTGAGGTATCTGTATCCAGTTGCAGTATTGTGAGAAAAAAACATGGAGCTTATAAATAAGTTTTTATTCTCCAATGATAAACAACGAAAAACATTCCATCTGACAGATGATAATATAATATACAAATTCAAATGGAAGTCAAAACATAAATAACACTTCTTACAACAGTAGAAAATACTACACTGAACAGAACATAAATAAAATATTACGTTTTACATCGGAAAGATGTACAAAAATAAAAGTTTAGCTTTTTCAATAACATCGATATTATAACATTATACTTATCACACTGCACTATTGAATTGATTTGAGGTAAAACAAACTAACCTGTCACCAGAGATATTGGCGATTCACCGACGACGGAAAATTCGAGTATAAATGGGAATCTAATTGGTAATTCAACAGGCTTGTACAGGTCTAGATAGATAAGGACGCGTACGACCTCCGACTTCAAAGGGCCTGTTGGAGGGACTGGATTCACTGTTAACCGGAACCACGAACGACGCGTTAATATAGCGTCTTAGTTTTTATTCGCTCTCTACGGTGTTGTTTCAACCACTTGCGGATTCAATGTTGAACACTAGCGGTGTCCAATATTGTAAATGTCTTTGGGCAGGTGTTAAACCATATAAAACGGAGTTTTTCAGACTGACCACTGTCAATGGTGTCACAGTTAACACCATTCGGTGACAAATGTTTGTACTACTCTAAGGTGTAAAAATTTACACCGTCAAATTTTATACTGTGTATGATGACCAGAAGATATACTCGCCTCGAAAATGATCACAACAATCAGTCGAATCGCTAGCAGAATATAGTAATCGGAGTTCGGTTCGTATTTGTTGTGGTGATGAGGAGGATGCCTCCTGCCAGGATAGAAACAAATTTCGGGAATCGCTTCCGACTGTCTCTCCACTATCTTGAAATCCGAAACTGCAAACGCTACATGAGATTCGATCATTAGCATAATACGAGAGTAGAAGACTATACTTTCTCTACAACAGTCTCTACACAAACAGCGCGTTTGCTAACTTTGGATAACGCTGTGCGTGTGGACAAGATTTCTTCGATTATTATTAGAACGTAAACTTGTGAGGAGTTTGTTTTTTATCCATACGAAACCTCACCTGATATAGTCGAGTTGAAGAATCCTACGAAGGTGTTATGGTGCGTGAATCTGAAGTATTCCCTGGGAACGAAATTGCTAGTGAAAGCTATAACCAATGCCTGGAAATTCACAATTCATCAGCTCAATGTTTTTTTTTTTGTAATATAAAGTATTCAAAAATTATTTCACAACGAAATTGTTCTGTGGTGGCGTCTCAGATTGTCAAAAAATATATCTATAGATAGTGTGACATTGGTGTAGTGTCATTTCTAAATCATAGAAATGAAAAATATCATAGCAGTACGAATCTGGTAAGTCATTTTTTGAAAAAACTACCCAACCAATGAGGAAGCGAGATACAAAATCGAAAAAATAGTGTTTAGTGTTTTCGATTCACAACACAACTATTTTAAGCAATCGAAAACGTTTATCACAGTATGAGTGAAATGATGAACAAAATTCTGGGATCGGAAAAAATTTGGAGATTAATGAAATTCAAGTATTTCCATATTGTTTCATTCGATGTAAAAACTCACGTTGGTAACGACTCCCAAGTAAGTGGTCGCTTGCAAAATTCCGAACCATGCTCCTAGTCCGGAAATCTTATTGGGAATGGGTCTTCTGAAATGTCTTGTCAACTTGGAAGCATCCACACGAACTTCCAATACATTATTCAAGAAGGCCAGTAGAGGTGCCAACGGGAATCCGGCGACAAAAAACACGACGAATCCGTACTGTATCACTAGAACGAACAAATTATCGCAGAAAGAAATTTTATCTTCCGTCCATAAATTCTATCATTATTATTTTATGAACTATGTTTCAAGTGTCAATTCTCTATCTCACAATAAAATCTCAAAATAAAAAACTTCAGTGTATATTTATATTGCATCAACTATCTGTAGATGTAGAAGTATTACAAAATCATCATAATCTGTCTATAGTCTGATTTACATAAATCAATACACTGGCGAACAAAAAATGTAAACCGTCACACCAATAACTTCCAAGGAAATTCCTGAGGTGGATTTCTAAGGGTATCCTATTTAATTGGAAATATGAATATACAGGGTGTTTCAACAATATTGCAAAAAAATCCAAGGGAAGATTCTTTGCTAAAAAATTAGAAAGTAGTTCTCATATCTTTTTTTCCAAAGACACGTCTTAAAAATACAGGATTTCATTTTTTTTATAAAAACTGTTTTTCCAATTAATAAAGAAATAATTCTTTCGATTTCGTTTAAATTTGGTAGGTTCACATTATTATTATTATTATTTTATTTTCATAATCACAGCAAAACGCTTAATTCATCTCATTTGTCAGTGTGGACCTGCATGTGAGTACATAAATTGAAGACTATATTTTGAATAAATAGCAAATATTGAAAAGTTAGATTACTTACTCGTCGAGTGCACAAAAAACATCAGAAACCCAAACAAACATAGTGAATAGTTCATGATAAACATCAAAATATTTCAGATTATGGAGAATCTAACCTAATCTATATGATATAAGTACTACAATTTCTCTACAACATCTCGAATCTTGTTCAACAATCATTCTAATGAAACTTGAATTTTTCAAACTAATTTTGCTCACCCATATCCAAATATTCGTCCACTAGAAAATATTTCTCTGTGGGTGCCATCAAATAGTCAATTTCATATAAAGGTAAACCGTCTGTTCGCCTCACTTTGGATCTCAATTTATTGTAAATATTCACAGCCATGCTGAAAAAGCATCCATGATCACATTCAAGTTCCGATCAATGATATCCAGGCTGGATACTAAACACATCACCAGCTACACGGAAAATAGAATTCGTTGATTCAAGCAATATCTACTTGGATCAACCAAATAAAGGGTGAGGAATTTTTTGAAAATATTTTCAAAATTTTCCGATGAATTTTTATGGTATGTCATACGACTTTGAGGGTGATGAAAAATTTTAAGAACTATGTCGATATTTTTTTCGGATTCTGCATACGAAATTGATCAGGATTGCATAATTTTCTGAATTTTAACACTCAACATCTGAGAAAAATTCGAAAAAAATCGAAATATTTTTTTTTTCTGATCGAAGAATTTTTTAAATATTTTTCCCGTAATCTGGGGGTCCAGTTGAACATATTTCCATTTTTCAAAAAATTTTTCGATTTTTTTTTTGAAACCCTAATAAAAAAAAGTGGTAACGTCTATGAACAAAAAAAACTATTTTTGGCGGTACAGTCTGAGGTGCTGAAAACGGCTATGGGATCTGTTTTTCCCGATTTTCAGAAAATCGATTTTTCGTCATTTTCTCCGTTGGTATGATATATGATATTTATATAGTTGATGTAACAAATCCTTTTTTCCGTGTAAGAATTTATTCATCCTAGAGATTTTTTGGATCTCATATCACTGTACAAACTCAAGATATGCTGTTTCGAAATTGAATTTCATCGCAATATATGCCCATGAAACACGAAATTGAAATTTACAACCGGCAAACACATACAGGGTGATCCGAGACCGACAAACTTCGAGGGGTGATAGAGGCATAAAAACAAGCATTTTCGAAACACTTACGGATACACAATTTGCATGAAATTGTCAATTATGATCTTCGAAACCATTATGGCGATCAATGAGATGCTTAGATCTAGATTGCACCCTGTTGGAGAACATATGTCAGCGCCCAAGCCACCGAAGTCCGACCATTTTTCTAGGTCACCAGGGTGCGTAAAGAATCTACCCTAAAATACGAAATATCATATCTGATTAGGAGAGAGTTGCACGGAATGGTGCTCATTTTTCACGAGTTCTTAACTTTCATTCTAGTGAGAAATGAGCATTCCGTGCGAGTTTCGCACTATACTTTTTCTACAGCAATACCATATGAACAAAAATTACTTGAACTTGAAATTTCATTCCAGAGCAGTATAAACTCACCTTGAAGAAGGCGATATAAAAAACCGCTGCATAATTATTGACAAACGCCAAGGAATAACTCTTGAAAATATATGAATTGTCATAAGCGTGTTGAGTCCTGTGATTTTCCATATCTGTCAGCCAAAGCGATACCCTCGTGTACAACTGTAAATATATAAAGAACAAAAAAAACATCATTACAGCCATTTTGTAGGTAGCAATGGTGAAAATACTCTGATCTGATTTACTCTGCCAATTTGATAACAGCATTTAGCAGAAGAATCAGTATAATTGTACGATTAATTGTATGAAAACATTGATTCAGAAGTAGTGATGTTGGTTTATTTCTCACTCAATAATCGAACAATCTCAAAACACCAGAGAAATGTCTGCATTTCAAGACACAAAAAACAGAAAGTGATCATATTATGCTGAAATATGCAGGGTGTTCCATTGAAAAAATACATAAGTTCGATACACCACGGTTCGTTGTGTCACACAGTATAATGGAAAATAATTTTGAAACAAGCCTTTCATGAACCTACAGGAATGAGGACATTATTATTATTATTATTATTATTTAATACGAAAGAAAAAAAGGTTATCTATAAAGAGACAAATCTTATTCGAGTTCGTTTCTTCGAAAATAGAATACCATTTTTCGTTTTAGAAATACCAGATATTTTATTCGTGAAATCCATCGACAATCACCAGTAAGTTTAATACTCACTACTTTGAATATGAATATGATACCAGCGTTCATACAGGCTCCAGACACAGATGCTATCATCCTAGTACTGTCTTCAACTATATCTTCAGTACTATCTCGAATCAGCATGAAATCAACAGTTTTCCTGTAAACCATCACCCCCAAAACCGACAACACCATCAAGATCAGCTGTAATGACAGAATCTCATCAAATTAGATAGAATTTCCAAAGTTCGAAGTCGTATCGGCAAGACATTCGACTTGCGAACAGGAAAATGCGAAATAGATACCCAAAAAAAACGCATTGCAATAATCAGCTCGATATTTCGAACCGAACTAGAGGTCATTTGCTTCTAGCATTGACGCATCGAAAAGAGAAGAGAAAAAATTCCGTTCAGGAGAGACTGCATACATACTGCTTACAAGTGATCATGAAAATTCTTTAAAGATTACATTTCAGAGAAGAAATCAACTATGAATGAAAATGATGAAGGGGTGCAAGATATACACGAAGACTATAAACAATGAAATTTTGTCACTTCATTATATGTTGTCTTATGCCTTGATTGAATGCCTTCATTTCTTTATTTCATCTTACCATTAGGCAAACCGACACCATGGTTATGGTGTAGCCTATACATTTTTTCCTCATAGATACATGCGGTTCTTTGGCCAACTTGACTGGAGAATAGCGCTCGGAGTCAGCGTTCTCGATATATTCGGGCCTGGAAGTATACACATAGAGTGACCCATAATTGATGGAAGTTCAATTTTCGTTTTTCCTCACAAACGTTAAACCAGTTTTTTTGTAATTCAATGAACATGGTTTATAGTTAGCGAGACAGATCTGTTTCGGCCCACCAGAGACCTCATCAGACGCCCTTGGTTTGATAACATGCTGACAAAGTGAAAACAGACTAGTTTCAAAAACTCAAGGAGCAAGTCTGGGTGTAATGTTGCAGGTAGCAACAATGAGGTTTGCATTCAAAGCTTCGATGTTTTGTTTCTGAATTCTGTGACAAATTGGATACAGAATACAGAATGAATTTACTCACCTCATCACGGTATCGTGTTCGATTGATTTCACATTCCATTGAAGCTGAAGAATAGCTTCAGATCTCTGCCAAAACTCCATAAAAACAGTAGCTAAAAAAAAGGAACTTGACTAAAGCTGAATGTTTCTGAACCAACAACAGAAATGTCATGAACGAAGGTTCAAATTATTATTGTATGTTTTCACACTTATCACCATTCGATGAATTACTCACACCAAAACGATATTATTACAGCAAAAGCTATAGTAGCTGGATTGTCGAATAAGTAACTCAAATGGGACTGCGAGCAAAAACTTTGCAAACTTTCGAATTTGCAACGCTTGTAATGACATCTGGGGCACATGATCAAGGAGCTCTCGCAGATCTCCTTCCTGAAGATGAAGCAGAAATGTCAATCTCGGCTTACAATGATACGTCAAGCTATGTACAGACAGAAGCAAGACAAATCGAGCCATGGCCGTTCCATTGATGAATGATGCTTGGGAGAGCACAGTCCGACAGGTCTCTAGCCTTACATGAGTCTAGAGACGTTGCTTTCGGTGGTCTGCCGACACCAACACACTGTTCACAGCGCTGAAACCGGTCGATCACCGGCCCGGTGATCGAGGTGGTCTAGCGACATGGTCGGTAATAATGCTCTATACAATGTATGTCATGAAGTTCTTCATAGAACTGGCCCAAATGCTACAGTGGTTTGGATTCTACTCGAATAAACCCAACCCCTTCTGGGGCTACTGAAGGTAGCTTCGGCTACTAAGTAGATGAGTACCAATAAAAAAGTAACACAACAATCATGGACTCTTGGCTACAAGCAGCAACTTTGAGGAACTAGTCATCCAGTTATGAAAGATGCCTCTGTGTGTACATAGCTTCACATACTGACCCTCTGGTGTTCATATCGGTGTTGAGAGTCACGAAACCGTATACCACACAGATCACGCTCAGGACGGCCATCGGGGTCAGCATTTTCACGTAGTACCCGAGCCAGGCGAAATAAAATGCGAATTCCGACCCGAAGTATCTTTCGATGATGTTCAACGGCTGCTCTTTGTACCAACTCTCAGCATTTCCCCAGAATTTCGCCAGCAGCTGGAAATCGAAACGGTGTTGCTGTTGTAGTCTTCACACACACTTCTTTCGCTGCACCTGCATGTACAGAGTTTTCCCGTATATTTTTACACCCTGCCCACCGGCGATTTTTTGGAAAAAGTTATCAGATAAATACCTGTTGGTTCCTGGAATAAGATCCCCCACTTCATTTGACAACACTGCCAACGCTGCAGAGAGACTGTTAGCAGAATGATAACTAGGGACTGTGGTGTGCCCGGAAATCTTTACATGTACAGACTGGATTTTCATATGTTTTTTATAATTATTTTTCAAACTAAATGTTCACTGTTCTACAGATAGACAACTAAGATTTTTGGGTCCCTGGCTTCCGTTCATTCTTTTATATTGAACAGTAACAAGTAGTAATATAGTCCACTTAGTGTTTTATTATACTGAAATCACGAAAAGTCAAAATACCGGTGAAAATCTACCCATAAGATTGCGTCTTAAGCATGGCTCACTATGTTTTTAGTGCACATTATATAATTAACCTTCCTCAAGATTTTCGAAAGCTTGTATAAATATTATTATTATTATTATTATTATTATTCTATATTTAACACGAGCGGCAAGTGCGGAAGTGTAACGAGTGCATACACTTCCCAACGAGTTATGTACACTATTTTTCCTACGACGAAAAAAAAATCATCAATCACTGCAAGCGTGCGCTGTTCAAATATTTCCACACTAACGCATTTTACTTTCGACTTTCTGGGCTAATTTCGAGATAACAAAAACGATGTTGAAAGCGCGGTTTTATAGATGGTCGTAGGAAGAGTCATTTACCTGTCTATCTGTGAGTGTGCCAGATGATGTCCATTCGAAAGGGCCTTCGTGCAAAGGATACGCGTCTAACAGAATGCCCTCGCTCAACAGTTTCGGCACTCCGAAATCGCCGTAACTAGAGCCAAATCTCGTTTTCGTCAAAATTTTGTATACAGTCAATATCGTTTCTGCAGTCGTCACTTCAGTGGGAGGTTCAAAAGAGACGGACGCACTGGAAATATTGTACAATGTTACTATTTCAATTCGTCCCACTTATACATAAACGGTATGAAACTTCTCGCAAAATCCTCTTCTTCCTATCTCACGTTTTCATGAAGTAAGTTTAACAAGCTTGTGAGTATCGGAATGAAGTTCATTTCCGTACTTCAATTTGATTTTTTGCAGGTTGGCAAAAAAATTGGTTAAAAAAATTGACAAATAGCATCCTTGTGACTCATTTTTGAGGGTTATCCGAAGATTAATTCGGTTTACTTCTTCAAAATCTACGTTTTTTACACTTATCGAAGGTGAGAATTGCGAGAAAATTTCGAGTTCCAGGGCAGAGTATAATGAAAGATCATATGTATATTTTCATTCAAAATTCTAAAACAAACAAGATTGAGGTTGAAGGCGATCGTTTTTCATCCACTTGCTAGAAGTTTATTCAATACCGTTTGTGACAGAGTGAATTTTATAATATTATTGCGAATAAAGAAATCGCCTTAATTCGAAAGGAAATAATAGTTATTCATACACCAAGGTAGTGATGAATATCATTATTACCCAAGCGCCAAAATTACATGACGAGACGGTCGCCGTGTCCACTGGTGATGATATTCTTTACTACGTCTGTTCAATGATCGAAGTTTACTACCAAGGTGTATATTGCATTTGTTCCACCATTACCAATATATTTCAATCATCATGGTTCTACGAAACTCAAATTCAAACCGACTGTCACTCGTCGTATGAAAGCATAAATATGTCAATTTCACTGTTTGAAATGTTGGTAGCAGTGGCACTCTCGTCTTACCGCCAATCAGCGCGCGCTGTCAGTAAGCTCGTTTATAGCGCAAGATGAGCGCAATCCTACCAACATTACATCGTGCCTGTCAATAACCCCGCAAACTACCTTGGCAAACAAAATCCCATTCGCGCCTTGTTCGAGAAGATAACGGCAGGTCCTAATGGAAAGTGGTGGAAAAAATCCTCGTACTTACGGTGCCCTCCGGTACACTTCGTCTTGAGAGTTATGTCTGGTCAGAGGCGTAGCCATGAAATTTGGGGGAGGCTTATAAGGAGGGCGGTAATCGTGGTTTCTGCATGCCAAATCGACATCGTGCTCATCAGCTAGATCGTAAATGAGATCTTTGGGTGCGTGTATCTTCGCGAAGCTGATAGAAGGGTCTACCTAAAACTGAAATCGGTTAGTTTAGGAAAGGAAACTGTCCAAAATTTTTACGTTATACTGGCTTATTACTGAAACTGATGTAGATGAATTATCTCAAAACAATCGCAATATATTCGTTTTGGTTTGTTTGAGGAGTAACAGTGAGATTACTGTTCCTATGAAATGAAATCTGAGATCTGTATATGCAACGTCAGTTCTTCGCAATGATATTCCAAAATATTATTGAAAATGATAGCTGATCTTACCGTAAACTTGTCTATTTCAATGTTCAGTCCATTCTTCTGCAAATTATCGATGTATCTTTCGAATTTATCAATTTTTTCTGCATCTTGAATATCGCTCTTATATACCAATACAAAATCGATAGTTTTTTTGCCATCTGTGAAAAACAACGTCGAATGTTTTTCCATTTATGAATAGTTTCCAAAATGTGATGCACTACGACATAAAATATGCTGTTACTTCATAAATGACAATTTTTGATCCAGTGACAGTGACATGACGATAGATCATTATTTTCTCTCTCCATGTGATATCATCAACGATGTGGTGGAGCTATTATTCTGCCTATTTGCCTATCTAATTTCTTCTCAATCTATTCGTTATAGCGGAAAATCGTGTCAGTTGTTAGATGGCGTCACAAAAATGAAAACAAAATCAGTATTATTGATGATTGCACAATCAGTGTTATAAAAATGTTGATTCAGAAGTAGTAATTTAGGTAACTTCTCAATGAATGATCGAACTACATAATAACAGTCTCAAAACGTCAACTATTTGTACAGAAATCTGTGGAAATGTCACCATCTTCTGGGGAGTTTCATAACTATTTAGCCATTATAGCAGAAAATGCCGTTAGTATTTTTGATGAAACAAAACACCATCAGTGACTGCACCAGTGTTTTGTATATCGTTATATCATCGTACATTTCGAAACTTCATGCTACTCTTTCACCAACTTCAGAAATAGTATGAACTTTTTTTTTATCTTTTGACAACACGAAAGGAAAACCTACATCGCTTGAGGAACATAGTGTTAGCCAGCGGTGGAATATTGACAGACAAGGCAGACATGGGAATTCCTCTTGAAAGTTTATCAGGAATGACTTCGCTAGGCAAAATATTCCACAACTTTGGCCTGAACTCGAACTGGAATCGCTCGTGGTGGCATAATAGACCAAATTTCTGTTGAACATGAATAAGAAAGAGATCGCCCACTTGTCTACGATGTTCTAGAGACTAGGCGAATAACTCTTCAAAATAGAATCTAAGAGCTGCACTGTATGTTTGGGAGCTGAACTCAAAATATTTTGTTTCATTCGTAATACAATAAAATATCTAGATTTGGTCGAGAATCGTTAGAAGAGATTGATGTTAATGTACGAAGCGATAATCCAAGGATTATTAATGACAAAATTTCCAAAAGAATACATTAAAAATAATGTGGATCTCCGATCAAACTCTTCCTCTGAACGATCAGTTGAAATAAAACAAATAATTTCAAGAAAAAACTCTTTTAATGAAACTAATAATTCATCTATATAGGTTACTACACAAAATATATATTATTATTTTTAGACAACGTTTCTCTTTAACTTCATCTCTCGCACCATCTCTCGTTCATATTCAATTTTGATCTCAACTTTTCTGGGTATGGAGGGTACAACATAGTTCAGAAACAAGGAGAACAACAAACAAATATTCTGTAATGAAAAAAAAACATTCAGTCAAACACATTGAAGTAGACAGAAGAAATAAAAACATTCAACGGTATTTTTTATTAGTTTATTTTTTATAAATAAGGAATGTTGGGAGAAAGATATATAAATGTTCGTCAAGTTTGGAGGTCGTAAGCGAAGTTTGGCACTCCAAAGACAGGTCGAATTTGTGCTTTGTATTTCGTAAGTAGAGTTTGTGTCAACAACACAGAAGTGTTGAGATCGCATCCAACAGATCGTTGATGTAAAGCGAACACAAAGTTGGTGCCAAAAGATATCCTTGTGGAACACCAGCATTGAGAGTCATTGTAATAAAAAGTTTTTTATCTGTGGACAACACGAAAGGGAAACCTATAATGTTCGAGGAACATCGTGTTAGCCAGCAGTGGAATTTTGGGAGAGAAGGAAGGTGTTGGAATTTTTCTTGAAAGTTTGGAGGTTGTAACATCAGGAAAGACTTCAGTAGGCAAAGAATTCCACAACTTTGCCGTTCTATTGAGGAATGATGCTTGGTATAGCGATGTTCGACAGGTCTCGAGCCTGACAGTGTAGGGGTGAGCAGCCTGAGCTCGTCTGGTTTGTCTACTAGGAATCGCACGTGGTGGCATAATAGATGATATTTCCGTGGAGCACCGACCATGGAAGTACCTATAAAAAAGGCAGAGATCGCCGACCTTTCTACGATGATCTAGAGAGGTCAATAATTTGGTGAGTGTTGTATCATCGACTAGGCGAATAGCCTCTTCTAATAATTATCATATTGAAGAAATTCCCTTATTATCATCATTATATGTAGGTATATTCAACACCAGTCAATGAGCAATGTTTGAAACACAATATCTGTATATCAAAAAAGTGATATTCAATGACGGTCGTACTGAAAAAAATATATATATATATAGATGATATAGATATGGATGCGACAGTCATTTCAAGTGATCCTTTTGAGGTTACGTTCTAACCTCTAGTCCGATGAACACGAACGATTTGACGGCAATCAGTACCCAAAATTCTGACGTCAGCTGATAACTTTTCGGATGCGTGGGTGGGTATCTGCGGCTAAAATAGTAGCAAGTTTTGACGTTCTCCATACTTCTGGCCCCGGGAAAATCATCGATGGCAAATTCTGAAAATCACCTCGGTTTCAGATTCAGCATACACACAAACATGCAAAAAAAAGCAACAGGTTTATATTTTATATAATTTAACGTCTCTTTTTTTTAGTTCGGTTTTCATTTTTCAGATAGAATGACAGCTTTCGTCTTGCATATCCAGTCTCTCGTTAAATGCTGGCGTAATTTATTATACAAATATATTATATAATATAAGGCTCATTTCCGGACATATGTTTATATAAACAAAAATGCTCGTTTTGATTTTCCCTGTCACCTCTGGGAGTTGGTCGGTATCTTGCAAGATTACAATAAGAAAGAAAATGAAACCTCAAATTTTACCGAATATTGAATTGTTGCATTTTTTCGCTCATGATTGTAATGATTGAAATTACCTGAAAGGGTACTGTTGACGAAGCCGGTCAGCGAATTGCCATGTTGAATTCGATACATTATCTTGGGAACGAAATTACTACCGAAGGAAATCAGTAGAGGCTGAAAAAATTCGTTGAGTAATTTAGAGAAAAATTCAGAATGACTGTTCGTACGAACCGTATCGTACAACAAATCGTATGAATTCCAATGAAATCAAAAAATTTGGTGCTATGTTATAGAATGTTGAAATATTGGTGAGATCTGAAAAAATTCCGGGGAAATTCTTGAGAACGAAAAATCGATCATTAAAAATCATCTTTTCTATTTTTAAATAGCAATATCAACTTTCGACTTCACAATTTGCAAAGCATAAGATCCTATTGCAATTAATGATTTTCCGAGACTTGTTTTTTTGTTTTCAGATTTCAAAACAAAAAGAAATTATTGCATATGTGCAGCTCCTTCTGAAAATTCAATGAAACAATAAGAGTTATATCTCAACCTTTTTAACGGTCTAACCTACCGTTGACCGTGAATCACCTTGTACAGTATATCAGTACAAAGATATGATATCATATATAAATCTCTAGTAGATCGAGCTCAAAGAGTGAGACAAGGGAATAGAATAAAAATCACATGACTGTTGGCATTGTCAAAACATTCTGATGTGTCATATGCCATTGTATTGAGATTACGACATTTTCAATTATTTTCATTCGAATCGAGTTGATAGTGTAAGATTATTCATTAAAATCTATTGTTTTGCGAATTTTATCGATCCCTAAGTGTGTTGAAACAAAGAGAATCCGTTTTACTTGTTGTTTGAATATTGAAAATTGGTGAATAATCCGAGTTGGTTCAGCCAATTCAGCCCATCAAGTCAAGAAAGGATTTCAAAACTTCATAGGTACGTTAATGAATAGAGTTATTGAAAAATAGCAAACGAAAGAGAGGCAATCAGCAATGATCAGCTGACTGTTGGCAAGATTGCACCTTTCTTTGTTGCACATCCAGACGAATCGATAGCTCTTTCTTTTTCTCATGCTCATTTCAATGCTCCTCAAAGTCGATGGATATCATATCTTTGTACTTGATCAAACGAAAAGACCGCTCACATTCGCAATGGTGCCCAATAGAGTGACCACTTGGAACAAGGTGTTCAATTCTTCGGTTCCCGTGATGTGTCTGGGAACGGCTCTCCTCGACCTCATCAGCAGCTTGATGGCGTCGAATCGCAGTTTCAAAATGTTATTCACCAACGCCAAAACCGGCGCCAGAGGAAATGCCACCAAAAAGAACGACATGTAGCCGTGCTGCACAGCTGAAAATAGTCCAACGCGATTTACTCTCAATCCCAGTGTTTTCAACGACCCCATACAACAAATGGACATCTGGTGGATGTCCAATGGATATCCATTCGGTATATTTTGGATATCCACTGGACATCCGAATATTATCCGAAGGAAATCCCATGGACGTCCAGTAGATGTCTTTAGGCCAACAACCTGGACGTCCATGAGATATCCGGAAGGTTTTCGAAACGCTTCAGCGAACAAGAGGGTGATTTTATTTTCAACTACGACCACTTCAAAATGCACTATAAATAATGACGGAAAATTAATCATGATCAATTTAAATGTGTAAAACCTGTATAGATTTCCATCATCATAAAAGACAAGGGTATCCCAGAAAATAAATTTCCTTTTTTTCTTCGAATAAGTGATCAAAAAAATGCACGATATGTGAAATACACACAATGTTAAATGTTTTCGAAAACCTAATTGTTAGTTCATGTGAAGGTATGTTCTTATTTTTAAATTTTTCCGATTGCTATCTGAAACACCCTGTATGGTAAATAACTGACTAACCTATATCAATGTACTCATTGTCGAGGAAACTTTCTTCCAGCTGTATGAGATTGAAGTCTTCTTCCCATTGCTTGTTGTATTCTCTGGGAGGCCTGTATTTATGAAATATTCTTTTGTACAGTATTTTTAAATATCTGGAATCACAAAAGAGACAATAATAGTTTTCTACGACCAGAAAGATTGGCCTTACACACAGTTTTCCCACAGGGTCAAGTTACACACTCGACGCTGCTTGGCTAAGCTCTCTCCACCTCGAGCGTAATATGTGATTTACAACTCTAGTTAGGTAATATACTATAACCCAACTTATATCGTCATGAGGCATAAAATTGAAAAAATATTTTGTTTAAAGAGCAGGTAATGAATATCAGAGTAGAAAATGAGCATATTCTGAGAGAGTTATACACTATATTTTTTCTACGGCTATAATATTTATTTAATTTTTGAGATACTTCTAAGTTATGCATACTCTGAATTTGACGACTCGTTCGATCTGTAAGGGATTAGTGGGCTGCTCCATACCTTTTTTTGTCAATCAAACTTATATGAGTGCCTGATTTGCTGCAGCAGTTATTTCTTGACAAATTAGTTCTAAATCATTTTTGCTGCTCATCATCACGATTGTTCGATACGTTTGACCAAAATCTAACAGAATAGAGCTGATATCAGTCCTATTCATTGCTTGAAATTCGACATAACAATAGAGGTGTGATTCATTGTATATAAACGATAACACAATGACCTCATCGGGTAAGGAAATGAAACTGAAGACAAATAATAAACCTACCTCTCATTGTTTCATCAAAAACATTTGAGTTTTTTATTATGGCCGTGAAAAAAAAATGTTACGTTTCCGGCGACACTCACGGTAAGATATAATGTTCATAGATTGTCATAGCGATCTCCACCCCCATGATCATCATCAGTTGGATGCTGAGGTCCACCAAACACCCGCTTGGCTCGCAAAGGTAGTTCTTGCCCATGCCATAAAACGTCCACTGAGATCTATCGCCTGGGTGCGTGAAAAACTTACCCTGTGAGGAAACAAAACCCAGTTTACCACCCCACGGTACATTATCTTATCTATAAGAAATAATATACTGTCACCACACTCGGCTCAGCTCTGTCAAAAGAGAGATCTGTCAAAGAGCTTGTTCCATCACATAATTCGGAGACAACTTGCGTCTAAAATATAACAACAACACAACACAACAGTGTTTCCGCAAGCGCTATTACATTACGACGTTTTGAAATATATACAACTTTTGTATCTATGCAACTCGTGCTTGTTATAGAACAGTGTCTCATCATATGTTTAATGATTCATTCATCCTCATTCATCACATAGGAAACTTTGCACACAAAATTTCACAGCGAGTTATAAACTTATCGAGATATATCGAGATCAAGCTTGCTTGTTCACGGTACGTAATCTTAAATCACCATCACAAACTTCTAAAAGATAAACAGTGTTTCAAGACATCTGTGCTCTGAAACTGACGGAACTAGAACTACTAGAACTAGAACTCTGACTAGGAGTGTTTTATGTGCTGTGACCGATTTATCATTTGTCTCGCTACAAGTTTACTTTGTGTTTAGTTTCTGATGTTGTTCATTTCAATCAAATATTGTTGTGCGGGGATGAATCATGTTCGAGTATGATGTGACAAGTCAGAGGTGAGTCTGTGATTTCATTTGAGGCGCAACTGCTAGCATGAATCTGATGCTTTGGTTGAGAGTTGGTTCAACCTGCGCTATTCATGATTCAGTCACTACATACTGGGAACGATGTACAAAACACTGATGCAGTCACTGATGGTGTTTTGTTTCGTCAAAAACGCTAACGCCATTTTGCTCTATAATGGCCTAATAGATATGAAACTCCCCAGAAGATGGTGACACTTTTACAGATTTCTGTACGAATAGTTGACGTTTTGAGATTGTAACTAAGTAGTTCGATCTAAAATTGAGAAGTATACTAAATTACTACTTCTGAATCAACATTTTTACAACACTGATTGTGCAATTATCAATAATACTGATTTTGTTTTCACTTTTGTGTCGCCATCTAACAACTGAAATTCGAGTGATTTTCCGCTATAACGAATAAAATGCTGTTATCAAGTTTGCTGTACGTTTTGGTTGAAGAAATTAGATCGGCAAATAGGCAGAATAGCTTCCCCAGTGTTCTGTACATCGTTATACTGGGTAACAACAAGTACAACAAAGTTCGCATTCCATCCGTAACATATACTGGGTGGCCCAATGAAAACGAAACAAGGCCGATTGGACATAGTTATCGTTCTCAGAAAAACGCTCGAATCGGTCGATTTTCATTTCCAGGGGGAAATATTTTGCGCATGTTTTCAACTTTTTCACTTCGAACCTCTCGGAGGGGTGAGGTCCAACCCTTGAATCTCAAATGGGATAAGGGATTGAGTGATACATCATTTTGAAGGTGATCGAAATCTCTTATGTAAGTTCCTTGATCTCTCAGTAAAATTCATACCTTGTTTCGTTTTCATTGGGCTACCTTTTGTTTTTTAGTCATAATGTTAATTCACACTGAAAATGACATGCGTTCGAGACTGCATCAGTATTTTTTTCTAAAAAAAAAGTTGATGACTGGAAAACGATTCATTTCGTGTACAAGGTTCAATTCATCTTCAGTTCGAATCGAAATGATGAGGGGAATCAAAAAATCAAGTGAATTACAGGGAAATAGTAATATTGGAAAATAACACATGGAAAGTTCCACATTAACGAAATTATTTCAGTTCAATCTGTCATCACTTCTTCACTTATCCCTCCAATATTCGGGGTAGTTTTTCATAATGATCATTTTCATTCTCGACACATGAAGATTATTCAGGGCGCAATGAATTATAAATGGTTCACCTTGAAATACGCCAGATATATCATGGGAAAAAGTACATTTCCGAACGACAATATGATAATTTTCATTTTATATCGTATCCGGAACTCTCCCTGAGTTCTGGGGTTCTCCAGTAGGGTGAGCTTCCGAGACAGCCAATTTTTGAACTGAAAGGAAAATAAGTATTTTCAATTTTCGATATACACAGGGTGATTCACCATAAATGCGTCCTCTTGCGACTTCTTCATTTTTTTCAAGCAGTTGGCTGGTTTTTATGGTCATGGGAATTCTGTGTATTACCATTTTATTTTCTAATGAATATATTCTTCGGACGTATTCTGAATTTCACAAATGTAAAAGCAGCTTTTCATCAAACACCAGATTACCCAACTTTGCCATATTTCATCCCACCCTGTATCTCTCACGGTTCACGAGAACCCAACGAAACTCCTCAAATTCGGTCCCCGCTGTATATTTTGAGAAATAATTTCAGAACATTTCTTGAAATCTTCAATCGGTTCGAAAATTACCAAATCAAGGAAGGGGGAGGGGTGCAATTATGATGATTCACCCTGAATAATAATCACGCATTCAGTTTACCGATCTGAAGAAGTAAATTATCACTATTGACAGCGAAGATGAGGAGAACATTTCGATTACGCTCACGTATTTCTCCGGTATCGGGATCTTTCTGGAATACTCCGTGAAGTGCACTCGAAACAGTATCACAGCCATCAGACCAATAAAGAAACCAAGAAACTAGAAATAATTCAATAATTTGGTTGTAAAACCTTCAATAAGGTTATTCTCTCGTTACGCCCTAGGGCGTTATGAGCCATAACGCCTGCTGATATACTATGCATTCCTATCGTCAATAATATTGTTTCTCGGATACTTACATCTTATTATTCTTACATCCATATCAGTACAACGTTGATCGACATTTAACTTGGTTTTACAGAATCAAAACACGTATATTTTGACAGACTGAAGTCGTAATATCAGTGGCAGACAACTCAATAAAGTGGCTCTAGGGTAGTTCACCTAAGAATACAGAGGTTGAGGCGTCATTGAAGCACTAGCACAATTTTTTTGGTTAATGCTCCGGTTTTGAGTTCGACAGAAATGTGTGTGTGTACGGCTACTTCACATCGAATTTGAATTCAAACATTGACACTATTGGCGATTTCAACTACCGAAGAGGGCGCTACGAGACGTAAACAAATATGGCGGATAGTGAGTAATCTGATAGATAGTGAGTGGGTATGTTTTAGTTGTTTCCGAACGTTGAACAAGTGATATCTTGGATTTTCGTGTGTGTTTTGGACAATTGTTGATAGTGTCCTGAAGAACTATCGTATTGTGAGGTGATGTAACGCTTTGGAATGTCTAATAAAATGAACAAAATGAAGGAAGTAAACTCGAATGAAGTGAGTCACAAAGTTTTCCGATCAACAAAGCATTTGTCCATGCTTTTCTTCGATCAACTGTCTCAAGTATACCATAATCATTATTGAGATGTACTTTAGAAGCATCCTTCTTGGGAACGCATGGAAATGTCCTATATTTTTTTTCCCTGGAAGAACAGTTTTAGACACAACAGTTAGTGCTATGCAATGTCATCCCAG